>VDFB02058242.1:475605808-475697476 GCA_007258455.2 Sequoia sempervirens
GCCTCCTATTTTGGATAGTGAGTCTTGGTAGTAAGCCACCCTTTGTAATATCTTATAACCAATTATATTATATTGTGAGGCAATCCTCATCATGGTTTTTCCCATTTTAGGTTTTCCATGTAAAATTTTTGGTGCTCATGTGTTGTGTGCTTTTATGTTCTGCTAATGCTCTTGCTCATTCTTACTGTTATATGCATTGGAGTATTTGGATGGTGCATGTTCAATAAGTTTAAGAAGATACTGATTCACCCCCCCTTAGTATCTTGGGTGTTCAACAATTGGTATGAGAGCCTGGTTCCTCTGAAGAAGCCTGACAACTTGAGGAAGATCTTGAAGATGGGACAAATGGATGATAAAGAAGAACTCTAGGCAGCTCTTGAAGATCTTGACAAAGCTAAAAATGAAAACAAAGATCTGAAAGAAAACCTTGATGAGGAAAATGAATGCATCAAGAAATTGAAAGGGAAATTAAAGAAATTCAAAGAAAATCATTGAGAAGTGAGCAATTAAAAAAAGCAAATGAAGAGATCACCAGATTGAAGGTGCAAGTGGAGGAAAAGAAGAGAATTGAAGATTGTTTGAATACAGTGGTGCAAAGCAAGACTGATGAATGCTCAAGGATTGGACAAGAAGTGGTAAACCTAAGAGAAAATCTAGAAAAAGCAAGAGTCTGTGAAGATAAGTTCAAAAAAAGCTCCACCAAGCTCGATGAGTTGATTGTAGGAAAAAAACCAACTAAAGAAAAAGGTGGTTTGGGACTAGAAGTAGGTGAAAGCTCAAAGGCCATACAAAACCAAAACACAGTGGACAATCAAAAGACTCAAGATAAAGGAAAACAGACAAGAAATCCAAGAAGCTTAGCTAGAAGACCGCTTATCAGATAACCAAATGTTGAAAGGTACCCATCGTTCAATTGTGTTTGTTTTTCATGCAATAAATTTGGTCACAAGGAAATAGAGTGTAAAAGTAGAATAAACCAACATGCTAGATCCTTCTCCGAGCAATGTTTTGCATGCAAGAAATTTAGACATAGAGCTAGTGAATGCAGAACTCAGATGATGAATTGGTTTAAAGGAGGTAGAATGAATCAATCTTTTTTTGGCTACTACTATGCATGTAATAATTTTTGACACAAAGCTAATCAATGCAGATCAAGGGTTAATAAAGGTCAAAAAAATAAAAAAAATGTTGTTTGCTACAATTGCAACAAGCCCAGACACATTTCAAAAGTATACAGAAGTAAAGGAGGAAAGCAATATGATCCAGTAAAAAAGAATGAACCAATAAAGACAAATGACAAGAATGCGGTTAAGCAAGAAATGAACAAGATATGGAAGAAGAAAGAAGAGCCAGTAACATCAAGTGAGTTTGTGCCCTCATGTGGTGCAGACAATCCCTTCGATAATTAGACCTAGCATGGTCTTAGGAGGAGCATTAACAAAAAAATATTCAACCCCTTGGATATCTAGTGTGTCAGAAATTGGCACAAAGATATGTTGTAAAGAATGAATAAACAAAGCTTATACAAAAGGAATAAAAAGAAATGTTGTAGGAATGATCATTTGAGGAGAAAATAAGGGTATTTTAGTGCAATGAAGAAGGTTTTTATCAGCTTTTTGAGTTCTATCACATTTAATGCGAATTAGGGTAGCTCATTGATCTCTAAAGTGAATTTTTAAGATGTTTTGATCACTTGTGCAATTGAAGAAAGTGGAGAGCAATTTGGAGAAATACTGAGGTGATTTGAAAAGTGAGTTGAGCAAACCCTAGTTCTAGTTCTCATGAAAGAAAAAGGTATTTTACTCTTCCATGTTGTTGTGGGATTATGTGAATCTTCTTTTGAAATCATTAGAGCTCGATTTGTAAAAGGATGGAAACTCCTGTAGTTGTAAATGTGTCAGAAAGACCTAGAACTTCCTACAAGAAGTATTCCATGAAGGTATTTGAAGATGACCTCTGGGCACCTTCTCATTGATTCCTCATGGTGTCATGCCCACTAAAGACACTAGAATGTACATTTGTGTCAAAACTGAGGAATATAATCATAGAAAATTGATAGATATGTGGCACAATGAGCTCACTGGGGATGATTTCTTGATAAAACTAGAATATGCAAATATTGTTGCAAAGAAGTTGGATTGGTGGAATCAATTTCCCAACTTTAGTTCCACTCTTGATGACAAGTATGTTAAACCTACTCTTAGTAGAATTCATGATAAGTTTTTGTGGATAGACATACCTCACCTAATAACCAACGAAGTGATTAAGGTAGTTACCAGACTATTTGATACTGAACCTGTACCAATGTTGAAGTTAGTGAAAAATGAAGTGGTGATGGAACTCACCGGAACAACATTTGATAGAAGAGACCTTGCAACAAAACCTCTTACCAATCCTGTTGTGAAGTATGTAGCCATAATGATCGGTCACAAGATCTACTTCACCAATAGGGAAAATTATGTGTCTACTACAACTATATACATTAGATATGACATGGCAACAAATGGAACAAAATATGATTTCTATGAACTTCTCTGGCAACAATTGTTTGAAAACCTGAAGATGACAAGGGAGAAGAAATATGCATTTAGGTTTGGCTCCCTGATTGTTTTTCTATTGTTCTACTTTCTTAGATAGCTTCCCAAAAGAGATGATGTGGTAACATGGGATACATCAAGACCTGTTGCACATCAAATTTTTTATTACATGCACAACTTAGGTGACCTCAAGAATCAGGATAATGTTCTAATAACATTCTTTTTGTATCAAAAGAAACATGAATGAGTGAGAAGGGATCCTAAGGAAAATTGTTGAAAAGTACAAGGATGACATCATATTTCATGTCTCCATAGGTGAGTGCATGATTGAAGTTGTTCAGCCCCAGATTATCTAGGTCCAACCATTGGGTTATGAAGTTACAAAGGGCGAAGAAAAATGCTATGTACAAGTATTATTAAAAATCCCAAAAGATTCCAGTGAACCAAGAGTGGACACATATGAAGAAAAATATATGGAAGTTTGCATGAAGCATAGGATGTTTGTGATAAGAAAGAATGTAGATCAAATGCTTAAAAAGGATGGATTCACTGATGAAAAAATTGCACAGGGAAGAGCCAAGGGAGAGCAGATGATTGGAAAATTTCTAGGTCTGAGATCTAATAGAACAACTCCTTCAAAACCAACCTCTGCTCTTGCATCGGTAAAGGTAGAGCCCAAAGGAAAAGGCTCGGCTCCTACCATACCTTCTACAAGATTAGGAAAAAGGAAAGAGACTCCTCTAGTGGCACCATTCAAAAGAGGCAGAAAGGAAAAGGTAACAAGGGAGAAAAACCTCAACATCTTCGAAGAGAAAGAAGAAAGGGAATATTCCCTCTGGTGAAGGTGCTTCACAAGAAGCAAGTGTTAGCACTAAGAGATATCTATACATGTCATCCTCTGAAGAAGATGAAGAACAAGGCTTTGGTATTCATGTGCATACCAAACCAGACATGAAAAAGGAAAAGATGTCAAAAGTGGCATCTTCGGATTAATAAGAACAAAAAGCCTCACCAATAAGACCTAGTTCCCCTCTCATATTAGAGGCATTAGTTAATATCTTAGTATATTTTGAAGATATGTTGCAGCCTACAACAAAAATTTATACTCAAGTAGGTAGAGAGGATAGGAAAACATTGATTTTAGCTATTATTCAATATGTTATTACTTTGGAAGTTAGTTGGGACTATGTCAAGTCTAATGTACCTGAGAAATTGTGGGATGCGCTAATGAAAATATCAGAGGCTATTGAGTTGAAAGAAAAGATAAGAAATGAGGCATTTGAGAAAATTGGATATTCTTTGACCACAAATGATATGGAAACCTTGAAGAAGGTATGCTCAAAGATGTTTCAGATGAAGAAAAGGGTAAATACTTTGATGATGAAAGATAAAAGGAAAATAAGGAAAATAAAGAAAGAAACTACATAAGCTATTAGGAGTATGGCTAAGAAATATGGTATGTTTGGTGCACTCCCATCCATTTCTATACATAAATTAGGAAAAGAGGATTCTACAGAGGTAAAGGAAGATATCCTTCTAGAAATAGGTGTTACAAATGATCCTCTGGAGATAGAGAAATAGATTGAGGAAGAAGCTGAAGTAGAAAAGCTTGATGTTGTCCCTCTACGACAAGTTGAAGGAGAAAATGATAAAGATGAAGGTGAAAGGAATGAAGAAGAAAAGGACATAGATGAAAAAGAGGAAGAAGAAAGAGATGGGGAAACTGCAAACAAGAATGAAGAAGAACAAAGGCAGGTTGTGGAATCACAAAGGTCCTCTAGAGAATCCTCCTTCGACAATCATGTATTAAAAGGCTTGTTATCCAAGCAAATAGGGTTCTAGCCAGTAATTCCTCCAGAACTTCTACAACTCCCCATTGTTCAAGGTAGTGTGAATTTGGAAAAAATATCCCCCATTCACAAATTGGTGTTAGGGGATGCATTGCATGCATCTGGAAGAAAAGAAATTCTAGAGACACACCAAAAGGGGAATGAAATCATTGATGATACCCTCAAAAATTTGTAGGAGGCCACCCCTGGTACACTAATTGATACATCTCCCACTCTAGTATAAAATATGAAACTTCTATTGGACTCCTTTAAGGAATATTCCTTCGAACTAGGTGAGAAGACTAGGAAAGAAATTGAGGAGAAAATGGTAGAGAAAAGGCTTTCAAAACTTCATGGTAAGTGTGCTCTAGCACACACCAATATGGAAAAGATCCTGGAAGTTTTGGAAGCTTGTGAGTCTGAAACAAATACTATACTTGCTTATTGCATAAGGTGGTCAGATGCCACACAAAGTATCAAAGATCTCATGGACTCTATTGAGTCCTAGTTGACAGCTGTTTCCATTACATGTAGTGCATCTAAAGACAAAGACATGTCAACTTGGAATGCTATCACTGCTCATAGAGAGAAATTATTTATTCTACAGAAGTAGAAGGAAGACATCATCAGAAGATTCAGTCAGCTATGTGACCTTGTGAGAATGGAGTATACTTCAGTAGCTAATGCTTTGGCCAATGCAAAAAAACTAGAAATGATCAATCTCACTCCATGCATCTGGATGATATAGAAGAAAACCTAATGAAATTAGAATCTCTAAATAGAATGATGGTATCTACTAATAAGAGTTGGGAGAATGGAAATTCAGCATGGCAAGGTATTCTCAAGGAACTTCAAGGCTCACCTTCCTCCGGATAATGCTTTTTAGTTTATACTCCTAAGTGGGAGTTAGATTTTTTTTATAAACATACAATGTTGTCGACCACCCTTGTATATACATATATATTCATATTTTTGGACCATCCTTTGTCCTTGATGTCAAAGGGGTAGAGAATGTTATGAAGAGAAAAGAGGAGAGTGTGTTGCTTGTACATTATTTTGGCACATGTTACCATCAATGACAAATCGGGAGATTGTTGGAAGAATGAAGAACAACTCATTATGTAGTTTTTGTGTTGTCATTGATGTCACCATGTTATATGAGTTATAATTTCATCACCATAAGTTCAATCTTGATCCGGTATTCTAAACTAGTATGTAAAAATAGTCATTATCCTCTAGTATTTTGGTCTACAGTCCTCTGCTAATGAATATCATAACTTGCAGTTTTGGGAAATGGTCTTTGGATGTTAGAAGTTTTTATATTCAGAATTTTATGTGCACAAGTGCTCGTATGGCGAGTTGGAATCACTCAGTTGTTGTATTTTGTTATTAGGTCTATCCCTGGCCGACTTAATCAATAGTTGATGTTATAATGAATTAATTTTAAGTTGCAGATGTATTTGTGACCTATCTTAGGTCAAAGCGGACATGTTGTAGTGTACTACATGCTTGAATTATTCTGGGAAAAGTTTTGTACAAACTTGAAGCCAACAGTTAATCTTTTTGGTGAATGAGGGTTGCATCTAATTAGGCCGACCTAATTGATGCTTGGAGATGAGTCAGATATATATATTGGATAGTTTTTGAGATTGAAAGAGATAGATAAGTATGCGAAGATGAATCAAGGTGAATACATATCTGCTGGTATGCTAGTTTATTAGAAGTGTGTAAAGTCAGTTTACTAAGCATCAAAGGAACTGAATCAACACTTGTTGGGTGTAACTTTATCAGTTCATATTTTGGTTGTAATCCATTTCTACATTGTATCTTTTTAGGCAATGAGCCTCCCATTTTTGGACAGTGAGTCATGGTAGTGAGCCACCCTTTATAATATCTTATAATCGGTTATATTATATTGTGAGCTAATTCTCACCATGGTTTTTCCCATTTTGGGTTTTCCACGTAAAAATCATGGTGTTCATGTGTTGTGTGCTTTTATGTTCTGCTAGTGTTCTTGCTCATTCTTACTGTTAAATACATTGGAGTATTTGGATGGTGCATGTTCAATAAATTTAAGAAGATACTGATTCACCCCACCTCTCAGTATCTTGGGTGTTCAACAATTTTAGCTTTTCAAGATGTGTCCACTTTGAAAATTCATAAAATATTATATATTCATTAAAATAATTATCCAAAAGAACGAGGATAAACTACATGGTGTTAGCTAATTTATCACTATTCATATTTTTGAAATTCTAAAAAAAAAAATCAAAAAGGGAGGGGGGTGGCCCTCAAATGCTATGCTATTTTTTTTTTAATAAAAAAGGACCTATTTTGGCCTCCCTCCCTTTTTGAGACCCTTAATCTTCATTAATTTCAAAAATAATTAGTAGCTTAGAAACTAGACTTAGAGCACTTCAACTCTTGTTCTTGTTGCATCTTGAAATGTTGAGCGTAACTATCTTCATTTTCTTGTGCAAATCAGATTTTGCTGATTTTAGAAAAAAAGGGCATCTTAAGAGCCTTTTTTGTGTCACAGATCCATGCACTTACCCTAATAAGACTATAGAAAATGTTGAATTGTCTAAAATGTGTTTCCTATGAGAATAAGGGATTCTTTTAGCAATATGCATGACTCTAAATAATGAAAATTCCCTTTCTAATATTAAAAACTTCATCTACAACCAAAAAATAAGCTCATGCAAGAGTAAACAAGTATAAAGAGGTTTCCTTTGAGTCAAATGGTTATCTAAATAGATATAGCCAAGAATATTGCAAGAGAAATAGAAGAAAATTCTAAACTAGTATTAGGAAAAAACAACGGGTTAGCCCACAATAGTGTGTCCCACTTGTGGGATGGGGTAAAAATGACCTCTATGTAAAAAAAATAAAACCAAAATTTAAACAAACCAAAACCATTTAATGAGGGTTCCTTCACTTAAAGGTTGCATCATCTTGAACTTCACCCATAGATTGGGTCTTCATTTGCAACTAACTTTTAAATGAAGGTATTTTTTATTATTTTTTTGGAATAAAATAAATATTTTTGTTCAAAGTTTGCATACAAGAAGAGATATTTACTTATTATTTTTTTAATAGTAGTATTAAATAAATTTCACTATTTATTATTATATTTTAAGTAGGACGCATGATATAGCAATAGATAATGACTGTACCTTTGAATAGAGGGAAATTTGGACTACTAGTAGACATGACAATCCAATTTGCATAGAGGTTCAAAGGCATGACATTAAGGGTGGATATATTTTGATGTTCACCTTCAATATTTATGTTAGATTAATGAAATTATATTTTTCTTTGATTAGTTTCATTTTTTCTAAAAGGGTATGTGCAGGATCATGATGGGCCAAAAAGTGGCAATATGATGGGTATGTGGCTAACGACTATTTTTTTATCCAAAATTGATGAAATGAAAAGGGTTTTTAAAGGAGATTCTTAGATTTCCATCGATATAAATTATGCTTTACTTTGAATTTAATAAGTAATTATTATTCATTTTCTATTGAAATTACGACTAAAGTCCTGATTGATAGGCTGATTGAAAAACATCTATAGCTTTCAAACTGTATCACATTTTTTGAATCCAAAACATGCATCACATTCTATGCTTTGCATACTATAGGATTAAAAAAGAAAAATTGAATTTCATGAAGTTTTGACGAAGTTAAGGTGGTCATATGAGTTTTTATATTTTTTTTATAAATTTGTAATTAAAAATTCATAATTAATTATTTACTTGAAAAAAAATTACAAAATAATATGCATCACATTAGGGCATGATTCCTCTACTTATATCTAAAATATTATAAAAAAATATTATCATTTTATTTCTGTTAGGGTGGTCAGACAGACACCTACTTCTTATTATTTCCTTGAAATTCAAGTACCACTACATTGAAATTTCAAATTTTCACCAAATAGATTTTAAAAAAAACAAACCTAGTTGTTTTGAAACTACATTCAATTTGCTACAAATTTTATTCTTACATATTTTTGAAATAATATAGATAGCCTATTCAAATTTTTATGTCAAGTTTCCTAACTCTAATTTTTCTGATTTTTTTGCCACTTAAGAGCTTGTTTTTTCCATGATGATCCTGCACATACCCAAAAACTAAATTATCCTGAACTCTAAACCCTAAAATATAAATGATAGACATTAAAAATATTAAACCCTAAAATATAAACTCTATACACCAACTATTTACCACATGAAAAATTTTGAGCTAATTTTTTGAATATGCATAATTGTTTTTTCCTTTATGTATCAATATAGGTTTTTTCATCTCAGTTTATATCAAGAAAAATATAAAATGGAGTCCAAATTCAATCCATAAAAAAATTACAAGTAAAATTTTTCTTCACTAATGATCCAATTGGAGGTGGGTCTATTGATATAGATAATATAGACATAGATACTGTAAGATAATATAGATACAGGGAAAGAATTCATAGAATCATCACACTTGTTGTGGATGATATATTTTATTATCATTACATTCGAGAGGGTGATCTACCTAACATATAAGATAAGTTCAAGATAGTTTTTGGTACCTACAACACTTCCTAGATGGATATCTTAGAGAGAGAAATTATGATGCTCAAGATTTTTTTATTTTCATTATGTAGTGGATTTCATTTCATAATTTAAGATAATACATGATAAGGTTATGGATGCAAGAGGGTAAATTAAAATTAAAATTAAAAATATGTTATTATAAATTTCTTCATCATAACATTATGGTTCAACAACATCAATTAATAAACTAGAATACAAAGAGGAAGAAAAACTTTCCAGAGCTCTACTTATCCTTGAAGATCGTCTAACATTCACTAGAGTTTGTGGTATTTGTTGTTGTTGTTATTGCAGAGCATGAGGAACCACTGGAACATCATTGTTTGGAATATCATCCAGCACTACATAATCATTTTCTTTTTTCTCATGCTATTGCAATTGATCTTTGTACAAAACATTCTCATTGAATACGGCATCATTGCTTCTCACAATTTTTTGATTTTCAAAATCCCAAATCCTATAACCAAATTCATTAATGCCATATCCAATTGAAACCTTGGAAATAGTGTTCCACCTTTTGGGAGATGGAACTAAAGGGGAATTAGGACTCCTCCACCTATTTCACTTATGTTTCATTAAAGGAAACCAAGATCCCTCAACCAATTGGCTTGATTGAGGGAAGGGTTGTTTGGTTTATAATGGTTTCCTTGGGTGCAATTACAGACAAAAGGGGGTTCACCACCACGCAAATGCTTGGAAAGAAGAACATGCAAATGATATTCAAACTTAACTATGCAACTTAAGATATGAAACTGAAAATCAGAATAATGAACTGAGAAAGGATAAAGGGGCACCTAGAAAACTGGAGGTGCTAGAAACAAGGTTTGCCCTCCCAAAAATCTAACTTTTAATGCACACTAGGACTCATATGCCAATAGGGGTGATTTAGTCCTAGTTTAGGGTTTCGAGTTGAATCCAGAAGTTGAAACTACCAAACCAAGATCTACAAAAAATGCTTGAAATATGGTATATTGGGACTCATATGCCACAAGTACAGATTTAGTCCCAGTATTAGGATTGATTTGAAATTTTGGAACCCTCTAGTTATCTTCTTTAGCTTCTCTCCCTTTTGATCTTCGAGTTTGAAACATTGAATTCTGCTCTGTAGGTGACTTTCCATGATCTTGCAATATAGATGACAACTTTGACAACTTTGCAACTTTGCAACTTTGAAAAATTTCTCCAATCTTGGTCTTCAATGGATTTTCAACCTAAATCTGCAAATCACACATCAAAGAGAGCGAAAAATGTTGCTTTGTTAGTGGATAAGGGTTTTCCTTGGTCAAACCCTATTTTGGTAATCAAACCTTAAAATGAAATAAAATAGAAAGAAGGAATGATGAATGAAAAAATATGCTATGTTGCAACCCACCAAACCCTTGGAATAAAGGCTGCAATCTTGTATGTAATGGCTAGCATGAATGTGGATATTGACTCTTCATTGTATTTTGTAGATCTTGACAAGAATGCTTGGTTGAATAATAAGAACCTACATCACAAATGTTAGCTTAAAAAAACATGATGCATTATGACTTTGACATGATGCTTGAATCTTGAATGTAGCTCCAAAATGCTTGATAATCAGCTCTTGGATGCTCTTGAATGCTCTTGTAATTATAAACTTGCTATAGGAATGCTCTCATCAATTTTCTAGGAGAAAATTATGTGAAATAACCTTGTATTTAAACTTGTTTATGCCAAATTTACTAAAATTACAACACTACAAGGTGACATCAGATCTAGGAGAATAAAATCCCACCAAGAATTTGAATTTAAAATAGGTCCAAGTTAAGCAGGACTCATACACCAGTTGGGGTATATGATTCCCAATAGGCTAAGCTTCAGACACAAGTTTCAAGAATTGTTAAGTTTAATGCCAAAGTCAGGACTAGGCCTCAAAACTTAAGTGGGACCCATACGCTCAAGGTGGCACATGAGTCCTAGATCACTAAATCTAGACCATACAATCCAAAATCACTAAATTATGATTAGTCGTTAGATACGTGTTGGGACTATCCTCAGGAAAATGCATTAAATAAGGCTAATGTATGCAAAATAGGACCAAATAAGGCATAAGAAGCCCAATTTTAGCAAGGAGGGCCCAAACAAGTGTGAAAATGTAGAGGGATACATTTTTCTACACTAAATTTAACCCCAATTTTAGTGAGAGGATGAACTTGCTTCAAACTCACACTAAAGTAGACAAAATAGCATCAAGAAGGGTCCAAGTGTATCAATGTGAGTGAGATAGGATGATAACGATCAAGTAGGTTACACAAGCCCATAGGATCAGGATCTTATGGCAAACCAACATAGGCACAAGAGAACACACATGTAAATAAGGAGCAACAACAAGGCACAAGCATACACTTCCAAGGACATAAGAAAGAAAGAAAAAAAAAGGGTAAATCAAGCTTTGACCATTTGTCGTGCACGCTGTGGATCAAATCTAAGCTATTTTCCCAAGATTTTTACAAGTGGAACATGATGTCCACTATGCAAACCAAACACACACTCACAAGGGCTATTAGAACCTTAGGCCTTCTACTAGGTGAGTCCCCAGAGACACATATGCATGCGACCGATATACGCTCACACAGACAAGCAGTGGCTATGGGAAAGTCACGCCTAAGACCTCATCTCCCATATGTACAATCATACCAAAGCTATACCTCTTGATAAATTTGATAAGGCACCACACAACATGAACAACAAGGGTTCATGAGGCAAGAAAAGCTTTGTATGTTTGACATCCATGAACAAACAAGATGGCTCCACAAGCAAGCAAAGTGTGTTATACAAGGTGGCCATATAACCAATATTGTAAACGTAAAAATAGTGTAAGGTACATTCTGAAGAGTTTTTGTTAGTTCATGTAAGGTATTATTTTAGGGTACATCATGCCTAATGTATCAAAGAGAGGACCAATCAAAGAATAGAAGATTCAAAACCTAGGGGATGCAGTGTGTCACATCAAGCCACTAAGAGAAATATAATATGCTAAGAGAGATCACGTTCTTGAAGGACATTACACCCAGTGTCACCACAAAGAGAAAGAATCGTCGCATGAAGTAAGAAGACTACACAATGAAACATAAGTTGAAAAAGAATAATGTTAATGTATGCCCCCACTTTAAATAAATTTCTAAACACCATGCTATGAGAAATTACTTTAAAGTAGCACATGATAAATGCTAACAATAAAGAGGACATGAGAGCTTATTTGGAAATCCCTATGCCAAGTCATATGTTTCCAAATGAAGATACGTCATGAAAATGGGTTGCTCCCAAAATGAAATCCCAAACATAGAAGGGATCCACAAATTTAGGGTCAACATGTCTTTGCTACAATATTTTTAGATAGCTCAGAACTGTCATCATTCCCCAAATACTCATGGAATAGGAAGAATGACACAAAGAGATTGAAAATAAAGACAAACTTTCGAGTCAACATGGAAGATACCTAAATGTCTCAATTCCTTGCGTCATCTCCAAAAGGAAAACACAAGACAAATGAAAAGATAAAGGGAAATATTTTGGGTCAATATGGAAGAGACCTAAATGTCTTGATGCCTTGCATCAACCCCAAAAGGAAAACACAAGAAAAATGAAAAGATAAAGGGAAAGATTTTGGGTTAACATGGAAGAGACATAAATTTATGGATGCCTTGTGTCATCCCCGAAAGGAAAACACAAGAAAAATGAAAAGATAAAGGTTTACGACATAGAGAAGAATGTATATACAAATAGAGAAATTTCACAAGGAGAGGGGTGCATCAAACATAATAGTATCGGTAGATCACATTACACACATGAAATCACACACATAACATGAAAAATAAAATAAAGAAAAGACTAGTAAGGCACATGCGAGTCAACCTATTAGCAGGTCATCTACATCCCAATCTTGTTCATTATATACATAAGGCAGACAACTAATCAAAGGGACAACGACTAGTGCCGAACTAGGATCATCACCAAGTTCAACACTCTTCTTAGGAGAATTGACAGTTAAGCTCATAGAAGAGGAAAATAATGTATTCAATTCATCATACACTTTTTCATCAATCTTAGTAATCTCATCATCATCGTCTAAGTTAATCACAATGGGAGGTCGAATGATAATGTCAAAAGAAGGATTTATCTCTTGTTGTGGTTGCAATATAGTATCTTTTTGTTGCAGAAAAGAGGAAGAATCATTGTGTATTGCTTCAATAAAGTTTGGATGTTGATTTTCTTTGTTGTTTTCTTTGTTTAACCTTTGAGCAAGAGCACGACATCTATGCCTATGCTCTCTAGCATTTTTATTTCTTTTTGTGCAATTTTCAAGTTGTGTTTGTGTAGGAAAAGGTTTATAAACCATAGGTTTTTTTGCCCTCAAGGGAGGAACGAAAGGAACCATAGGAGGTTGTTCAACCACTTTCTCTTTAGCTTTGTAAACTTATTTTATTTGAGGAGGTGTTACAAAATTGATTTGGTTGTCTCTTGGTCTTTTGTAGGAAATAGGCAAAGGATTTATCTTAGGTTGGTCTTGGTTGTTTGGAATGTCTTTAGGTTTAATCATAGTTTCGTCAAGGATAGGAGGCTCAATCATAGATCGAGGCATGTTTCCAAGGGATAGTTTTTCTATGCATTTTCCCTTAAACTTTTGATAGGATTTGAAAAATAATTCTTCATGAGGTTTAATAGGTTCCATAGGCTCAGGAAAAATGAAATCCAATGAGAAATTCCCTAAGGAATATAGAGGATTAGAGCCACTATGGTGCACAGTAAAATCTCATTGTCAAAGGGAAAATTTAAGCACATATGCACAAGCAACGAGACAACTTCCATGGAGCGTAGCCATGGATAACCAAGCTTCACATGGAATTGGTACGATGTCAAGATGATGGTCAATGAGACATCTAATTATTTCAGTCTGATTTTTAGAGGAAGGATGATCGATCCCTTCATAGGGAAAGCAAAACCATTATGTGTTTTTATCCATGATTTCGGTTTTTCATATGTTTCTTGATAGAGTTCATGCACAATCGAGAATTATTTGGTGATCACATTCTCTCCACATATGGGATCAATTAATATTACATTAGTGGGCTTGTCACTGATTGGGTCAGCTATGTAAAGAGGACCATCAGGTGCATTTCTAATTATATCTTTAGATGAGAAAGCAATGTTAAGATGATTTTTAGTTTGGCCCTTACGAGGTAGAATTTTGATCAATCCAACCATATTTTCCATAGGATTTTGTTCAATAGTATCCATGTTGTCATCATCCGTTTCAATATTCATCACATCATTTTTCTTAGTTTCACTAGCTTTGACAAATGAAATTTTATGATTTGGCATAGGGTTGGTAAAGATTTGTAGGTTCTATTTGGGAGGGGCAAGAAAATTATTTCCTTGATCATTAACACCTCCAATTTGAAGTTGACCAAAATCAATGAGGTCTTGCACAAGATGTTTAAGTTTCTTACAATGTTCTATGTCATGTCCATTTTGTCGATGATAATGACAATAGGAATTTGATCTAAAGTTTGGAGGTAAAAGCTTATTAGGATCGAGTGTTTTAATGGGAGGTAAGGTGATCATTTTCTACTCTAGAAGTTGTGACATTGTGCTATGTACGGTATTGGGTAGGGGAGTAAACTGTCTAGTTGGATCCCCACATGTAAAAGGACTTGTTTTCTTTATAGCAGCCACTTGGGTATCAACATGTTGAGTTGTTTGTTTAGGGGGATTTAGTTGAAGGAATCCTTTATTCTATTTCATAAAAGATTGATAATTGTTTTGGTTTGCATATTCAAACTTCTCAGGATGGCTAGAGGTGGTTTTTGTTTTAGGACTACTAACTGAGTTTTGATAATCATGAAGGGCAGTACACAAGTGTACAAAGGAAGGAAACTTCATCATGCCAAGCTTATCTTGTATCTTAGTTTGTAAGTCCTCAATGAACATCCATTGAAGGTGAGGATCATAAATCTTTATGTCAATTTGGGAATAAAGTGATTGGTAGCATGAAATGAAGTTAGTAACCTTTTCATCATATTTTTGCTTACATCTCATCAAATCAACTAAGGTCATCTTAGGAGTCATGTGCAATTGGAAATGGTTTATAAAGGCCTCAAAAAGTTCATTGAATGAACAAATTGAGTTATTCAATAACAAAGAAAACCATTTTAAAGCGGTATCTTTCAAGGACCTAGGGAAAAGCTTAGCCAAGAGATTATCCTCAAGGAAAAAATCACTACATAATGTGGTATAAGTGAAAACATGGTTAGAAGGATCTACTTTCCCCCCATATTTCTTAAACCTAGGAATCTCTATACCTTGTGGTATCAACATTCTCAATATCATCAAGGATAAGGGATTTCTTTTGACATAGTATGAAGTTGGCGATTTTGATTTTAGTTTGTGGTGGGAATTTTCTCATGAAGGGATGAAACCCTTTGCAAAATATGGTTAAGGATGGCATCATTGGTTGTATTTTGAGATGGAGGTGAATATAGTGGAGGTGTACATGCATTTGAGGGGGAAGTGAATGGAATACTTATGGGAGGTGAAATGGCAGGAGATATGATGTGTGATGCCACAAAGGTACTGGGATTGCTAGCGGAAATACCCAAGGTAGGAAGGACATTACTAGTAGGTTTCATCATTGTTGTAACTTGAGGGCTGGTATAGGTAGGAATAGAGGCAATGGTTGTGGGAGGAGGAATTTGAGTTCCTCCTTGACTTTAAGCATTATTCAAAGGTTGAGCACAACTAGTTGTTCCAAAGGAGGAGATGGGGGATCAAGAGAGGAAGCTCTGAGATAGGATTGTTGAGTAGTGGGATGTTGATGAGGGAGAGAGGCCATGACAAGATCTGGATGATTTGCATGCTAGAGTAGAGGCCTTGGAGCAAAGGGTTAGAGCTGTGTCTAATGAGAGGGACATGATGCAGATAGAGAGGGACAGTGCCTACTTGGAGAGAGATTAGGTGGTAGCACGAAGGCAGGAGACTAAGCAAAGATTTGTGGATTTTACAACTCTTTACTCTAGACTAGCTACAACTTTCGCTCGTGATTTGGTTAGGGTTGGTTAGGGTTGTTGAGCAAAAATAGTTATTAAATTTCTTTCCTTTTTTTTTTTGGGTGTCACTAAGATGCTTGTTTGCCTAGTTTTCATCAGGGTGACAATTTTTTTGCTTTTTCAATTTTTTGGTATTTTTGTATTTTCTAGATGGCCTTGATGCTTTAGATGATCACTGATTTTATTGAATCCATTGATGGTGTTGATGTAGAGACTAGTGCCATGATATTCCAATAATGATCTTGATGAACTAGTTTCCTTGTCAGGATCATAGCACTTGCGTACAATTGATTGATGTCATTGTTATCCTTGTTGATACTAGAGTTGGCCTTATTAGAATACGCACATCGTAATAGGGTGCCATGAGAGTCCTTACAATAAAGAGTTGCTGCCAAGATGCGATGGATTTGTTGCATGAGATTTTTGGACTTTAGGTGAGATGTAGGATTATGATGGATGATGGTAGATGTGGGATGATTGTTTGGATGTTTAGATGAATCACTTTTTATTTTCCAAACTTGGGATGTTGGATGGCAGTGTTTTGAATTTTGATTGGGATAGCATTTGGAAGCAACACTTTTATATGCCTTGTTTGATGACCATTTGAAGGAGGTGGACATTTATTATATGTGAAAGTCCTCTTTTCTTGTGGCTCCACATTTTGATTGACTTTTAATTTTGAACTATTTCCTTTGCTTGATCCATTTTTCTTTGGGATCTATTTTAACTTCATTTGTCCACTTGGAATTTTTTTTGAGACAATGGCCCTTGAAATTTGATTTTGAACTTTTTATTTGTAATAATTTTCATTTTGTCAGTTCCAAATGAAAAGTTTATTCATGTTGGAATGACAGTTTATGGTGTGGATGGAAGGAGTGTTGACAACAACCTTATGGTAAGAACTACTCATGGACCTCATTTTGATGTATGTATTAGATAAAGTTTCCCCAAATATTGAGGAGGTAACAATAACATCATTTGATTCTCTAACTGAAGAATAGCCAAGGCCTTGATGTCTAGGATTTTCATAAAACTGTATTAGTTCTCTAATGCCTTGCTCATGTGTATGCCTAGTCCTTTTCCTTGATACTGCATGCTTTGACATATTCTCTTTGCAATGGGGTATTTGTCATTTTGGAAGCAAGATGCAAACCCATCATTGTGGAAACTGTTGCTCGAAATATTCTCCTCTATGAGAAATCCTGATTTAACAAAAGTGGTTGATCCTAGTTGATAGGATATTTTGGCATCATCATTTTTCAAGCTTGTGTCTTCTTGGTCCCTTAAGACATCAATTTGATCAATAATATCTTTTTTTCCTTTGTCTTTGACTTGGTCAATGATAAATTCCTTATGTTCTTCTTGATCCATAGTAGCCTTTTTATGTTCTTCTTGAATGTTGTCCATCTCATTTGTTTGATTATCTATGTGTCCCAAGGAGGCAAGTGTCTCATTTTGGTAAGTGTCAATATTTGGAGGTTGGATAGGGTCATCTTCAAGTGTTTGATCATGAATGGCATAAAGGTCAAGGGATGTATCATTTTGGACTTCTTGCTCAATAGTAGTGTCTTGATCAAAGATGGGTTTGTCTTGAATGATATGGTTGGGAATGGCATCTTGATCAAGGATAGGTATATTTTGGATGCCATGATTATCTAGAAGGACTTCTTGGATGGACTTAAAGATAGGGTCATGGGATGGACTACTTTGATCTTGACATGAAGGTGAAGCCATGATGTCATGCTTTGGACTTTCCATTTGATATGTATGCTCAATTTTAGTAGATGGGATCATGTGCCTTTGGAGACCATGACTAGATGTAGATTGAGATGGAGTGGCTTGGAAGGGATTAGTGGATGAAGGACTAGGATAGGATATGGAGGCTTGGAAGGGATTAATGGATGGACTAGGATAGGATGTGGAGACTTGGAAGGGAGTAGTGGAAGGTTGGTTTCCCTTGTCAAGGTTAGGATAGGTATGACTAATAGATGTTTTCCGTGGATTAATGACAAAGATTGTCTCAAGTGACTCTTGATAGTGAGGATAGATGGATGAATGACTTGGACTTATGGATTGTTGGTAGGAAGGGTATGTGGGTAGTTGACCATGGGTTGATGTTGATTGGCATTTGGATTGGATAAATTTTATTTTGAAGTCTATGGCTTGTTGGCATTGACCATTATAGAGGGACTAGTATTCAACTTGACTAACAAGCATATCTTGAGGTAAATTCCAGACACGGTGGTGAGTTATGACGAAAGGTGGAGTATGAATAAGGTATGTGATATGAGGTCTAATTTATGACAATGCAAAGAGTGTGACTTAAGTCTAAGGTATGCAACCTAAGCTATGTTTTTGGATTTTGTTTTAGAACCTGGATGAATGCTAATGCAACTATTTTTTTGGTCTTTTTTGGAAAATAAGGAATGTCTAAAATGATCGTGTCCTAAAATGGCTATGTCTAAGTATGCAAAAGTGTAGGAAAACTTTTAAAGGTAATCAATTTTGGGAGACTTGAAAATAGGTTACCAACCATCTAAAGTTTAACCAAGGCTTCAATTTAGTTTTTCAAGGGACCTTTGTAAGACTAGGACCAAGAGATAAAGTGAGCTCCCAAACTAAACTAATGAGCTGGAAGGACTCACGTAGATGACAAAAGATATGTTGAGAAGTGACTAGGTTCAATGGAATTTTTTGTTGAAGCAAATATTTATCCAAAGTATGGAAGGTAACAAAGACTCCTAGATGTAAAATCTGCAAAGGTGATTGGCTTATTCTAAAATTTGCAAAGGTGATTGTCCTAAAAAGTTTGATTGATCTGAAGGTAACAAAGACTTCTAGATGTAACTAAGGTTTGCAACTAGTATGCCTATTGCTCTGGCTAAATCATAGCTAAAGGATGAAATGAGGAAAAAGTATGAGCAAATCTTTCTAGTTTCTATTAAGAGATCACTATGAAAGGATAACTCAGAGACTAGTTTTGGCTTTTTAACCTCAGACTGTGACAATGAAATTTGGTTTTCTGGTTATCAGGTAATTGTGGTTCAATTTATTAGATGCGTCATAGAAACTAACATATGTGGTTTTCAGTGTCAGATGCAATCTACTGGTAAAATATCCCTTAGGTTTGTGATAGGAAGATGCATCATTCCAAAATACAAATGTGGCTCATCATATCAGATGCATCACAAAGGTTTTCAAATGCAATTTTTGGTCTCAAATGGATTGCAGGTTTGACACTTGTGACTTAGGCTATCAGATGCAATCTTCTATGTGACAAATATGACCCAGTATAATAGATGCAAGTTTCTGGTTGAAAAATGCGACTTAGTATGATAGATGTAGGTTTTTGGTTGATAGATGCGACTCAGTATGACAGATGCATGTTTTTGGTTGATAGATGTGACTCAGTATGATAGATGTGTGTTTCTGGTTGACAGATGTGTGTTTCTAGTTGACAGATGTGACTTAGTGTGACAAATGCATGTTTTTGGTTGACAATTGTGATTCATAAAAGTAGATTCAGCTTGTATTGTAAATTTGCAGGTTTGAATTAGTCTAATTTTGATCAAATTTTAGAAAATAGAAGACAATCAAAAAACACTGTGTTTTGGTTTGGTTTTGACATGAAAATGTTTAAATCCATAAAGATAAGTACGATTCCTAAGGTTGGCAAGGACAATATCTACTAAATTCCCACTTGGATTTCTCCAACTGTGCTTATTCAGAATGGATGATTAGAAGCTTGACCACACTAGCTCCCCTCCATGACACTCACTTCTTTAGGTCATCCAAGCTTTAAGTTCTCATGAATCTCCCATAACAAACTCTTCATCTCTACTAAGAACCACAAGTATGTAGGACGACTTCAAAGGTCTGACCTCTTGCACAAGCAAAAAGAGGGGTTTTGGTAATCTAAAAACAATTGGATTTTAATAAGGGCACTTGTTTAGGTAGCTATGCATGAGGCAAGATTAACTTGTCTACATAACAAATCTGCACCTATAACGCTAAGTTTTCCATTAGCATTCACATTTGTATACCAGTTGCGAGTAGCATGGCTTTAGCTTCGTTGCCGATTTGAGTTGCCTTAGGGTGAGTACTTTTTCCCACCAAGGAAGACCCAATTCTAGAGTTAATAATAAATTCTCTTACACCCAGGATCACACAAGTGTGTAAGGGGAGAGGATAAGAATTATGATGAAATTAGAGTCGTAGGCCTAGACCAATTTTTAGTGTCTACACAACTAGTTGTTGAGGTAAGATGTTTGCTAAAAATATGAGCTAAGTTACACACAAGTTCTATTCCTTATTCACTTTCAATCTAAACCATTTATTTTTGGTAAAGGTATGTTCTATCTTGCTCAATTATGGTTTTTCACCTAAAGGAGAGAGATATACCCCAAAATATAGGCGGTTCACTCAAAATAATGAAAGTACAATGAAAATATGCCTAAATGAAATGTCCTAGATGCAACAAACTGATAAAAATGTATGATTATTGATGCAAAACCTAAGAAATGTTAAGTGCTAGAAAGCATAGTGCTGTTTGCAAACATGAACTAGAAATATGCACAAATGAAAACATAATTGAATGAGACTGAATGGAGTGCACCTAGAGGTAGAATTCTGATTTGAGGAGGTTCTAGAATGTCTCTGAAATCACTACTAATGTCCACTGGGACTCATTCACCACTGATGGTGAATCAGTCCTGCTTCTGGTAAACTTTGTTGAAATAGGTTTCAGAGTGTCGGGAACTGAAAACCTCAAAAATTATTTTTTCTAGCCTGGTGGTGGGACTCATTCACCACTAATGGTGAATTAGTCTTCCTATAAAAAATTGCAAATTTTGAAGTCAACTCTGTGGGGTCAAATCTGCACTTGTCTTCTTGTTAGGTTGAATGGTTCAAATATACAGAAAACGGGTTGAATGTTGTCTCCAAGCTTGAATTAGGAATTTTTTGACTTAAATAACTTTGATGAATTGTTGTCAACTTTTCAACACCTATTTATTTGACAAGTCTACCTACAAGACTTGCAAACACACATGCAAAGAGGGGGAAAATTGTTGAGGGTTAGAGCATAGGGGTTTGGCTTGGTCAAACTCCACTTTGGTAATCAAACTGTAGATAATGAAATTAAATATGAAGAGAATGATAAATAGACAACATGAAAAGTCATAAAATTACCAAACCCTTGTTGATAAAGTCTGAAGATATGTTTATGGCTGCTCCAAAATGCTTGATTATTACTTGATGAAATGATGTAATGATGCTTGAATGCTAAGAGAGATAAGATGCATGAATACTTGAATGAATGGGATGAATTATGATGATAAAATGAGATAAAAACATATATTTATACACACTTATGCCATAATTTCTTGAAAATAAATCATAGGCTGACCTAAGGTCTTAATGAATAAAAACCTGAAAGAAATTTGAATTTATTTTGAAATTTTTTCCAAGAGGGACTCATTCCCCATCCATGGAGAATGGGTCCCACTTAAGGAAAGTGAATGGGTGTCGGGGATTAGGTTGCATTTAATGATGTTTATCAGGTTTGAATTCAAAAATACACTTAATTATGACTTGTAAGTGCATAAAGGGGCTAAATAAGACACAAGAAAGGTGTAATTAGTGATGACAAGCCTAGAGAAGTGTGAAAGTTTGTTACAAGACTTCACAACACTTCAAAATAGGACTTGGTAAGGAATAAAAAGGGAATATTTAGATGAATTATAATAAGAAGAGTCTAGAAAAGTGTGGAAATGTGTTACAACACTTCACAACACCTTTACAAGACATGAAAAAAGTCTTAATAATTTAAATATTCAAGACCTAATGTGAATGTATAAGTCACATTACAATATTAAATCAAGCAAAATAGGTCAAGCATCAAAGGAAAAAGACTTAAATGATCATGAAAATTTCAAGGGTCCATTTTTCTATGACACATTTAGCCCCCACTTTAGTGAGAGGATGAACTTGCTTCAAACTCACACTAAATTAGCCATGCACATCGAGAAGGATCCAAATGTACTTATGATAGCAAGATGAGATAACAATGATCAAGAGGGATGATCAATCCCATAGGATGAAGATCCCATGGAAAAATAAACATAAGAACAAAGGAACACACATGAATGAGAAAAAGAGAGGAAGAGAAAAAGGAAAAGGCATATCAAGCTTTGATCATTTGCCCAACTATTTGTGGATCAGATTTAGGTTATTTTTCTGGAAAAAGAAAATGCATACACTTTGGGGTGACAAAACTTATGGCTATTTGATAGGTGAGAAGGCCCAAAAGGTGAGAAACATACACTAGTTGGTATGCACTCACAAACACACACGTGGCTATGGGGAAAGTCGTGCCTCAGAATGGGCTTCTAGCTCAACCATACTAAAGTTATACCTTCTGATAACTTTAATAAGTTTCCACAAAGGAAAATGTCAGTTTGATATCCATGAGACAAGCAAAACTTTGTATGCTTAGAACTCATGAACAAACAAGATAGCACCACAAGCATGCAAGCTGCATTATGCAAGGTGGCCATGCAAAAATGTAAAAATGAAAAAAAAATATAAAATGCAAAAGATGTTCGAAGGAGTCTTGTTTGGTTCATGCGAGGTCTATAACTTAGGGAAAATTGTGTCTAATGTTTCTAAGAGAGGACCAATCAAATAATAGAATATTCACTACTTAGGGGATGCAGTGCGTTACATTAGGCCACTAAGAGGAATGTAATATGCTAAGATAAATCACACTTATGAAGTACATCACGTGCAATTTCATCCACAAAGCAACAAATGCATCATGTGAAGTAACAAGGGTGCACTAAGAACCAAGAAAAGAAAATGCAAAATGAATAGTGCCAATGTATGCCTCCACTTTAAAGGAATTTCTATGCGCTGTTTTGTGAGCAATTACTTTAAAGTAGAAAAGGAAAAATGCAAACAAATAGAAAGACATGAGAGCCAACTTGAAAAGCCCTATGCCAAGTCATATGTTTTCAAGTAAGGCTGCATCATGCGAGAGAAAAATAAAAAGAAAGAGGGGTTTCCTCAAAAAAGGAAAGCACCAAACATATAAGGGATCTATGGATTTGGGGTCAGTATGTTTGTTGTTGCAATCTTTTGATTAAAGAGCTTGGAACTGTCATCATTCCACGAATACATAGATCTAGAAGAATGACACAAAGAGAGGGAAAACAAAAAAAGAGGAACCCTTTGGGTCAACATGGAAGATACATAGGGTTTCATAACGCTTTGCATCATCCCTAAAAGGAAAACACAAAACAAAAGATGAAAAGTGAAGAAAAAAGGAGAAATGAAAATATTTTTGGGTCAACATGAAGGAGACATTTCGGTCTCAATGCCTTGTGTCATCCCCAAAAGGAAAATAGAAGAAAAGAAAGGTGAAAAAGGAAAAGGGACCTTTTGAGTCAACATGGAAGAGACATATGGTGTCTCAATGCTTTGCGTCATCCCCAAAAGGAAGACACAAGAAAAGAAGAGCGAAAAAGAAAAAAAAGGGCCCTTTTGGGTCAACATGAAAGAGACATAGGGCATCTCAATGCTTTACATTATCCCCAAAAGGAAGACACAAGAAAAGAAAAGAGAAAAGAAAAAAGTGACATTTTGGGTGAACATGGAAGAGACATAGGGTGTCTCAATGCTTTGCATCATCCCCAAAAGGAAAATACAAAACACAAGACAAAAAGTGAAAGTGATGTACAACATATAGAAGAATGTAGGTACAAATAGAAGAATTTTCACAAATAGAGAGAACATTGAACAGACGACATGGGGGATCACATTACACACATGCAATATAAGAAAAATGAAAGAAATATGAAAATATAAAAAGGCTAGAAAGACGAATGCATGTCAACCATCTAACAAGTCATCTGCCTCCCAATCATTGTTAGAAGGTGAACAATTGGCGAGAGGGAGAAGAGCAAGGGCCGTACTAGGTGAAGTGCTAGACTCATCACCCTGAATAGGAGATATCTCAGTAAAGCTCATGGATGAGGAAAATAATGTATTCAATTGATCATGTATTTCATCATCAATCTTTGTGGTTTCCTCATCATCATCCAAGTTTATCACAATAGGAGGACGAATGACTATACCCGAAGGAGATTGTTCCTCTTGTTGTGATGGTTGGGTTGAATTATCTTGTGGTGAGTCAGGAGGAAGAGGGTGGTCATGCATTGATTTTGTCAAATGTGGATTGTGATTTTCTTTGTTTTCTTCTGCATCTAATTGACGAGCAAGTAGACGGCGACGACGCCTATGCTCTAGCAATATGGTTTCTTTTAATTCTATTTTGAACTTGTTTAGGTGTAAGAGAGAATTTATCCACTGTAGGCTCCTTTGCTTCTTGAAGAGGAGGAACAGAAGGAACCGAAGGAGATGAGTCAATCACTTTTTCTTTAGCTTTATAAACTCGTTTAATGCGAGGAGGTATGGCGGGGTTGGTTTCAATATCTCTTGGTCGTTTAGAAAAGGAAGGTGAAATGTTTATTGTTGGTTGCTCGATCCATTGTAATGTTTGTTTAGGTTTGGATTCAAGTTGAAGCATTGTATCATCTAGGATAGGATTTTTGGGAGTAGATGGGGACATGTTACGAAGAGATAGTCTGACTATTTTTTTGGCTTTGAACTTTTGATAGGCAATGAAAAAGTAGTCCTTGTGAGGGGTGATGGGTTCCATAGGTTTAGGCCAAAAGGATTCCAAGGAAAAGTTACTTTTAGAGGACAATGGATTAAAGCCATTACGATGTACAATATATATCTCATTATCAAGCATAAAATTTAAACATTTGTGAATGACTGAAGGAACAACTTTCATTGAGCGAAGCCAAGGATGACCTAGCCACACACAAAATTGATCATATTGTGGAATAATAGAGAATGTTCCATCCAATGTTTTAGGTCCTATCTGTAATGGGAGTACAATCGATCTGATTGTAGGGAACACAAAACCATTATGTGTTTTAATCCATGTTGGTTTGTCATAATCATCTTGATAGAGATCATGTAATACTAAAAATTCTTCCGTGATCACATTCCCACCACAGGCGGGGTCTATTAATATCCCATTGGTGGGCTTATCATAGATTCAACCGGCTATGTAAAGAGGACTATCGAGAATTTTTTAAGTATATCTTGAGGAGAAAAACTAATATCAAGAGATTTGGTAGTCGGGCCCTTACGAGGGATAACATCTATCGTTCCCACCATTTCATCCATGGGATTAATATGGGTAACATTTGGAGTAATATCATGTTGTTCATCATTAGTATCGACATTCATCATATCATTGTTTGAAGGTTCACTAGCTTTGACAAATGAAACATTGTGTTTAGGCATAGGGTTGGTAAATATTTGCAAATTTTGATTAGGAGGGGTAACATAATTATTGCACCGATCTTGAACACCTGCAATGGACAAATGACTAGAATCAATGAGATTTTACACTAAGTGTTTGAGACGCTTACATTGTTCAGTATCATGTCTATTTTGGTGATGAAAATGATAATAAGCATTGGGTTTAAAGGTGGTGGGTAAAGGTTCGGTTGGATCAAGTGGTTTAACTGTAGGAAAAGAAATCATTTATTGTTGTAGCAATTGATTCATTGTATTATGCAAGGTATCAGGCAAAGGGGTGAACTATCTCTTCGGGTCCCCATAGGTAAAGGGCATGGCTACTTTAGTGGCTTCCACCTGGTTATTAGCAGGTGTAGTTGGTTGTGGAGGTGGGGGAATTGAACTTTAAAAACCCTTTGGTTTGTTTTCTAAAGTTTTGTGAGTTGTTTTGGTTGCTTTGTTCAGACTTCTCAGCTCAGTTAGAAGTGGATTTTGTATCACAACTAGTAATTGAGTTGTGATAATCACAAAGATCTATGCATAAATGCATAAAAGAGGGAAATTTCATCATAGTCAATTTATCTTGAATGTGAGTTTGCAAGTTTTCGATAAAAATATTTTGGAGATACGAATCAGGAACCTTGATATCTATTTGAGAATACAATGACTAATAGCATCAAATGAAATCAGTTACCTTTTCATCCACATTTTGTTTACACCTCATCAAATCAGCCATTGTCTTTTTGGGAGTCATGTGCACTTGAAAATGACTTATAAAGGAATCAACAAGTTCATTAAATGAATGGATTGAATGATTGGGTAAAGAGGAAAACCACTCCAAGGAAGTATATTTTAAAGTCTGAGGAAATAGTTTAGCTCATAGTTTATCATCTAGGAAAAAATCACTGCATAAGGTTGTATAGGCATTGATATTATTAATAGGTCTCCTTTGCCTTCATATTTCTCAAACCTAGGCATCTCAATTCCTTGTGGCATTGGGGTTGTTAAGATTTCCAAAGATAAGGGACTACTACAGACATAGTAGGTGGGTGGAGAATTTTGGCTTTGGTTTATGGTAGATATTTGTTGTTGCATGGAGGAAACAATGTGAAAGAGTTGTGTGATGAGGGGATTAGTATAAGTGGTATGGGGTGGAAGAGAGAGTGGTGATGGATTATATGTAGTGGTAGGACAAGTGAAGGGGACACTGATCTAGGGGTAAAGGTGGTGGAAGATGGAATATTCGATGCCACAAAAGAACTAGGAATACTAGTTGGAATAGCAAAGGAAGGAGTCACATGACTAACTTGTTGGATGGTTGTTGTAACTTGAGGAGTGGTATAGGTGGGTATGGATGAAACGGTTGAAGGAGGAGAAATGTGGGATCCTCCTTGGCTAACCATAGTGTTTCATGGTTGAGATGTGCTAGGGGAATGTTTTTGATATATCTCAACAATGTGCTTCATAACATCTAAGCCCTCATCACTTTCAATCAATCGATGGATATTTTCTATAGTAGGAATAGCAGTGGTTGAAATGTTTTCAAGACACAAGTTATGTTGAAGATGTGCTAAGTCCTCATGAATGTTTACTACTTTGTCTTGCAGAATGGAATTAGTTTGTGTATCAACATGCATATTATTGGAATGCAAGGGTGTACTAGTGGTAGTATCCATGCCTAATGCACCATTGTCAATAGTAGGAGTAGGATCTCTTGATAACCTAAGGTCCTCAACAAATGTACTATCGCGGGAAGCCATGAGTCTAGAACTTCTTCTCACTAAAGTATTATCAATAGGGCACTAAACACTCATACAAGTACCACAAAAGAGGGGGTGGATGCAAATGCAAACTAGGAACAATAAAATGCGAATAACTGAAATTATGTAAACTGAAACAAGAGTGCAGTAACAAAAAATAGAATGTAGGAAATATTGGAAAAATGCCAAAAATTTTAATGTAGAAAGTGTAACTAGACTGATTCGCCCAGGGTGGTGAATGAGTCTAGGGATGGATTTTTTTGTGTATTTTTTAGAAAATTTAAAATGAATTCTATGCTTTTTAGATGCAAATGCAAATTTTTTAATTTTTTAATGATTTGGTGTGCATAAATGAAATCTATATGATTCTTTCACTAATGCAATTTTAGAAACCCTAGGATGCAAAAAAAAAAACCTAATGCAATGTTGATGCAAGTTAAACCTATGATGCAATATGAAATTGAAATCAAAAAGGAAATGTTCAAAATGTAGGTTCACCAAAATGAACCATTGATTTTTGGTAAATGTATGTTCTCTCTTGCTCAATTAGGGTTTTTCACCTAAAGGAAAGAGATATACCCCAAAATCTAGGTGGTTCACTCAAACTAATGCAAGTACAATGAAAATATTCATAAATGTAATGTCCTAGATGCAGAAAACTAATAAAAATGAATGATTATTGATGCAAAACATAAGAAATGTGTAGTGTTGGAAAGCACAATGTTGTTTCCAAACATGAACTAGAAACATGCACAAATGAAAATAGATTGAATGAGACTGAATGGAGTGCATGTGGAGGAAAATTGCTGATTTGAGGAGGTTCTGGAATGTCTCTGAAATCACTGCTAATGTCCATTGGGACTCATTCTCCATTGATGGCGAATCAATCCTGCTTCTGGTAAACTTTGCTGAAACAGGTTTCAGATTGTCAGGAACTAAAAACCTCAAAAATCACTTTTTCTAGCTCAGCAGTGGGACTCATTCACCACTAATGGCAAATCAGTCCTCCTAAAGAAAACTATAAATTCTGAAGTCAACTCCGTGGGGCTAGATCTACACTTGTCTTCTTGTTGGGTTGACTGGTTCAAATATGTAGAAAATGGGCTGAATGTTGTCTCCAAGCTTGAATTAGGACTTTGTTGAATTAAATAACTATGATGACTTGTCCATTTTTCAACACCTATTTCTTTGACAAGTCTTCATACAAGACCTGCAAACACACATGCAAAGAGGGGGGAAATGGTTGAGGATTAGAGTATAGGGGTTTTCCTTAGTCAAACCCCACTTTGGTAATCAAACCCTAGGTAATGAAATGAAATAGGAAGATAATGATAAATAGACATGCAATATCATAAACTTACCAAACTGTTGTTGATGAAGTCTGAAGATATGTCTATGGCTACTCCAAAATGCTTGATTATTGCTTGATGAAATGATGTAATGATGATTGAATGCTAAGAGAGATAAGATGCATGAATACTTGAATGAATGGGATGAATTATGATGATAAAATGAGGGAAAACCATATATTTATACACTTATACCCTAATTTCCCCAAAATACATCACAAGCCAACCTAAGGTCTTAATGAATAAAAACCCAAAAGGAATTTGAATTTAATTAGAATTTTGTGCCAAGAGGGACTCATTTACCACCCATGGTGAATGGATTCCACTCAAGGCAAGTGAATGGGTGTCTGGGATTAAGTTGCATTTAATGATGTTTATTAGGTTTGAATTGAAAAATAGACTTAATTATGACCTATAAGTGCATAAAGAGGCCAAATAAGACATAAGAAAGGTGTAATTAGTGATGAAAAGCCTAAAGAAGTGTGAAAGTTTGTTACAAGACTTTACAACACTTCAAAATAGGACTTGGTAAAGAATAAAAACATAATATATAGATGAATTATGATAAGAAGAGTCTAGAAAAGTGTGGAAATGTGTTACAACACTTCACAACACCTTTACAAGACATGAAAAAATTCTTAATAATTTAAATATTCAAGACCTCATGTGAATGTATAAGTCACATTACAACATTAAATCAAGTAAAATAGTTCAAAAATCAAAGGAAAAAGACCTAAATTATCATGAAAATGTCAAGGATCCATTTTTTTATGACACACAATCATGCAATGTATGTTATCTATGGTGGGAATAACTATGGTGGAAATGTTTTCAGTACTTAGTTGATGTTGTAGGTTTGCTAACTCTTCAAGGATTTGGATTATGTTTTCTTGTGGAATACTAGCAACCATTATTTCAACACTTATCACACTACTTGAAGGAAAAGAGTTGTTAAGGGTATGGTCCATACCTAGTGAACTAGTGTCACACTAGGAGTGAAAGAGCTAGATAACCCAAGATCCATAACAATTGTGCTATTGCGGGATGACATGAGTCTCAAACTTCATCTCACTATAGTATTAGCAATAGGACACCAAGTTGTAAACCTCATGTAAGGGACAATCAATGAAATGCAAGCTAAATGCAATGAACACGAGATAAATGATATTCTCTAATTTTCATTCAAATGAAATTAAGCTAGATGCAATGAAATGAATGAAACAAAAACTCAATAATCTAAAACAAAGATCTAATAATAGAAAATTGAAGCACAAAAATAAGGATTTTAATGTTATAAATTGCAGTTTTAGGTCTGACATGGGACTAAATCACCTAGAGGGGAATATAAGTCCCAATTATGGTTTTTCAATAGTTCAAATACTAAAAAATAGTCCACACAAAATACCTAGAAATAAGGTAAAACAACCTATACTGGGACTAAATCACTCAGAGGGTAAAATGAGTCCCATATTAGAGTTTTTGCATTAACTTTATCAAATTCTAAGTGTATGTTAGGTTTTCTAGTTTGAATGTTGTCTATACTATGTACAATTACATATTTCAAACTTGTGAAATTCAATGATGCAAGATGCAAAAATGCAACCTATATGCACTTTCACTAATGCAAGATTTATAAACCCTAGATGCAAATTAACTAATGCAAGACCTAATGTAAAATTAATGTAAGCTATATCTAGGACTATGATGCACTCCAAATTAGAATGAGGTGTCCAAAGGCTAGGTTCACCAAAATGAAACCTTAGAAATAGTGTTCCACCTTTTGGGAGATGGAACTAAAGGGGAATAAGGATTCCTCCACCTATTTCACTTATGTTTCATTAAAGGAAATGAAGATCCCTCAACCAATTCAATTGATTGAGGGAGGGGTTGGTTGGTTTAGAATGATTTCCTTGAGTGTGATTAAAGAAAAAAGGGGGTTCACCACCAAGCAAAGGCTAAAGAAGAAGATGCAAATGATATGCAAACTTAACTATGCAACTTAAGCTATGAAACTAAAAATAAGAATAAAAAACTGAGAAAGGACAAAGGGGAACCTAGAAAACTAAAGGTGCTTGAAACAAGGTTTGCACTCTCAAAAATATAACTTTTAATGCAAACTGGGAATCATACACCAATAGGGGTGATTTACTCCTAGTTTAGCATTTTGGTATGAATCCAAATCTAGAACTACCAAACCAGGATCTACAAAAAATGCTTGAAATCTAGTATATTGGGACTCATACACCACAAGTGGTGATTTAGTCCTAGTATCAAGATTGATATAAAATTTTGGAATCTTCTAGTGATCTTCAGTAGCTTCTCTCCCTCTCAATCTCTAAGTTTGAAACACTGAATTCTGCTCCATAGGTGATTTTCTGTGATCTTGTAATATAGATGACAACTTTGACGACTTTCTCCAATCTTTCTCTTTAATGGATTTTTGACCTAAGTCTATAAATCACACATCAAAGAGGGAAAAATTTTATTTTGTTATTGGATAGGGTTTTTCCTTGGTCAAACCTCATTTTGGTAATCAAACCTTGATATGAAACTAAATAGAAAGAAGGAATGATGAATGAAATAATATGCTATGTTGCAACTCACCAAACCCTTGGGACAAAGCGTACAATATTGTACATGTAATGGCTAGCCTGAATGTGGATCTTGAATCTTGATTGTATGTTGTAGAGCTTGACTAGAATGCTTGCTTGAATCATAAGAACCTACATCACAAATGTTAGCTTAAAAACAAACATGATGCATGATGAATTTGACATGATGCTTGAATCTTGAACGTAGCTCCAAAATGCTTGATAATCAGCTCTTGAATGCTATTGTAATCATAAACTTGCTATAGGAATGCTCTCATTAATTTTCTAAGATCAAAAATTTATGTGAAATAACCTTGTATTTATACTAGTTTATGCCGAATTTCCTAAAATTACAACACTGCAAGGTGACATCAAATCTAGGAGAATAAAATCTCACCAAGAATTTGAATTTAAAATCTAGGTCCAAGCTAAGTGGGACTCATACACCAGTTGGGTCATGTTGTGCATTTTTCACACACATGCTTCACCGTAGGCAAGGACCCCCTTTTTTTGCTCCCAACAAGCTGCTTTGCTCCTGTCTTGTTTTGTGTGCCCCATTTTCCAAGCCCAAATTGGTCATGTGCCTTCAAACGATCAAATCCCCCTGACCAAATTCACCTGTTTAGGGTATTCAAATCTGCGGAGAAATGAAGTCCCCTGTCCCTTTTCTGCCCATTGTCTTCTTTCTACTTACTTGGTCCCTGATCACTCGATTCACTTTTTTCTACATTTTTTGACTTTGGGGCAAATTTTTTGGCGGATTTGGGATGAGTTCGTGGTGCCTAAGTGAATTGCCAAAGTTTGTTAATATTCCATAAAGTTTCAGTGGTTTCAGAACTTTCCCTCTGGAATTCCCTTCCTCTTTGGCTATTTTGGAATTATTCATGGACCCCTTTCTTTTTGGTTTCCACATTTTTTACTTTGGGGCCAACATTTTGGTGGATTTGGGATGTGTTTGGAGTGCCTAAGTGAACTGCCAAAGTTTTGTCAATGTTCCGTAAAGTTTTGGTGGTTTTGGAACTTTCCCTCCAAAATTCCCTTCCTCTTTGGCTATTTTGGAAACATCCGTGGACCCTTGCCAGTCTAGTTTCCACAATTTTGACTTTGGGGCCAACCTTTTGGTGGATTTGGGATGTGTTTGGGGTGCCTAAGTGAACTGCCAAAGTTTCGTTAATGTTCCATAAAGTTTCGGTGGTTTCAGAACTTTCCCTCTAGAATTCCCTTCCTTTTTAGCTGTTTTGGAAACATCTGTGGACACCTACTGGTCCTATTTCCACATTTTTGACTTTGGGGACAAATTTTTGGTGGATATGGGATGTGTTTGAGGTGCCTAAATGAACTGCCAAGGTTTCATCAACGTTTCATTAAGTTTTAGTTGTTTTAGAACTACATCCCCGTTTGGCTATTTTGGAACATCCGTGGAGCCCCAATGGCCCAGCCTCCGGAGTGCGGCCCCTCTGTGGCTATTTTCGGGACTCCGTTAGTCTATGGCCGTTTTGAACATCCGTGGAGCCCTGGTAACCCGGCCTATGGAGCTAGGTCCCTCTGTGGCCGTTTTGAATATTCGTGGAGCCCCGACGACCCGACCTCTGAAGCCCAGCCCCTCCATGGCCATTTCTGGGACTTCGTCTCTCCCTGGCCGTTTTAAACATCCATGGAGCCTTGGCAACCTGACCTCCAGAGCCTGGCCCCTCCATGGCCGTTTCTGAGACTCCATCCCTCTTTGGGTATTTTGAACATCCGTGGAGCCCCTGGTGACCCGGCCTCGAGAGCCCAACCCCTTTGTGGCCGATTCTGGGACTCTGTCCCTCTTTGGCCATTTTGAACATCCGTGAGACCTGACAAATAGGCCTTTGAAGCCCGGCCCCTCCGTGGCCATTTTGAACTTCTGCTTTTTTTGAAATGAGTCCAATCTTGAGGAAGTTTTTCTGGCCACTCTTCCTTCCCCTTTTCCCATGTGCTATAATTAAAAAATCCTGGTTTTGCTAAGTTTTGTGAGGTCAGGGAACTTCCCTTTTGGATTGTTGTCCCCCGTTCGCTACCTGCCCCCTTGGGCCCGCATTAATTTTTACCGTCCAAATGAGCTCCAAATATGAATATTATGATCTTTTGATAATGCATGGATGGATCTAACAAGGATTTTGCAAGATTTGATTAATGTTTTTCTTGATTTGTGTATGGAAGCACTTATGACACTTCATGTATGTAGGATTCAAGAAGCTTACTGCCGGTCTGTTAAGAGACCCTTCGAGAAATCTGAACAAGGAAAAGCGCATTGCTCCTGTCACCATTCATTTCATGTTCGCCTCTACACCTAGCACACACCAACAAGATCAACGTTAGAAGAAGGACTGCACCAAGGAAGTCAATGACAAAAAAGCAAGGGGGTGGTCTTGAAGAAGGCATGAAGGAGCTGTCCTACTTTTCACCAAATGATGATGAGTTGTCTGCCCGAATCAGGGGCAACCAATCAATTGATGCCAATCGTTGATGGGCCCGTTTGATCCAAGGAAGAACACTACAAACACATCAAGTAAGAAGGCATCTTTCAAGTAGTTTTAGCTATAGCAAAAGGGAAATCAGCTAAATGAGGAAACAGCTACAACACCTGTGCACTAGATGACAAAACAGGGAAAGGACAAATGTTGTATTTGAAAATTGTTGAATATTGTGGGGTAGGTGAAACCCTAATGTAATTGAATCTAGGCCATTCGTTGCAAATTGATCCTATCCATTCATTTGGGCTTTGGAAAACTATAAATAGGGGATTTCCCCTCATTTGTAAGGGTTGGAGAACTGATGTAAAAATATTCTGCAACAATAGAAAGCAACATTGCATGATTTATGGGTGTTCCTTTTGAGTTTGTTGTTTATGTATGCACAGTTCAACTTCCATAATAGTTTTAGTTGTAGAATCTTGAATGGAGGTGATAATGGAAATTGTTGTTATGGTATTTGATGAACTTTTAGCCCATACTTTTAGCACTTGTTGATGACAAATGACTGTGTAAAGTTAGCCTAAGCTTCTTGATTTCAATGCTGCAACTTAGTTCAATCACATGTGCATGATGTGCATATGCAATTTGAAAATATGCAATCCTTATAAGATTGCACTAGTTTTGTGCAACTGTAGGTTTCTCTTGGCCAAGAAAAACCTAGTTTAGGGAGTTTTTCTGTTGTAGCAGCCTCCATGATCACTGTTCATTTGTAGCTTCAGATCCAGGAACCTTCTCTCTTCCCTGCCCTTTTTCCTTTTTTTTAATAAGTACCTTAGGAAAGGTTCATTGCACATTGTAAAGCTAAATCCAATGATAAAAATGGAGTTCAAGACTGTTGTTTGAACCTACAGTAAATGCACAACTTCTCCATCTTAGGAACTCCATTTCAAGACCCAACTTCCCATGCTTTGAAGCTCATCTATAAGTTCGCCTTGTGATTCTAGCAAATCACATCAAACAACTAAGATATTCCAAGCACTGTCAAGACCTGACATTAGAGACCTTGGGATAGTGTTCTACAATTTGATTGTGGAAGATTGTCTTTCAAGAGGGTAGTGTACCTACGCACTGCCTGTGTTGAGAAGTGCATAAAAAACACATCAACAAAACTAGAACTAGAAGGAGGGCTGACACTTTGGGAATACAAAGATGAAGATTGGAAGTGATTCATTTTATGTGCTCCTCTTCCTAACGCCATCAACAAAATTGGTGCTAGGAGGGTATGACATGTTGAGGCTACAAAGCTGAAAGTTGGCATTTCAAAAAGAACACTTTCAAACAAGAAATTTGAGATAGGGAGATCTCTTTTAATGCTAAAAATTAGAAAATTTTGAAGGAAAGTAGAAGCTGAGTCAAAATGGAGCAGCATGCACAAATTGACATCACTCAACTACATGCAGATTTGAACAGGAGATTGAAGAAGCCATTGTATCAATTTGCATTGGCGAATAGATGTCGGATCCATTGCACTCGCAGGCACAACGAGTTGGGGTGTCTAACTTTTTTTAGTACAATTGAAAAGGTCTTGCAAGGAGAAATCCCCTTCTGGGCAAATCTATCTACCTTTAGCCCTTATAGACCCAGAGGAAGAATTGACAACCATGGCAGCTAAGGCATTCAAGGAGCTGATCCAAGAAAATTTGAGCAACAAAGATGAACCAAGATTGGAGGAAATATTTATGTCTAGTTGGTGTAGATTCCACAATGCACCCCACTCTGAATTCACTTGCTCAGCATGTAACAACATCATCGCTCAAGCTAAGGGTTGTTCGAACAAGCTGGAGCATCCAACTCCCAATGAAGAGAAGTTATCCCATGAGGCAAAACAGTTGTCAACATCTAGAGGACAACAAAGTAAGGATGAACCAAGAAATTTGATACAAGCTGATGTTGGAGCAGCAGACATTAAAGTTGAAACTAGGAAGAAGAGGCGGATTTCACTAGGACAGCAAGGCGCCTTGGTGAAAATTTTATTGAAACTAATTTATAAGGCCTTCCCTCCACCAATCAAGGGTAGTCCTCCACTCCAGAAGAAGAGCAATTGGTAGGTGACGATGAACCAATGAATTCTGCAACCATGGATGTTAGGATAGCTAGCTTAGATGCTAAAAATCAGAAAGAGGAAAGGGATGACAACCTTGGAGCAATAGAAAATGATGATGAGATCATAAGTGAAATCAGATTGGAATACCTCTCCTTCATAAATGACAGGGATCAAGAATCTAAAAATGCATATTTGGAGGAGTGGGAGCAACCACTCGCCACAGTTGCCTACCATCAAGCTTCTTTTTCAAGTGATGATGAGGACCCAGTAGCGGAAAGATATGACCAACTCATTTCTAAATTAGCAAAGGATTGGTCAGAGCTGAAATACCAAGTGGATTTGGAGGTGCTACTATTGCCAAATTGGTGCAGACTTCATGATTCATCACACTCGGAGTTCACATGTGAATTGTGCCAAGAAGCCATCAAACAAGTCAAAGAACAAGCAAGGCATCCAAGTGCCTAACCTCCTCTACTTGCTGCTCGGATCGAAGTAGAAGACCAAGAACCTGAACTGAGTGATGGCTCAGCTGAAGGTAGGCCTCAAGAGGATGCTAGTGTAACAATAGAAGAAGGACAACAATATAGTCTCGGACTTCTGAGTGATGAAGTAGATCCAGTGGGAATGTTGTCCACTAGTCATCAAGAAGTTCTTCCTCTTGAAGAGCAGTTGTGTGCCATGGACAATGGGCTTTTTGGCGAGTCTTTGGAGGGAGATTGCGTAGTGAATTTTTGTCCCCTTGATGAGGTGCCATCAATTGATGACTTCTTTCCATTGGGAGCTATACTATGGAGGTAGGCTCATGCCGAGGAAGAGCACATCCTAGAAGACGGTAGAAATGAATACATACTCCTTGAGCCCCCGAATAGTGATGCACTAGAGTTTCCAGATTGGGAGAGGAGCTCCTTCTCCATTTATAGTGATAGTGAGCCAGAGGAAACAAGTGAACGTCATAATGAGATGCATGAACAACAAAGGGAAGAAGACAAAGGTGGGGGTGTTTTGATGGCTTCCAACAAGTATGACAAAATTGACCAACTACAAGATGCAACTTGGAGCCCTTCCGCCATGATTGTTGTTGATCCTCCTTCACATTCAGGGAGTTGCAATAGGAAAAAATGTCCATATCATTATCTCATGACATTGAACATCATAAAAATGAGGTTGATACTTGGGGAAGGAGATGAGACAACATGCTGCCCCTTGAGGACAGCAACCAATTGGATCGCAAGTTTGTAGATGATCAATGTGGAGAAGTATTTCTTTTCGAAGAACTACCAACTAGGGTTGTAGATCCCATAGGAACATTAGAAGGGGTGTTTGCTGCCCCATTCTCCTAGTCTTATGCAAGCTTAATGTCTGAAGTACTGTACCCTCCACCGCACCCGCCCAAGGCTGCCAATGCACCTATCAATGATGTTGTGCTTGCTCTCAACTGTCTAACACTGCCACTTCCATGTGATGGCATCTAGGTTCTATCCTTCCTTGCCCCTATTATTTCTCATAACTGCACTTATTATTTTGATTATGGGAATGAGGGAAAACAAATATGTTTATGGATTAACCATGGGTTTAGTGAGCCTCCTCAATTGTTGATTTTTCATGATGATGTGATTGAACTTGAGTGTTGCAATGTTGAACTTCCTTTTTCTGAATATCAAGATAAGTTTGCATGGTTAAGAATGATAACGATCTCCCATTTGCTTGTGCATGCACTACAAAATCTAATGAATGTTAATGTCAACTCGCCCTGCCTAAACATAGTGCTTTGTAAATATCTTTGTACATAGCCTGTTTCGAGTAGTATAGATTTCCTTGAAATACTTCACTTTCTTGCTTTCCTTAGGTTGCTTGCTTTGTAGATTGTTTGCTTTTTGTTTACTTTCGCTTTGCTGCTACTTTGCTTGGGTTCCATCTACTTTTAGTTGGGCACATCTGTGTACACAACAACCATACTTATCGCTTGGGGTTATTCTATGTATTTCTTTGTCAAACTCTAATCAAGTCTCTGGAGTGGATGGTGAAGGTCTTCTATTAGTGTCAAGTGATCTGGGTGTTTGATTCAAAGAGGATAAGTTGTTGGCTTAGTTCGACTCTGATGTATTCTGAAATCTTACAGCTGTTACATATCTTAAGAATCCAACGGTCACTGTAGGGACTTTTGTGATATCTAGTTAAGTGAAAAATCTAAAATTCTGCTCCAGCACCATTGTGATTCTGAGCCCTAAACACGAGCTTCGATGCTTGCGGGTTGAAATAAAAGAGCTAAAAATAGAAAAGAAAGAAAGAAAGAAAATATTGAAAATTAAAAGAAAGAGAAAATTCAACTTTTTAGGGATATTCAAGCAATTCTACCAGGGCTATAGATGCCCGGCTAGCAGTAGAGCAATGTTTAGGAGAATCATAGCGACAACCTTGTCAGGGCTATGGATGCCTAACTAGCAACAAGACAATGTCCCAGATGCTTTTGGAGTTAGAATAAACTACGTAGCTTAACTTGATGGAGCTTGGATTCCTGTAGCAACTGAAGGATGGGAATTAACACAATTGTACACACTTGAATTTTTTAGTATACTGAAGGTTGGGTTGGCTAGTGGCTTTGATCCTTTGGTTCGGCGTCTAGTTTGTTTTCCCTAGCATGAAGGTCAGAACTAAAGATTTTGGGTTCGTGATTCTAGTTTGTCATCAAAAAGATTTGGAGCATTTCCCCAATGAGTTGCCATTTGTTGTGCATGTTTTGCACACATGCCCTGCCATAGGCAGGGACCCCCCTTTTTTGCTCCTGACAAGCTACTTTGCTCCTGTCTTGTTTTGTGTGCACCATTTTCCAAGCCCAAATTGGTCATGTGCCTTCAAATGATCAAATCCCCCTAACCAAATTCACCTACTTAGGGTATTCAAATTTGTGAATAAATGAAGTCCCTTGTCCCTTTTCTGCTAATTGTCTTGTTTCTGCTAACTTGGTCTTCGATTGCTCGATTCACTTTTTTCTACATTTTTTTGACTTTGGGGAAAACTTTTTGGTGGATTTGGGATGTTTTCGTGGTGTCTAAGTGAACTACCAAAGTTTCGTCAATGTTCTGTAAAGTTTCAGTGGTTTCAGAACTTTCCCTCAAGAATTCCCTTCCTCTTTGGCTACTTTGGAAACATCTGTGGACCCCTGCTAGTCTTGTTTCCACATTTTTGACTTTGGGGCCAACTTTTTGGTGGATTTGGGATGTGTTTGGAGTGCCTAAGTGAACCGCCAAAGTTTCATCAATGTTCCGTAAAGTTTCGGTGGTTTCAAAACTTTCCCTCTGGAATTCCCTTCCTCTTTGGCTATTTTGAAAACATTTGTGGACCCCTGCTAGTCCAGTTTCCACATTTTTTACTTTGGGGCCAACCTTTTGGTGGATTTGGGATGTGTTTGGGGTGCCTAAGTGAACTACTAAAGTTTTATTAATGTTCCGTAAAGTTTCGGTGGTTTTAGAACTTTCCCTCTGGAATTCCCTTCCTCTTTGGTTGTTTTGGAAACATTTTTTTGACCCCTGCCGGTCTGGTTTCCACATTTTTGAGTTTGGGGAAAAAATTTTGGTGGAAATGGGATGTGTTTGAGGTGCCTAAGTGAACTACCAAGGTTTTGTCAACGTTTCATTAAGTTTCAATGGTTTCGGAACTATGTCCCCCTTTGGCTGTTTTTGAACATTCGTGGAGCCTTGGCAGCCTGACCTTTGGAGCTCAGCCCCTTCATGGCTATTTTCAGGACTCTGTCAGTTCATGGCCATTTTGAACATCCGTGGAGCCTTTCTGACCCAACCTCCAGAGCTCGGCCCCTCTGTGGCCGTTTCTGGGACTCTGTCCCTCTGTGGCCGTTTTGAACATCCATGGAGCCCCAACGACCTAGCCTCTGAAGCCCGGCCCCTTTGTAGCCAGTTTGAACATCCATGGAGCCCCGGTGACCCAGCCTCTAGAGCCCAGCCCCTCTGTGGCCATTTCTGGGACTTCGTCCCTCTTTGGTTGTTTTGAACATCTGTGGAGCCCCGATGACCCAGCCTCTGGAGCCTAGCCCCTCTATGGCTGTTTCCAGGACTCCATCCCTCTTTGGCTATTTTGAGCATCCGTGAGGCCACGACAACTCGGCCTCTGAAGTCCGGCCCCTTCGTGGCCATTTCTGGGACTCCACCCCTTCGTGGCCATTTTGAACTTTCACTTTTTTTGAAATGAGTCCAAACTTTAGGAATTTTTTCTAGGAACTCTTCCTTCCCCTTTTCCCATGTGCTATAATTAAAAAATCCTAGTTTTGATAAGTTTTGTGAGGTTCGGGAACTCCCCTTTCAGTTTGTTGTCCCTCGTTCACAACCCACCCCCTTGGGCTTGCATTAATGTTTATGGTCCAAATGAGCTCCAAATATGAATATTATGATCTTTTGATGATGCATGGATGGATATAAGAAGGATTTTGCAAGATTTGACTAATGTTTTCCTTGATTTGTGTATGGAAGCACTTACAACACTTCATGTATGTAGGATTCAAGAAGCTTATTGCTGGTCTGTCAGGAGACCCTTCGAGAAATCTAAACAAGGAAAAGTGCATTACTCTTGTCACCATTCATTTCATGTTCACCTCTACACCTAGCACACACCAACAGTGTTAGTGTTAGAAGGATTGTGCCAAGGAATTCAATGACAAAAATGCAAGGGGGTGGTCTTGAAGAAGGCATGAAGGAGCTGTCCTACTTTCCACCAGATGATGATAAGTTGTTTGCTTGAATTAGGGGCAACCAATCAATTGATGCTAATCATTGATGGGCCCGTTTGATCCAAGGAAGAACACTGCAAACACATCAAGTAAGAAGGCATCTTTCAAGTAGTTTTAGCTATAGTAAAAGGGAAATTAGCTAAATGATGAAACTGATACAACACCTGCGCACTAGATGACAAAATAGGGAAAGGACAAATGATGTATTTGAAAATTGTTGAATATTGTGGGGTAGGTGAAACCCTAATGTAATTGAATCTGGGCCATTCATTGCAAATTGATCCTAGCCATTTATTTGGGCTTTGAAAAAAGGGAAAGGAAAAATGATGTATTTTAAAATTATTGAATAATGTGGGGTAGGTGAAACCCTAATGTAATTGAATCTAGGCCATTCGTTGCAAATTGATCCTAGCCATTCATTTGGGCTTTGAAAAATAGGGAAAGGACAAATGATGTATTTTAAAATTGCTGAATATTGTGGGGTTGGAGAACTGATGTAAAAACATTCTGCAACAATAGAAAGCAACATTGCATGATTTATGGGTGTTCCTTTTGAGTTTTCTCTTTATGTATGCATGGTTCAACTTCTATAGTAGTTTTAGTTGTAGATTCTTGAATTGAGGTGATAATGGAAATTGCTGTTATGGTATTTAATAAAATTTTAGCCCATACTTTTAGCACTTGTTGATGACAAACTGTTGTGTAAAGTTAGCCTTGGCTTCTTGATTTCAATGTTGCAACTTAGTTCAATCGCATGTGCATGATGTGCATATGCAATTTGAAAATCTGCAGTCCTTAGAAGATTGCATTGGTTTTGTGCAACTGTAGGTTTCTCTTGGCCAAGCAAAACCTAGTTTAGGGAGTTTGTCTACTATAGCAGCCTCCATGATCACTATTCATTTGTAGTTTCAGATCCAGGAACCTTCTCTCTTCCCTACCCTTTTTCCTTTTTTTTCATAAGTACCTTAGAAAAGGTTCAATGCACATTGTAAAGCTAAATCCAATGATAAAAATGGAGCTCAAGACTGTTGTTTGAACTTGCAGCAAACACACAACAACTTCTCCATCTTAGGAACTCCATTTCAAGACCCAACTTCCCATGCTTTGTAACTTATTTGTAAGTCTGCCTTGTGATTCCAGCAAATCACATCAAACAACTGAGATATTCCAAGCACTATCAATACTTGACATCAGAGACCTTGGGATAGTGTTCTACAATTTGATTGTGGAAGATTTTCTTTCAAGAGAGGTAGTGCAACTACGCACTGCCTGTGTTGAGAAGTGCATAAAAAACACATCAACAAGTTGTATGAGTCCCAATAGGCTAAGCTTGGGACACAAATTTCAAGAATTATTAAATTTAATGCAAAATTCAAGACTAGGCTCTGAAACTTAGGTGGGACCCATACACCCAAGGTGGTGATTGAGTCCTAGATCACTAAATATGGGAAATACAATCCAAAATCCCTAAATTATGATTAGTCATTAGATAATTTTTAGGATTATCCAAAAAAATGCATTAAATAAGGGTTGTGGATGCAAAATAGGACCAAATAAGGCATAAAGCAGCCCAATTTTAGCAAGGAGGGCCCAAAAAAGTGCAAAAATGTAGAGGGATACATTTTTCTATACTACAACAAATATACATTTCTTTGACTTAGCTTCCAGCTTGGTTCTATTTTTAGAATCTACATGTGCAAATTCTTCACAACCAAAGTTTTTGAGAAAAGAATAACTCACCTTCTTACCTGTCCATGCTTCCTCTGGAATACCATAACCCAAAGGATTAGAGGGACCTCTATTAATTAAATAAACAATGATATTTATAGCCTCTCCCCATATGGTTAAAGGTAGCCTAGCATGCAATCTCATAGTTTGTGCACGCTTCATTTTTTTTTGTATTCATGCGCTCAACCACTCCATTTTCTTATGGTGTCCTCAGAACCATTTTTTTCTTGTGAATACCATTAGAGGAACAATAATCTTCAAAATATTTTCCTTAATACTCATTACCATTATCAAATTTGAGACATTTTAGTCTTTTACCTGTCTTATTCTCAACCAAGTTCTTCTAATTTTTAAAAGTTTCAAATACATCAAATTTTTACCTAAGGAAATAAATCCATACCTTCCTAGTTGCATCATCTATGAAAGTAACATAATATCAAGAGCCACAGAGAGAAGATACTTGAGTTGGTCCCCATACATCCATATGCACAAGCTCAAATTTATCATCTTTCTTTTGCTTCCCATCCTTGAGAAAACTATCTTTTTTTCATACACACAACTTTCACAAAAATTCATATTAACACATTGTAAACCTGGTAAAAAATTCTTTGAATGAAGTCCTTTCATACCTTTTTCACTCATATTCTCAAGCCTATTATGCCACGGTGTTGTTTCTGAACCCACAATAATTATCTAATTTTCTTCCTATTGAACTACAACAATTGTTCCTGAACATTGACATTCTTCTGCAACAACTAAAGTAGAAGGAACAATATGACCTGTACAAAGATATAAGGTGCCTACTTTCACACCTTTTTCTACCACTAAGGCACCTTTTGTAACCTTCCAATTTTTATCATTAAAAGTAACAACACAACCTTCATCACCTAGCTACCTTGTTGAAATTAAATTTCTACTTAACCTTGGAGCATGCCTTACCTCTTGTAGTAGGTAATGATTCCCATTTTGAAACTTAATCTTGATTCTTCCCTTTCCAAAAATCTAACAAGGTTCATTATCTTCAAAATAAACCACCCCAAAATCCCCTTGGACATAATCAATAAAATGACTTCTATGGGCATAGCATGAAATGAAGTCCCTAAATCTAACTCCCAAGAATCATCAACATTATCAAGGGAAAGAATCAAAGCATCATCATTAGATTTATTACTAACCACATTTGCCTCTTTATTGCCTTCATTTTTTCTCCTTTATTTTTTTGAGACTAAAAATATTTTTTTAAATGACTTAGCTTACCATAGTACCAACAATCCTTCTTCTCTCTGGATTGGGACCTCTTGTCCTTTAATTTTCCTCATGACTTCTCATGACCTCTAAAATTATTTCCTCTCTCCTTTGTTTTTCCCTTGAGGAACTTTCTACATTTAAAACATTTCCTGGTGTGGATGAACCACCTAATATTTTCTTATGAATTTCCTCGCTCAAATAACACCAAAAACTTAATCAAATTTCAATGTATTTGAACCAAAAAGAGAATTACTAATCGCTATTACCAAGCTATTCTAGCTTTCAGGAAAAGAACACAGAATCAAAAGAGCCCTAACTTCTTCATCAACATTTACATTTACAAAAGTTAATTGTCTGGTTTACATAGTAAACTCATTTAAATAATCAACAACTGAACCACCTTCAACCATTTTCATATTAAATAAATGCTTCATAAGAAATACTTTATTCAAAGTAGAAGGATTTTCATATAAATTCACCAAGGTCTACATCAAATATTTCATTGTCTTTGCTATTCAAATATTAAATATCACTGATTGTATCAGGCATAAAAAAATACTTCCAAGTTCCTTTCTATCTAGAATATTCCAATCCTCATCAAACATTGTTGATGATTCCTTGGATTTCCCTTCCAATTACCACCATAAATCCTTCTGATAGAGATAGTCCTCCATTCTCATCTTCCATAGTTTATAGTTTTTCCCATTAAATTTGTCTACCTTCAATTTACCCTCGTCTGCCATTAGTCCCACTCAAGGATAAGACCTTCCTACAGAAGATAACTAAACACAACCCACACTGATACCACTTGTTAGGGTTAGGAGGTAGATATCTATTAGTTAAATAAAGATTTGAATAATAAAATAGAGAAATAAAACACACAAAAATAAAGGACAACAATAAGATAGCACAAATATTTAATGTGGTTCACCCAAAAATTGGGCTACATCCACTAACAAAGGGTCCAATATATATTAAAATTTCTGGAAAAATGTTTACAAAGACATGCAACAACATCTTCAACTTGTAGCAATGTTTTTCTCCATGTTTTATCACTGTTGTTTTACACAACCTTTGTTGTGGGTACCTATAACACTTCTTGCATTTTTCTAGCCACACAATTGTAAATTTTTGCTAACGTTTTTAATACCCAATTTCCTTCAAAACTGAGAACGAGTGTTGGAATATGTTCCCACGCATGTCCCATTAATTACAAATGAAGCATGACCATTGTTTTGTCTCATGCACCCAATAAAATGTTTTCTTTTGGGTGGTTACAATAACTAAATGCAATTGTCTTTAATAAAATATTATAACTAATCATTTCCATCATTTAATAATTATTTGTAACTGTTATTTTAAATACAAGTGCAACAAAATATTTAATTGTCCAACAAATTAATAATAAAAATAATATAAAGATATTGCATTTGAGTTTGATTGGTCTCCATAACACAACATTTGGACCATTGTCTAAAGAAGTGAGAAAGGTCTTCCAAAACATGTATCTTAGTCCCACACTACAATCAATAGTATGAGATTTTCTAGCTATAGGTTTAGTGTTATTTAGTTTATTTATATTTTGTTCCTCATAAGCTTATTGCAATTGTGTTGTCATATTACTATTATGTGCTACATGTGTCTCTTTGTACAAGATTCTAAATCCTTTCAAAATTATTATAGCCATAATAAAAAAATAGTTTAACATTTTTACTATAGCTTATGAATTTATTACAGTTTAGATTTACTTATGTATAAGTTGTATAATTTTAAATATCAAAAAAAGACTTCAAAAATATATGAGGGCCATTATATTATAGTATATTGTTTAAGAATAAGGTTCATAATTTATAAAAATAGTCATTTTAATGAATTAGTGTTAATATTCAAAATATTAAGATAATTTAGAAAAAGTTATAAAAAAAATATAATAATTTTGAAAGACATTAAACTAAAAAGTTAAATTTTAAATTATAATTAAAACAGTATCATTCAAATTAATCTACTTAAAAAAAACTCTTAATTTTTTAAATATTAGCTAAAAAAATATTTAAATTTTTTAAATTGTAAAAATATTACAACATGAACGTAAATTTTTATCAAATATAAAATACGTCTATAAAATAGATCATATATCTAAACTTAAAGCAAACTATCAAATGATAGAATGATAAGGATATTCCCATTAAATAGATCTAGAATGGAAAGAAACCAACTCTCGCCTCACTAGTGGATGGTATTTTTATAGTTTTACCAACTCTTGCCTCTCTTGTGGATGGTATTTTCATAGTTTTCTCTCATTATTAAATCCATCATGAACAATAATAGATAGACAAGAATTTTCTTCATCTAACATTCTTTGTCATTATATATTGATAGGAAAAACACTTTGAGTTGCAACCAATGTTTGAGCTAATTGGGGTTGGGCAACCTTCTTGTATAACAATTGAAACCATTATTAATATTGTTTTCTTTCATAAAAATATTATAATAACAATTACAATTCACTTTTATTAAAAAAAAATTATATAAAAAAGTTAAATGTAATAGATTTATCCATTAGGACAAATCTTTCATATATATGATCCACAATCTAATGCAAAAATCTACATTTTTAAGAAATATTTTAAAAAAACCAAATTTCTAACAATTTAAATCAACTAAGAACAAAAGTGAAATGAAAGGCTAAACATTATAAAATAATAATATAAGCAACCATTAAAAAATGATCAATTAAATGAACAATTTAGTTGATATATTTTTAAAAATAATTATCAACTTAAAGAACACAAAACCATTTTAATTTATTTTTTACTTAAAATATTTTTTTAATGAAGTTTTTTTTATATTATTATTTTTATTTATTTAATGAGATTATATATTAAATTTCAAATATTTTGAAACATACATTATAAAAATTACATTAATTATATATAATTTTTCTTTTTCAAAATATATAATATTTGGTGGATAATAAATTTTATATCAAATTATATTATGAAAAATAATCATAATTATTATTGTATAAAATAGTAAAGTAAATATTGATATTTTTATCAGAATTTAACTATGTTAATTTTTAATTAAGTTTATTAAACTATACTTCATAATATTTAATATAAATATTATTTAAAACTAAATTAATATCTATAAAAAATAAAAATTACATGATTATACGAGAAATAGAATTCTGTTTGAAAAATGTCTAATAGAAATCTTCATTTTTTAATACTGAAAATCCGTAGCTGAAATTGTTTATGCTTCGTGATCTGGCAAGTAATTGCTTTCCACGTCAAACATTTTATTAGAGCCATGGCACCCATCTTCCATGCCATCTAACAAAAACAAAGCAGTAACACAAATATACGAAAACAAAATATAAACACTATTATCCTAAACATGGAGATATAGAGATTTAATTGATCAATCACATTAAAAATCAAATTGAACGCCCCAATCTCAATTTATAATACATAAACATAACTTAAATTTTATATAATAAAAATATACATAAACCATATACTTACAAAACTAGAAATAACTTGACCTCAACATTAGTAGGTTGGTCAACATTATATAATATAAAAATAATGTCTCTAAAATCAACTATTTTTTAAATTAAAAAAAAAAAACTATTTTTTAATCTTCAAAAACATAAATGATAATGTCGTCCATCACCTGGAAGCATTTTCTACTCCAAGTTGTGGTAAAACACAACACTCCAATTACAATAGAAAACCCAACTCCATAACTGATTCCGAGACTAACTGCCCACCATATATCCTCCTCTTCTTCTTTATCAACATTTATCTCTGGGGGAATGCTTGCAGGACAAGGTTTACTTTGCTGAAGCCCACAACAGGTTGTATTGAGTTGGAGGCCGCATAGGTCTGAATTGTTTGAAAATGATATCGCACCAAATGTCAGGAGTTGTCCCCCTTGTGGTATCTTTCCAGAAAGATTATTGTGGGACAGGTCCAGGTAACCCAAGAATGTGAGTGACTGCAGCTCCACAGGGATAATTCCAGACAGTTGGTTGTGTGAGAGATCAAGAGACTCCAGCTGTAGCATTTTCCCCAAAGTCTTGGGAATTTCACCTGTAATATAGTTTCTTGAAATATTAAGCATAACCAAACCTTCGAGCAATCCTATGTTTGGAGGAATTCCACCTGTTAAATTATTATTTGATAAATCAATACATTTTACTAGTACCAATGATCTTACAAACTCCATCTCCTTTCCTTTGTTAATGATTGTCGCTCGATCTACATAGATTTGACCACTGGTACCATTTCCAACACCAAAGATTTCATCGCGGACTGTTTGATTTTGCATAGCCTGCAAATATGAGATGTTGGCTGGAATGGTTCCTGAAAATTTGTTGGATGAAAGATCCAAGATTTGTAGAAGAGGCAATGCTGTAACTTCTGAAGGTATTATGCCTTCAAACCTATTTGATCTCAAGATCAAAATCTTAAGATTTGGAAGTTTCCCTATCCAATTTCGAATTACCCCTGTCATATTTTTATTGCTCAAATCTAGTATCTCCAACTGCTTACAGTTTGCAAGAGAGGATGGGAGATACGAATTCAGTCTATTTCTACCCAATTTTAATGTCTGAAGAGAAAGCATGTCTCCAAACTGCCGTGGCAACTTGCCCACCAAAGAATTGTTCTCTAAATTCAACATCTCAATAGAAGAGCAGTTTTTGAAAGTGGCAGGAATCTTACCTGTGAAGTTGTTATTTGAGAGATCCACAATATTTATTTTGCATATAAAAGGTGGAATGCTACCACTGAGATTGTTGTGGGAGAGAGACAGATATTCAAGAGAGGAGTATTCACCAATTGCTGGTGGAATGCTACTGCTGAGTTGATTCTCTGACACGTCCAACACACCCAGGCAATCAGAAAGAAGCGGAAGCTGACCTTGTAAATTGTTGCTATGCAAATCCAGAGTCTGCAATTGACTTCCCATCAACGAACGAGGTAGAACTCCTGCAAAGTGATTATGAGAAAGATTGAGATACGAAAGAGAATTGACACCCCATATCCACTGGGGAATATTTCCTGAAAGACTGCAGTTGGACAAATCCACACTCGTAATCTCATACTGAGTTATTAGGAATGTTGGAATACCGCCTTTCATGTTACATGAGCTTAATCGCAGGCTATCCAAAGAGAATTTTGGAATCCACGTTGGACTGATCTTTACAGTTAAAAGGTTATAGGAAATATCTACAAAGAAAAGTTGGCTGAGATTGTCAAGGTGAGACTCTGAAAGAAACCCACTTAACCGGTTGGAGTACAGCAAAAGCCATGCCAGTTCCGAAAGATTTGAAACGCTGAGGGGGATGGCACCTTCTAATTTGTTGTTGCTCAGATCAAGCTCTTTCAGAGATGATAGTTGGCCAATGGAAGGGGGGATTTTGTCAGTCAATGTGTTATTACTCAGGTCAAGTGTTATAAGGGACGACATGTTGCCCAAGGAAAGGGGGATTTTGTCACTCAAAAGGTTATTACTCAGGTCAAGTGTTATAAGGGACGGCATGTTGCCCAAGGAAAGGGGGATTTTGTCACTCAAAAGGTTATTACTCAGGTCAAGTGTGACAAGGGACGGAAGGTTGGCCAAGGAAGGGATTTTACCTGTCAGTGCATTGTCATTCAGATAGAGCTGTGTAAGGTAGTGAAGCTTACTGGCAGGGTATGGAATGCTGCCCTTCAATTGATTGTGACTCAAATCAACATATTGGAGGTTTGGAAATGCAGTCAACAGCATTGAGGGAATGGGACCATCCAACTGGTTATAGGAAAGATCAATATAGGCCAAAAGAAAAGGTCTTCCAAAGGGAGCTCTATCCCCAAATGGCGGGATGTGCCCTCTTAACATGTTTCCATGGAGATCCAATTTTTTAAGTGATGTAAGATTTGCCATCGTAATTGGAATACTTTCGACATAGCAGTTGGAGAGATCCAAGAGAGTTAATGAGGAAATGTTGGCAACAGAATCTGGAATACTTCCTCCCACTGCTGTGCTTGAAAGATCAAGGGTGTGAAGGGAAGCAGAGTGTTGGGGTAGAATGCTTGACAGGTTCCCTTCCAAATGGTCGTTACTATACAGGTCCACTAGTTGCAGTCTTGGAAGGCTCAGCAGGGCAGAAGGGATGCTACCAGTCAATTCGTTGTATTGAAGTTGGAGGTGGGTCAGATTGGTGAGGTTGGCAAGGGAAGGGGGAATTGCTCCAGACAGCCAACATCCATACAATTGAAGACGGGTGAGAGTGTACATGGTGGAGAGAGCGTTGTTCAACTCATTGCTTTCCACTCTTGACATATCCACTTGGTCCAGGATAAGCTCTCGTAAATCTCTCATGTTTCCCCTCCACGTCTGCATGTCCACCATTCTCAGATTGGCATCAGAGAGATCCAAGTAGTGCAGAGTAGACATGTTCCCCAGCTCCCCGGGAATATCTCCAATAAACCCAGCCCTTGATAAGTCCAAGTAGCGCAAACTCTTGAGTCTGCCTAGTCCAGGAGGGATGGAAATTAGAGAGAAATTATTCAGGCTGAGATCCAAGTGCTCCAACTGTTCCAGATTGAACAACGGGGAAAGAACATCCCCAGTTAAATTAGTCAGAGGCCTTTTGAGATTAGGACGATCACCATAACGATAAGCATCCTTGGAACTGTGCAGATCGAGACGAATGACATGAGCAGTGTGAGGATGGCATTGGATTCCTTTCCATTCACAACAGTTAAAACCATGCCATGAATTGAGTATTTGATGGGACGGATCAACAACAGATGCCTTGAAATGTAAAAGGGCATCTCTTTCATGGCCTGGACAGCACCAACTGCCATTGACGTGGAAGAGCAGAACAAACGCTACAGCTGCCCAAAACATTTTGATTAGACGCCACACGCACAGGTTACTCCTTTTCTGTGGCTTCGAGTGTTTTAATTGAATATATAAATGACTTGAAGGCGTCTCCAATACTCTGTGTGAAGGCGAGTGAAAAAGTTTAGGGCATCCAAGAAAATAATGGAAAACTTGGTGAAATATGACACACGATAAAGTACCTATTGTCGAACATTATCATGTGGCTAGCCTGCAGTATTTCGTGACACCCACGTTAACCAAAGTAGAAATGACTTTTCAAGTAAACCCAGACAAACTGGTGAAGCCACAATGAAGTCGTCTATCTGTTGCTCAAACGGAACTTTCCCTTCACCGAGCATTTACAAAACTCTAACTTCTTTGACTGATAATTGAACATTCCACGCAATTGTGAGTTTTTGTTTGTATTAATAGGTATTTCCTTTCGTATTTTATAATTATGGATTTTATCGAAGAAAAATACGGTTAGATTGTTAAATAATTATTAACTTATTTTATAAAATATCTTTATTAAAAAATAATTTATTTTAGATGTTTACTATAGAAGGTTATTATAAGTTACAAATGAAATTTATGTCGAAAAATATATAGTAAATAAAATAGTTTCAAAATAAAATTTACGAATATAAATTATATATAATTAAGTTAATTAAAAAAGTAATAATTGAATATTCAAGTTTATAATAAAAAAATTCATAGGAAAGATAGATTTAAATTTTGTTAATTTCAATTTTTAAAATTGATTAATAAGATTTTAGTGCTTTCTTTTGTACATAAATAATTGATTAATGTCGCTTATTGTGTAATTACTCCATAGCTTGTGAGGAAAGTGAACCTTAATTTTTATTGTAATGACTAGTCCCCAAAGAATAATAATGAATGCACTTACAAAAATAGTTTTAGTAGATCCTTGTGAATCATTACAATCCACATGAAGAAAATACTTGTTTTGCATGTCATTAAATAACTCTAATCAAGTATACTTGCATAGAAATAAAAGCTTCTAAAACATTAATGAAAATGAAAATTGGAAATATGAAAAAAGAAACACCCCACGAAGTAGGACTTCCAAATATTATTAGAATAAGAGGATGATAGGTTTGAAATTTGATTTATAATTTAAATTTTTTTAGATTATATAATTTGATTTATATATTTATATATAATCATATAATACATTAAGTGATTAATTTGATTTATTATGAACCGATGAGGTCACAAATGGAAGACCTCATCCCCAATATAAATTCTCAATAATTATACCCCAATGGGGTTTGAACCTTGATGACAATAATAACAACACAACAACTTAATCATCAACCATGCCATGGAACACCCGTCGTGCAAACCCCAGAGAACGAACATTGCAACCAATTTTTTTTTAAATAATACAATTAAGCATGCAATTAAACATTATAACACATTCACATTGCACATTATCACACCTAGTTCTTTGGGGCACGCAAGGTTACATCACAAAACAACTATTAACAAAAGTAAAAGATAATACTAAACAACTTATCCAATAACATTACATTAACCATTTATAAAAGTACATCCATGAACCGAGAGTGGAAGTATCATTATTACATCACATGTTACAAACATAATGAATCTCATACAATAATGTTTCCAAAGGTTCCTAAATAATACATCATCATTAAACATTACATTACATGTTCTCAATAATGAGTTACAATAAATATCCCATACATGTGGGATACACAGATAGTACAAATAATGAATGAAGTACAAAGTGAACTTCTAGCACAAGCTCCAACTGAAAAATGCTGAGAAGATGATCACTGATGGGGAACCCAACGGGTACGGAGCACGTTCCACCCAACCATGTGGGTTATAAATAACCCACCCCCCATGCTCAGAGGTGACAAGGAAGAGATCACGACCATGAATGCCAAAACCAACTCCAATAGAACAACATATACAATAATTCTAGAATGACATTAAGGATAACGAAAGACATAAATCACAACATTCATGAGTCAACATAATAAACTTAAAGCCATAAATCTTTTCACAATAAAACAAGGCAATAACCATTAACCAAGTCACCAAACAACAATCACGAAAAATTTCCAAATGAAACTGAAACAATAGACAAAATACAATTCTAGAGGCAACAAGAAACAAGGCACACAGGTGTCTAGTGGAGAGTGTCATCGCATAGCTCTCATGGGTTATCCTAGCCCTTCCTCCAAACTGAGGCGCTAGCCCCCATCTATGGATATCCTGGCCCTTCCTCCTACTTGAGGCGCTGACACCATCGGGTAGCTCATGCGGAGCCGATAAATTCTCATGAGGATGAGGTTATGAATTTTCCAACCACGACCTTCTTAGTCTATCATTAGTCTGCAATAACCCTAATGCATAGATGAGGTATCTAATATTATTATCTTATGTGTTTTACTACCCATCCCCATAAATTCTATTATTAGGTTTTCATTTGTTACACTACTCTTACATGGGTTATCATGAGCTCTTCCTCCTTTCGAGGCGCTGACCCCCATGAAGAGCCACTCTCCCTAAGACCTTGAAACATAAACCAAAACAATGCTAGGGTTGTACCATAACAAATAAAGCATATAACTCAAACAAAGGCATGCGAGGCATTACCCATCTCCCTAAACACGTAAACAAGGTCTCAACATAACACATACAACCCTTCCAAATATAATACCAATGACTTTCAACATCAATAGTACACCAAAATGAGGATAACATTCAAGGATTAGATCATGCCTCTGGAACTAAGGTTCATGACAACTAAAATTGGGATCACAATTACAATAGGGATCACACATCGAACGAAAAGCCAACAACAATCAAATGGAAAAATAAACAATTTCATAGGGTTTTCAAGTTCTTAACAACATAACAAGAAGCACATTTTATTTCTTCACACAATCTCAACCCCCAAAATGAAATCTATGAAATAAGGATTCAAATAATAAGTCATTTCACCATTTTAATAATCAATATAACAATGAATTCCACTTTCCAACTAAAGCAATATATCATGGTGCTTATTTATTTCCATTTGACCAATACCGTTAAAATCCCTAATTTTCACAATTATAGAATAGACTTTAATATATCTTTATCAATGTTTATAAAAATGTATAAATATATAAATATTTGTATTACACTGATATTTTGAGCAATTTAACATATTAAAAAAAACTATATATATATACATAATAATCCCATTATTTATTTCCTAACATAATATTACAAAATAAATATTTCATTAATATATATTCTAAACTCTCGAATTATAATATATATAAAATAAAAGCCGCGCATATAACACAACAAAAAAAATCTAAAAAAAAATATTAAAACTTAAAACCTTTTGGCCCATAAAGGGCATTGTCGCAGTCCTGGTGACTGCGCACAGTAGTCCACGAACTGCTATGGTAGTCACAGGTTGGTGCAGGGGTGAAGGGAAGGGTATGGCCTGCACCGTCCCTCCCTTCAACCCATATAAAATATGATTTCCTGTATTTATTTCATTCATATATATATATATATAAACTTTTATTCTAAATTATGAACAACACACAAATTAACCTTTTTGCATGGGTTCGACCAAGAGACAAATTTCAAAAAAACAATAAAATTATAGGTAGAAAAGTATTTATTATTTACCTATATATATATATATACTTTGTATATATATATATATACATACATACATACATATATATATATATATATATATATATATATATATATATATATATATATATATATATATATATATATAACCACATAGTACAATCCTTTCTGTGATAATCACAGATCAAAACATATTTAAGATATATATATGTTTATAGGAAAAATATTTCAAATCCATTATAATAAAAAGATTGATCTTTTCCATGGTAGAATGATAGAGAAAATTGGACATTTTCAAATGAAATTCAATGACATTTCTTTCTGTTTGTTTGCAACTTAGACGATTTCAAATTTCTAAAAGAATTTTCTTTCAAAGAAGGCCTATTTATTTATTTATTTTCTTTTGAAACAAAAAGCTAAAGGAGAAAAACAAGTGGAACCTAGAGTCCTGAGCTACTGATTATTGATGAAGCTTGCTTGATTCCAACAGTCTTTTCGAAGAGCTTTCATTCCTTCTTCAGAATCTCCTCTCCAGAATACTGTGCTCAAATTCAAATCTAATATTATACTAAGAAAATCCTTCCCATAAACATGAAGCAATAGAATGACAAATCCCTTTCCAGAAAACTTCAGAAGATCTAAACATTCAAAGCCATTATTTTATTTTATTTTTGCAACTTCTGTCTGAATCTTCTTGTGTGTGTAAAACTCACAAATTTTCAATTAAATAAAAGATATTTCCCTTCTTTTCCAAAAGCTCTAAAAATCCAATACAAAAGAAATTATCTAATTTAATTCAATCTTTTCAGCCAACACTTAATTCTCATTTGTCCTTTTATCATTTATGTTCTTTTATTTATTTATTTTTCCATTTCACAACACTTTTTGTTTTAATTGTGATTTTACAAGCTTTACTTGCAATGCACACAATTTAATTTATTTATTTCATAATTATCCTCAACAAGATAACTTAATTAAATTAACAAAATGCTAATCTTTAAATATTTAATTAATTCTAAAATAAAAACACATGACTTTTAAATATTTCAATACAATTTAATCTAACATTATAATAAACATTTATTACCACCATTTAATTAAATAAATCACAACATATAAAATACCAACGTAAAATACATACGACAAGACACTCACACAAACCACAATAATAAAATATAGAAATGACAAAACAAGGACGCACATTACCCTTCAATCAGGACGGTTTGACAACATGGGATGGGGTGACTTCCTTGTCATTTCTGTTTCAACGTTATGCTGTTAGGTTATTGGTGCTCGCCCTGTCCTACCGAAGTAGGTGGAATTGAGACTCTATACCTGCAATCCCTGTATCTAAACAAGATCGTGTACATGTACATATATATAATCAAATTATTACATTGTGAGAAGGAATTGTAGCATAGCAAGGCACTCGTAGCCGAGTGGTGCTACACTATCCTCTCACCACATCTATTCTAACAATTACAATATTAATCATAAAACAACATTTCTAAACTAATAGATCATATCATAACATAATTTACTAAATCAAGTTGCATCACAATATGTTACTGAAATCAAACTAATATCACCAACCACAATATCATAAGAAATATCCATGTCCTCAAATGTATAAGTATAATCACCAAATAGTCTACTAACCAAACCACCAAACCAGACAATAATAGTACCATCACAGTATCAAAGTATCAAATCAAAGCATAGAAAATAATGAGTCCAACTAGTGAACATGAAGGTTATTACATGCCACTATTGACTAATAAATTATAAATATATGTTATAATAGATTATAATCTATTTTAATTTTTTACAATATATCATGTAAAAGAAAAATATAATTGAAAAATATTTAAAATAGAGTATTTGTTAAGAATAAAAAAATATTATTAAATTGTGATTTTTTTTTTTTAATAAGAATGCTTTTAAATTTTACAATGCAAAATTATTTTGAACATATTTTAATTTCAAACATATCAATCTACAAATTTATCTTTAATTGTACCATTGAATTTAATATATTTACTTTCATATTTATTAGTGGAGCTTAACATAGAGAATCTTGTGTTTAAATTTACATAATCTTTTTAGAATGTCAATTTGAAGGTAGCTAAATGAACAAAATTTTATCTCTCAAAAATGTATTTGAACATTTCTCAAGAAGATAAACAAGAAACCTAAGGCTAGGGAAATTCATCCTATGTTGTTGTGTTGTAATTTTAATTAGACTATGAAATGAAGGGTCTAGTCTAAGGGGGTGTTCCTTGAGGTCTTTTTAACAAGAAAATTAAGAGAGAAATAAATAATCAAACACAAACATCTAAAGTATCTATATCAAATATGTTACGACCCCTAAATTTTCTCACTGAATCCATGTTAACATTGACTACATATAAACCAAAAAGTCCTCTAAAAAGTAGATAGTAATCTAATATTTACATACACCATAAGATAACAATAGTGTATACCCCTAAAAGTAAATTCACTTGAATTTACATACACATATACAAGATGAAAATATAGTAATTTTATTCTCTTATAGTCCATCAACTTCAGGACTACATAAGATATGCCATAGGATGCACTACAGGATCATACACTAATGAAAGAACTTAACACTACTCATAAGCTATTGAGAACAAGAGATGATTAGATTGAAATATTTGATTAGCCTCTCACTAATTAGAATATAAACTACTCCACTGGGAAACTAATTCAATTTGTACAAAGATGAAGAGAACAAGCCTAAAATACAAAATTATAAATAATAAATAAATATATCTACAAGTAGAGATGCTTCATGTTACTATTATCAACGTTGCAATAACCTACACACAAAAGAGAATGCCATTATATAATTATTTATAATGAATTTAGAATATTTTCACACATTAATCTAAATCTAACTCTTGCTAAATTAGGCCAAAAAAGTTTGAAGAAGGAAGTATTAGATAGCCTTAAAAATCACCCTAAATTGCTAAAATTTACAACGGAGATGTCGAATTATACATAAACCTTGCATGAATGACCTTATAATAGCTTGTAAATTATGTTCTCAAATCTTATAAAACTTGGCATGGATCACTTGATGTCTTAAACCAACCTGGGACACTCATCACCAAAAGTTTGGCTCAAGAACTAACCTTTAGAACAAGTTCAATCTTTGTATATATATAATTATAGTTACAAATCAACCTCATGGGCATAGAGAATCCTGCATTCATTCCCATAGGCTATCCTTCCTAATTATTTTTCTTGTCTCAACACATTTAATGGTAGGAAATATAACACTTGGATGAAAAATAAAATACACCTTTCGTATGCATAAAGATACCCAATGAAATGGAGAAGATAATTCATCAAGTAAAAGTTAAATAAAATTTGCCTATGAGGGTTCAAGTAAGTTTTCTCATGCATTCAATTCAGTGCATTTATTCATTAGTAGGATGTAATAAGAGTAACTCACTCATAAATAGGAATGGAGTTCAAAAAAGGATAACATGATAAGAATTTTATACATTCAAAATATTAGAACTCTTTAAAGAAGGATGTCATAATTGACCTATCAATTTCAACTACATGTAGAAATCATGGATATCTCTCGAAGGGTGAAACATATTTACAAGTCAACCCTAATAGTTAGCAATTTCCATAAATCTAATCCACCAAAAGTCCATATGTGGCAATGATTAAAAATAATATGAGATAATAAGACTATAAAAAATATTGAATTGTCTAAAATGTGTTTCCTATGAGAATTAAGGATTCTTGTAGCAATATGCATGACTGTAAATAATGAAAATTACCTTTCTAACATTAAAAAATTCATCTACAACCAAAAAAAAATCCCATGCAAGAGTGAACAAGTATAAAGACATTTCCTTTGAGTCAAAGGGTTATCTAAATGGAGATAGCCAAGGATATTGTAAGAGAAATAGAAGATTTTTTTTTTGTATTGATTATAAGTCAAACAAAAAGTTATAGTCCCTTACAGAGTTCTACAACCCCTAACAAAATGTAATAGCAACTTACTATGATTTTATGTACCTTTACAAGAAGTATCAGTCCCTTACAATACTTTACCTCCCCTTTACAAAGAGTAGCAATCCCTTACATTGTTTTACATCCCCTTAGAAGAAGATACAACCCCTTTCAAAAGATACAATGTTTTATAGAAGTTACAATATTTTACATATTAGTGACAGTATAAGTGTCATTATTGTGTTGATATTTACATTACCAAGTATGTTGCAATAGAATATTCATATAATAAGCTTTTGAGTAACCATTCATGCCAAGGTATCAGATAGGGTGTTCAAAATTACATCTATGTTTCTATTGTGCAAGAGCTCCACCTGCTACAGTTCCAGTAACCTCCTAACATCTATCCTATTGTTACTTGATGAAAACTTCATGCTTAGTAGGATCCTTGTTGCATCCTTTCCACTCTTTGTGAGATCCTCCTGAGTTGTGGCTCTTTCTCGATCCTTTCTCTTTTGGTTTTCCTTGCCATTATTGATTTCTTTTTGGAAGTCTTGTAGATATTTTAGGAAGACCTCCACCCTAGGGTGTCCTTTTTTCCAAGTGTGACCATATTTTTGTTCATGCATATCAATATTGACTGTCCTTTTTTTGGGAAACTTCCAAAATTTATCCTTGGAAAGCTCTATGGTTATATAAACTTGCATAGCAACATTGTATACAATGAGTCTTTTACAATACTCAGTAAGCCCCCTCTCATGACCCTTGATTTTATCTTCATTTTGAGCTTTCCATATGACCCACATTATTTCAGTTGATACAAATAACCAAAAAAGTGAGAGGTCTTTATTCATTTTGTTTTCACTATCAAATAAAAATTTTGTAGGGTTCAGAGCACCATTATTTCCCCAAATGTTCAAATCATAACAAAAAAATTTCCAAATTTCTTTAGCAAAGATGCAATCAAAGAAAATATGCTTGACTATTTCTAGAACTCTGCATAAATTATGAATTTCAATGTCATCATGAATATTTTAAAAATGAAGTATTTGAAGGAGAAACAACCATCTAAAGCAGGCTCTCTTTTGATCTGATTCTTTTGCCCAGTTCTTCTTAAGAAAATTAATTGGTTAAGTTTGTGTCCCATATTTTGTTAACATGCTCAGTAATATCAATCTGTTTTGTGAGAGAACAATAAATTATTTTAGCATTCACCTTAAGTAGAAAATTACCATCTTTCCATTGAAACTCCTGGTATCAAGTAGATTATTATTGTTTACTTCCACAGGGAAACGAAAGTTCTTGCATGCTTTCTTAAGTATACTGTAGGCTCTCCAGTTACTTTGAGGGAGATTGAAATCATCACTTAATTCATTCTAGTCTTTCATAGTACTATTTTTAGGATATTTTAAAAGAATTTGATACCTTTATTGGCTCAACTTTTTTCCAAGCATCCTTGGATTAGGGCTAGGGGTCTATCTTTGTGATGCAAGCTCCACCATATAAATATGTGTGCCATTACAATACTATTAACATTCTTAATGAAGTGACTATTTTTCAAGTTCTTTTTGACAGCTTCCCAAGCCTTCTAGATGGATTTGAAAACATTGGACCTAGTAGGGGTTATAGGGAAAGTAGTACTAAGGATATCACACAAGGGGAGGAGTTTCCATGTCTTAGCTTGTTTGTGTGTGCCATTCAATATACTTTGTCTGATGAGGAACTTTTATGGTTCATCTCCTTCTAGTTCTCTAATTATCCATTTGGATGTTAGAGCAATACATTATAGTCTCAAATCTTTTAACCTGAGGCTTGACAGAAAGTATTAAGCTTGTCCAATAGACTGCTCACATTGTCTTCAACTAGTTTGAAAATGATTGTAGTATCATCTATAAATTGAATATTAAGGAATTACTTTTGGTTAGGAAGGGTGATACCTTTAACCATTGGTGATAAGGTGTTATCTCTTAACAAATAGTGTTAGGGAAAGGGGGCACCCCTACCTAATTGACCTTTCCAAAGATAATTCTTTAGTGCACATTCCATTCACATCCACCTATGCCACTACATCCTTAATTAGAGTTTGAACCATGTCATAGTATGATCTAAGATAGCCAAAGGCCTCTAGAACTAAAATCACAAAGACCCATTAAGCTCTATCATATGATTTTTCAAAATCAAGGAGGAGCATTGCAACTTCTTGGTTGGTTTGTTTGGTCCACTCCATGGCTTCACAACTAGTAATGAGATTTTCAAAGATGTACCTTCCTTTTATAAAATTTTTTTAGGTATTTTTTATGAGGAGGGGAGGATATTTGTTAGCCTTTTTGCTAATATTTTTACCAAAATCTTGTAGGAGACATTGAGGAGTGTGATTGGTTTCCAATTTTTTACTAGAGTCTTGTCACCATCCTTGGGAAACAACTTTATGATTCCTTTGTTGATATTTCTACCTAGAGATCCTTTTTCCAAGGCTTCAAAATAGACTAAGTAGAGATCTTCGTAGACCCATTCAATGAATGTCTTGTAAAACTGAGTAGGGAGGCCATCTACACTTGGGGTTTTGTCATTTTTTAAGGATAGTGTGGCTTTCTTAATTTCTTCCTTCAAGATTTTTTTACCAAGATCAAAAGATTCATCCTCCTTGATTCTCTAAGGGATTTAATTTTCCTTCTATGGTTTATAGCCTTGTAGTATTCCACCCCCCCTCAGAGGTGAAGAGGCCTTTGTAGAACCAAAGGAACTACTTCATTATGTCTTCCTATTTGGTCAAGATAGAGTCCTCTATACAAATTTGATCAATCTATTCCATTGCTTGTTTTTCTTTGATGTACCTAAAGAAGAATTTTTAGCCCTTGTATTCATTAAATCAAGCGAATTCATTTTAGCTATAACCTTCAACTCCTTTACCCTTAGGTTTTGAATCCTTCTTAAGGAATTCTTGGAACTGTTTAGGTTTCAGACCAATCCCTCATCGTTAGGTCTCTCTTGTAAGTTATTTTCTTCCTCAAGTAATATTTCCTATAGAACCCCCTCTACATGCCTTTTATCCTTAGCCCTCTTTCTCTATATTTTCTAAAAGAGTGTCTTCCAACCTTTGGTATTCAAATCCCATTTTTCAATGGCATACATGCCTTTGTACATCCATTTATTGATTTCTCTAAGGGATTCAATAGCATTCCTCTAGTCATTGGCTTGGAGAAAATTAGTATTGAGGATAATCCCCTCCCTAGATCCTTTTACTTTTGGGCTACCACCTTTGAGGTGAAACTTGGCCCTTATTGAGTGGTGGTCAAAGAGTGTACATGGAAGCACCTCTACCTTATACCCTTCTCTCATTGGGACAATAGAAAAAAGGTCCTTATTCAAATAAAATCTATCCAACCTATAATAGATCCTTCTTCCACCCTTTTGGGAATTGTACCAAGTAAACCAAATTCTAGTGCACTCCTCTTTTTTCCCCTCAATGGGGTATTCAACCCTTAATTTGGCTTTCATTCTCTACCAAAATTATCTCTCATTCCCTTTCCAATACAAACTTACCCCTCCCCATTTATCTTCACTTCTTTCAACTAGGTTGAAATCTCCCTCTAGAATCCTAGGGATGTCATGAAGGTTGACAAGCCAATTCCATAACTAAATCCTATCTCTGTAATCATTAGGTGCATATATAAAGTAGATACCAAAGTATTCTCCTTTCTTCTTGATGGTGACCCATACAACCTTGTTGCTTGGGGATACCCTAAATTTGACCACGCCTTTCTCCCATTTCTTGCCAAGGAGGATGGCAACACCCCCTTTCCCTTTCTCATGTTTGGTAATAAATTGTAGGGCCTCCCCTCAAATGAATTTGAGATTAGTTTTGAGGGAAAAGCCCACTTCTTTTACTTCTTGTTGGAGAACCACTTATTTTTCCTTCTTTTATGTGAGTCCAATCTCCTCACAATGTTTTTCCTATCTGGGGATTCTAGACCCCTTACATTCCAGGAGATACAATTGATGTTGATCATGGATACTCTTTAGGGGGGCTCTTTCTCATTCTTAAAGTTATAATTTTTTTTGGGAAATTTACTTCTACTTCTCCTCTTTCAGCCATTGGGATAGGGATGATTCCACTGTTCTTTCTTTTTTCTTTTTCTATATTTTCTTATCTTTTTATTGTTATGTCCATGGGGAAATCCTCTCCTTATATGGTGTCCTTAGTAGAGAACTCCCCTATCTCCTCTATTGTTTCTAATCTAGGGTTTGAAACAAAACCATCTGGGTGCCACTTCATCAAGGTTTTCAATAGTTGTCACTTGTTGATAAGAGGGCAAAGAATCAAGAAATTTTTGTTCAATGGTGCATTCTAGCACCAGGAGTTCCCCCATCCTCTCACTTCCATTCATCAAGTATATAGTAGATGAGGCATTAAGAGAAGTGGGTTGAATGCATCCTTTACAAGGTAGTTCAACAACCTCCAAACTACCATTATGCAGAGTGGTGGGGCAGGTTGTTTTCCCCTCAAATTCACTAACAAACCTCTTAACATGAGAGGGTGTTCTTTCAACATCCTTGTTTGTGTCCCCTCCTTGTTTAGAGGAGTTGTCAAATCAAGTCCTCTTTCTTTGGTGAATGTTTTAAAATTAAGGATGTATTTTTCACAATTTTCTTTTTCCGTATTAGAGTTGGCACAACTTTCTAATTTCCTTGCTTTGATATTATTTCTAAGAACATAAAATCTAAGGCTAGGGAAAGTCATCCTAGGTTGTTGGGTTGGAATTTTAATTACACTATGGAATGAAAGGGTCAATGCTTGAGAGTGGGTAGAATCTCAATTTCATAGTTAGGAATCTTCTAGTCTAAGGGGGTGTTCCTTGAGGTCTTCTTAACAAGAAAATCAAGAGAGAAATAAATAATCAAACATGAAAATCTAAAGTAGCCATAATGAATATTTTATGATACCTAAAGTTTCTAACTAAATCCATGCTCATATTGACTACATATAAATCGACAAGACCTCCAAAATGTAGATAATAATTTACCCTTTACATACACCATAAGATAACAATAGTGTATATCCCTAAGAGTAAAATCACTTGACTTTACATACACATATACAAGATGGAAATATACTAATACTATCCTCTCATAGTCCGTCAACTTTAGGAATACATAATACATGACATATGATGCATTACAAGATCACACAATAATGAAATAAATTAACACTAATCATAAGCTATTGAGAAAAAGAGATGATTCAATTGAAATATTTGATTAAGATCTCACCAATTAGACTAGGAACTAATCCATTGGGAAACTAATTCAAATCCTACAAAGATGTAGAGAACATGCCTAAAATTCAAAAGTAAAAATTACACACTTATACAAATAAGAAATAAAGATATCTATAATTACACATGCTTCATGTTACCAATCTCAATGTTGTAGTAACCCACACACAAAAGAGAAGGCCATTATAAAACCATTTATAATGAATTTAGAACATTTTAATGCACTATAAATCTAACTCCTGTTATATTAGGTGAAAAAATTGGGAAGAAGGAAATAGTAGATAACCTTAAAAATCCCCCTAAATTGCTATAATTTACAGTGGAGACACCCAATTACAAACACACCTTGCATGAATAACCTTAAAATAGATTATAAATTATGTTGTCAAGTCTTTTAAAACTTGGAATGGATCACTTGATGTCCTAAACCAAACTAAGACACTCATAACCAAAAATTTGGTTCAAGAACAAACCTTTAGAATAAGTTCCATATTTGTATATATAATTATAGTTATAGATCATCCTCATGGGAACAGGGAATTAGTCATATTATGAATTCATTCTCATGGGATACACTTATTAATTAGTTGTCTTGTCTTGATGTTCATTGGATGATGAGGCGATACTAAGACAACATGGGGAAAAAGAATGTCAAGAAGTGAAGTTGACCTGAAGGAGGAGTATAGATATATAAATACAGAGAGAAAAAAGAGGGGGGGGGTGGTGGAGTAACATGTGTTTTTTGAGATCGTATCTAGTAGAATCTAAAGGCCAATCTGCATTTATGACTGAAGCTTTTGTAATAAAAAATCCCATGTAAGCTTGATCTATAAAGGAAAAAAATGTATTCATTTTAAGGGTTCTTCTTCCTCTGGCTCCTCTAGGGTTTTGCTTTTACAGATTTGCATTTTTGCACTTTTTCATTATGAAGATTGGATTTTTGCCTCTACATTAATGAAATCAAGCAAGCTTTCCTCTTCTCAACTCTTATATGTTTTAGCAAGTTCATTACCTTCATATTTGAGTGTTTTTTTGTCTTTCCATATGTGTATGTTGTGTTAAATTATTTACATGAGTTGCTATGTTCAGAATATATCTTTCCTTCCAGTGCCCTGTCAAACCCTAATCTCCAAGTTTTCCTCTGATAATTGACCAAGCAGAGAGTTGTGAAAATCCCCTTGCTCCTCTTCTTTGATGCACTGTGCAATATTGATAAAGGAGAAGCGACCTTTCCATCTTGGTGTATCACCTTCATTTTCCCTTTCATGTTCTCCTCCCCTTTTCCTTATGATCTATTAGAGTAGGTTAGTGGTAGGTTTTCATGTGTTGGGTTGGACCAACACATTGCACTGGGATTGAAAAAGGAAGCCAACCTTCTTTGGAGATTCAACCTCATACGTGCAAAGGTTTCACACCTTGAGGTCATTTCCATTGTGTCATTGGAATGCTAAGCTTCATGCTTAGTAGGGTGCAATTTCAAGTGACAACAATTTTTGGGACACCTGATGAGACTCCTTCTTTCCATTGAAGAATTTGGTGTTTCTTCAATGCATCTTGCCTTTTGAGGCATATCTTCAAACACCATGGTGACTTCATTCAAAATTAACTTGTTCAAGTAACCTAGTTCCATTTCATGCCATTGAGGGTTTGGTGCGCTTTTCAACATTTTAGCCTTAGGAGGTTTTCTTCAAGCACTTGGCGATTTTGCAACTCTTTGGGTGACTCTTGGGTATGTACCCAAAATATTTGGTTGGAAAATCCTTTGCTCTTATTTTGTAAATTTCAAAGTGTTTCCATGCTTAGAAAATGTCATATTTTAATGAAAACCACATGTACACTCCACCATTCCATGATAATGCAAACTTTGTACCTTCCAATTAGCCATATCAAGCTGGTTATGCCTCCCATTTCATTCCACAAAACCCTAGTATTATGGGTTCTCAATCTTCAAAAAATGAATACCACCCATCCCATCTTGCTCAATCTTCTTGGACACTTACACATTCATACCAACAACCCCAAGAGACTCATCATGTTCAAAATTAGCCTTGTTTCTCTCATACTCAACCTCAAAAATTTAATAATTTAATAATTTAAGTGCAAGTGAAATTGTGAGCATTTTTATTGATTTCAATAGACAAATTAATGAGCTTAGGAGACAACAAGAGCTTGAACTACAATAGGAAGAGTGGTAAAATCAAGCCTATTAGGGGCAGCAAGGTTATTTCCCACAATGTGATGAGTTTTTCCATCAAGCTCATTATGCACAACAACAAATATCGACACTTAATGGAGGTATGAGCAATAGATGGAGGCATAAAGAAAGTAACAAGAGGAGTATACAACAAGAGATGTTGCTAGGAAAGAAAAAATCATACTTTCCCTTGCTCTAGCAAACATGCCCAAGACTAAGGCAATCCCTTGTGTGCCTAGTTTCAAACAAGCATCTCCACCATTTTTCAAAATAGCCTGCTAAGGAGGAGGGAAGACAATATAAATTTATAAGTTTCAAGAGCCCTAACAAGCCTCTTGAAACCCAAATTAGCCCTCATTTTGTTCCAGAGCAACCTATTGTGAAAGAGGTTTGCAAGAAAAAAAAATAGTTTCAAGAATCCCAATCAGCCCCTTGAAACTCCCGTTCGATCTCTTGTGCTATCAAGTGGATATTCTATGTTAGAGATCCTAAGTTTTGCAAGCCTCCATTCCTCACAAGAAACTATCCTTGAAGAGGATCAACCTTTTACTCCCATTGAGAAATTTTGGGCTAGGAGTGAAGAGGTTGTTGTTGTGGAGCCTTCATGTGCTCTTGAAAATGAGTGTCTTGGTTAGTTGCAAGAAAAAATCAAGATGAAATAGTGTTGCAACAACAAGACATTAAAAAGGTAGAGAAATATGATACAATAGAGGAACCAATCCTCTCTTTTGATGTCCTCCCTTATCTTATTGAAGATAAGGAAGATAGATCAGTTATACCTACATCAATTGAAGCCTTCAAACAACTTGGTTTGGTGGATGAGGATAGCTCCATGGTTTTGGAGTAGTAGCAATAAACATGTTTATCCCTTGTCATTGTGGATGAAGATCCCTAGTTTGTTGAGGTTTGCAGTTCTAAGGTGGAGGGCCTCTTTTGGGATGTTATAAAAGCTTTTTATTTAAGCTTGGATGCCAATATTTCACCCACAAAAGAGGAGTTGCGTGGGTACCAGCATAGGAGTGAAGAAACAACAAAGGATGTGGCAGCCATTACATGCCACGATTCTGATTTTGTTGCAGCTAGTTACCAAAAAGAAGAAGTACAAATAGAGAGAAAATTTGAAGAATTTAATTCTTCACTTGAAGTGTCTCACAAATCTAAGGTATGTGTTGATGAAGTGTGCATCAATGCATGTAATTATGAGGTTCATTGGTTTTTTGTTGTCCTTGAATATAACAATGTTGAATATGAGGCCTTCATTCAAAATGAAGATGTGATCCTTAGCACTAGGAATAATGTGTCTGAGTTAGAATGCTTCACATGGAGCCAACATGTTGAAAAACCCACCATTGAGCAGACACACATTTTTTGGGAGAGTGATGCCCTTGCAACTAAAATTGATAGTATATTGATTGAGCTTCAAAGATTTTCTTTGGAGGTGCATGAAGAAGAGATTCCTTATGTAGATCAAAAATTAGATTTGGCATATTTTTGCATCACCATGTGAGTTGGAAACATTCTCTTTTTGTCTTAGTTCATGCGTTGAGGAGGTCAGCAATGGTGACATTGGCCTATCCTTTTGCGAGGTGAGTTCTCTTCCCTCTTTAGAAGGTTTGTTCTTGGGTGCTGCCCTATCTTCAAAATAGTTCACCCCTTCTACTATACGTTCACCTAAGGAACTAGTGTTAGATAAATCTAATGCTTGCATCATTGGTTTCCTTGTAATGGAAAAAGCTATAGTGAAGTGATCCCTCACCTTGCAAGCATTTTGTGTAGTTACATGCATGTTGGGAGTGGTTTTTAATGGTTGCAGTTGGGTGAGGTCTACAAAACAAGATCAACTACTTCAAAAGGTTCATCTTTGATAGAGGTAGGCTTCCATTCTCTGCTTTCTGTTAGTTTTTGTATATATTATAAATATCTTGCTTTCCATGAAGTGCATTTGAACACCCTACATGTTCTCCTTAAGGGAATGCATGATCTTAGCTTTCATGATTTTCTCCAAATGCAGTTGCACATGTTTCATTTTTCTTTAAAGAGGCCTAGCTATTGAATTTTTACCCTCATGGCTTTGTGCCCAATGGACCGATAAGGCCTCTAGATCCCATGATTAGCAAGAAATCATCCTACAAAATTTTCCATTAATATTGTCATTTCATGCCCCCATTTGATGACCCATCATTGATAACTGATTTGAGAGATCCCCCATGGGACATATTGCACGATTTTCTCCTTGAAATTTCCTAAGTTTTTCTAAGTCCCATATTTTCAAGGTTTCAAGCTATTGCTTACCTTCATCCTTGCTTTCTCCTTCTCACCTTCCTTCCCTTTTCTTCCACCAGCCTTTGGCCTTCGCTCTTCCCTATTACCCTTTATCAATCTCTCAAGGTAAGCTCCAGGCCTTACCTCTAACCACCAAATCTAGATAAGGTTTCAAGATTTGGCTAAGCCTTTTGTCTTGTTAGACTTTGAGAGTCAGCCTTCCCTCCTTCTTCTTCTATCCTTGTACCGTTCTTCTTCTTTAGCCTTCATCCTTCACCCTTGCACCTTACCTCTTACCTTTAAAGGTAAGAGCTAAGGCTTCCCTCTGACCCTCATAGGTTTTCTTTTGGCTTTTGGTCTTCTCTTTCATTCTTATCCTTTATTAGAGGTAAGTCCTTTCCTTTACCTCTGATTTTCAGAGGTGAGTCCTTTCCCTTACCTCTGATCTTCCTTTCTTCTTCACGCTTGGTTCCTCCTTTTAAGCATGAGGTAAGAGTTAGGCCTGACACCCAAACTCTAACAACCAACACTCAATTATGGTCATCACTCATCATCATAATACTTCAAAGTTCCACTCACACTTCAAGGATGTGAAGACCTCTAGCAATGTAAAGAAAATAGAATCCCACCACCATTAATCACACTTCAAGAAAGTTTATTTGAAATTTAAAGGTCTTTGGTGATAGGTTATGTAGACGATGGCACATGAGGTAGGCCCAAAGCCCAACCCCCAATAGAGATACATTTTTGGGGCTCTGAGCCATTTAATTCGAAGGCTTGCAGAAGGTTCTTTTTGGGCCTGATGCCTCGACGATCCATGAATTGGCACAATTTTCTTCACCAAACAACATTAATGCGCACCTACTCCTAGTGGCCAAGCTTGAATTTTTAGGGTTCAAGGAAGGCATTAAATAAATTTTTTGACTTCCTTAGTTGGATTTCATGGGCTTCCATGCATATTGATTGTAGTTTGTTGACTTTCTTTCAAATCCATGCCCTAGATCACAATTTTCATAGATGGCTAAAGTTTGCACACCACAAACTACATTGCTAACCCTGGTTAGGGTTAGGGTTAGGGTTGGGTTGTGTGTTTTCTTCATTATGCCTAATCTATAAATGAAAAAAAATGTATTCATTTTAAGGTTCTTCTTCCTTTGGCTCCTCTAGTGTTTTTCTTTTGCATACTTGTATTTTTACACTCTACCATTGTAAAGATTGGATTTTTGCCTCTACATTAATTAAATCAAGCAAGATTTCCTCTTCTCAACTATTTTATGTTTGATTAATTTCTTTACCTTCATATCTAAGTGTTTTTTGCATTTTCATACATGTATATTATGTTAAATTGTTTACAACAACTGTGTTGAGAAAATATCTTTCCTTCCAGTGCCCTATCAAACCCTAAGCTCCATGCTCTCCTTTGAGAATTGACCAAGCATAGAGTTTTGAAAATCCCCTTGCTTCTCTTCTTTGATGTACTATGTAATCTTGGTTAGGGAGAAACTTGACCTTTCCATCTTGGTGTATCACTTCCATTTTCCCTTTCATGTTCTCCTTCTCCCTTTTTCCTTATGATTTTTTATAGTAGGTAAGTGGTAGGTTTTCATGTGTTAGATTGGACCAAGACATTGCACTGGGATTGAAAAAGGAAGTTGGCCTTCTTCAGAGATTCAACCTCATACACACAAAGGTCCCACACCTTGAGGCCATTTCCATTGTGTCATTGGAATACTAAGCTTTGTTCTTAGCAAGGTACAATTTCATGTGACAATAGGGACCTCCTCTCCTTCTGTGGTGTCCTTAGTAGAGAACTTCCCTATCTCCTCTATTGCTTATAATCCAAAGTTAAAAAAAAAACCATTTGAAAGTGCCAATTCATCAAGCCTATTAATAATTGTCACTTCTTGCTCAAAGAGCAAAGAATCAAGAAATTCTTTGTAACACCCGTCGTGCAAACCCCAAAGGACAAATAAACAATGATTATAGCACTTTTTTTTTTTTTTTAAATTAACATAACATACATGTAATACACATTAAGACATGACATGAATTTCATTTAAGTGGATTCATTAACATATACATCCCTTTGGGTACACGAGGAGTCATTACGAGACTGAGATCCACACAACGACAATAAAGAATAAAAACCAAAGATATAATCCATAACAAAATAAACATTAACAAATATAACACATACATGATAAAGCATTGATAAGAAACCATCTGTGTACATAAATATAACATATGCATGATTAACTTAACACATTGAATGATAACTGCCATGACCAAAATCCACACCAAGTTTAACATTACATTACAGTACAATGCTCTAGAGGTACAATGATACAAAAGTGTTTACAAACATAAATGGAAACCATACACAAGATAACATGATACAACTAAACAGATGAATACAAAGCATCATAACTGGCTCCAAGACAAGTACAACTCTGGAGTCGCTGCAACCACACCAATCCACACCTCTCAATCCTCGACTGGGGACCCAATGGGGTGCTTAGCACGTTCCACCCGACCATGTGAGTCTGAAGACACACCCCCCATGCTAGGAGCTGAAAAGAAGAGACCACAACCAAGAACATCCAAACATGGAACCACAAGACTCAACATCATACAAAAGTATCATAAAACTCAAGGATTACAAGAGTCGACATAATAACTTAAAGTCACAAATCCCATCACATAAATCAAAGCAATGACCAATAAACAAGTAACCAAAGGATGGTCATGAAATACTTCCAAATTAAACTGAATTAATAAACATAATACAATTCCAAATTGTAATTAAACAATATAATAACATCATAACACAGAGTCATAAATCAAATATCAATGAGATCATACAAGACCACAAAGTACTCCAAAGATATATCAAGGCAATAATCACAAATCAATATAAATCCATATATCAACAATCTAAACCAACTCCCACAACCTACTTCTAGAGGAACACAATAAAGTAAAACACACGGGAAACTAGGGGAGAGTCATCGCATAGTCCTACATGGGTTATCCTATGCTCTTCCTCCCAACTGGAGGCGCCAGCCCCCATCTATGGCTGTCCTGTGCTCTTCCTCCCAATTGGAGGCGCCGGTCCATAGGGTGACTCATGTGGAGCCGTAGACCTCTCGTGAAGACGAGGTCACGACCTTGCCAACCATGACCTTCTCATCCTTCCATTAGTCTACGAAAGCACTAATGAAGGCGAGGCATCCATTTTTAAATCTTATAATGATATTACTACCCAACCCTCCTAAGTTAATTATTAGGTTTTCACTTGTTTACTAACTCACTCGTGGGTTATCCTGAGCCCTTCCCCTTAAAAAGGGGTGCCGGCCCCCACGAGGAGCCACTCTCCCTAGAGACCCAACAACATAAAAGCCAAGGGTTGTACCATCATAATTTGAACCAAAAATCACAATAGAGAAGCATGCGAGGCATTACCCATCTCGCTCTAAATACATAATCAAAGTCTCAACAATTCCGTACAACCCTTTCAAAATAAAAAAACCAAACCACTTGCCACATAAAGGGCACAAAAAGAGAGATAACATCAATTGAAAATCATCTCAAGCCTCTGGAAGCCAAAAGAATGAAAAAACCCACAAACGAGGGTAAAGTGAAGCATCAAGCGTTTTTCTCCAATAATTCCAACACAAGGATAAAATTTCCTCAAATATGAGAGTAACTCAAAAGCCATAAAAAGGGAAGATTCATCAAGACCCAACCACAAGCAACAATGGTGTCACCTCAAGTAGGGAAACACAAAAGAAAATCAACCTTTAAACAAAATCACATAATAAAACCAAAAGCCACCAACTAGGTATTCCACGAGAGACCTCAATTTTCTCCTCACAAGAACCCCCTTATAGTGGTACGCAAATCACCCTCATAAAAACAACAACATAGCAATGACAACAATAATTGCAAGGCCCCAAAAACTATTTTCAATTAAAATATAATGAGTGAATACATTGAAATAAGATCAACAACTCCGTCCAGACTACATAATCAATCTTCGATACAAAATAAATTGGAAATTCAAGAAGATCAACCATCCACAACTCATAAACCAAAACACGAGTTCCCAATTACATTGCAACACAAATTAAATGACAAAGGATTCCTTGAATCAAAATTGATCTCCAAAGGCATTCATACCAATACAGAAATATCCAAAAACAATCCTTCAATAACAGAGGTAAAAGCATGCAACCAGGCATCCAAGGGACCAAATTAAAGAACACCTTAAATACTCAACCACTCACAACTCCACCAAACACTCGCATAATAAACAACAAACAAAAATTCAAACAAGAACAATATTTAATAGCCAAACAATTAACAACCAGAACTAAATGACTTACAACTTACCCATCTAAATTACCCAATTAACTAAAACAATTTATGATAATCATCACAAGTATTCTAAAAGACTTACCCATAAAGAGAACTTACAAACCAACCATTAAATGAATATAGAGGAAATCAATTTTCAAAAGATTAAAATTCCATTTCACCAATAAACTATCCAATTCGAAATTACCCTAATCAATCTCTAACTATGCCCATACATTTAAATTTCCCCTTTCATCATACTCACTTAACATTCACTTCCAATATTTAAATTAATTGTGAAAACCATTTAAGACCAATTGTCTATACTTTAAAATGACCATAATAACAATATTCTAAATTCTTAAACTACATATTAGAACTTACTACCTTAAAAACTTAAATCTATCTAAATAAATTTACACACACAATTACCCTTTAAAACCACTACATATTTATATATATTTTAATTCTTTTTGAGGAGGGAAAGTAATAAGAGAATAGATCTGTTCTAAGAATCCAACAATACTACAAGATAAATTTTCATAAAAAAATAAAAAAATAAAAAGAACATCTTATTTAATCTCATAATAAATTCTATTCCCAAAAATATTCACACTTAAACAAGAATTAAATAAACAATGTTGTCATATATTCGTAATTGATTTTTCTATTAACTTATCCTCTTAAATTGGTAATTTAATAAATCAAAAATAATGATAAACAAAAGATTTCTTTCTATTTTATTATTATTTCCATTATACCAGATTCTGTTTTATTTTAACAGAAAAAGAAACAGAATATATTTTTTTTTTACAAAAATAAATAATACAGCATTAGTTAAATCAGAGGAATCAGAATAAATAAATTAATAAATATATATATATATATATATACATATTCACAAATTTCCCTTCTATTATATTGTCCTATCAAAATTTCACAATTTAACAAATTACAGATATTTCTTTCTAATTTCACATTTCCACTATAAAAAGAATTTTATTATGATCATACTAGCAAAATGACCAAACTGATTATAGACATAATTAATTGATAAAATTACCAGTTAAATTAATAAAATCTAATTAAATACATTAATACATATATATAAATTAAAATATAAATATATATATATACACACATATATATATACATATATATATATATTTATATACACTTATATATATATACGTGCCTTAAAACTTATATGAAAATTTTGATTTAAATTAACAATTAAAATGCGAATTTAAAAAGGAGATTAATGCACGGGCGAACGCTCGGCCGGGGACAATCTGCGGACTATCACGGCAGTCCGTAGGACTGCCGTGGACAGTCTGCGGACTGTCACAGCAGTCCGACGGACTGCTGAGGTAGCCCGTAGGCTGCCGCTTCAACCCTACGGCTGGTCGGGTGGTGGGTACGACCGAGGCCGAACCATCACCCGTCAGCAAATTTAAATAAATTCAAACAATTTTAAAACAACAAGAAATTTGAACTTTAAATTTTAATTTAATTTAATTTTTTTATTTCTTTTTATTTTATATCTATAATTATATATATATGTGTGTATACATATATATACATATATATATCTGATATGTGTATATATATATACCTCTATATATATATTTTATACAAAAATAATTCGAATACAGAGAAATAGCACAAGTTACTGTTTCAACATAAATTTATACACAGAATAAATTCTATAAAATTAATCTACAAGTGAGGATTTACACAACCCCAAATTCCCAGTGAGAGATTATTCTTAAGTTGGGTTATTATATTTTCCCGACCAAGTTACAGTATTGGTTATTTCCAGAATTCCAAACACAGTTTCATTTTAATAATCAACCGTAAAAACCCAACAAATAATTTCATTTAAATAAACAATAGTCCCAAGCTCCCAAAAATTTCAATCTAATAATTGACAGTCCAGAACCCAAGCAAATTCCATTTTAACAAACAACAATCCCGATCCTCAAATGAAAATTTCATGCACAGCGAAACATATCCAATCAATTGCTACTTTATTTAATGCTACAACAAATAAATAAGAAAGGAACCTAGCGTCCTGTGTTTGAAGAAGACCTGTAGAAGCTCTATCCCTTTTGCTGATCCAATCCTCCACCAACGAATATTTCCCGCAACAGCTCCAAGATCTTCCCCTCAACTCCAATCTTATGCCTCAATGAATTCACAGAATAATAAAAGAATGCACACTATAACAGAAAATTGACTGCCAAATTTCTCCCAAAATCTGTTGGAAAGAGAATGCAACCCCCTTCCAACACAAAAATCCTCTAAATAAAATCTCACAAAAGCCTCTTCCATTTCCTCTTCCAGCGAATACCAAAAGTCACTTCTCCAAAATGAAATTTCATTACATTTAAATCCACAAAAGATTGAGCTTTTTATTTGTTTATTTATTTATCATTTCCACAACAATTTAAATAAACACATGCACATTAAAATAATTACAATCAACCATTTGCAAGATTCTAAATAAATATCCATTAATTTATTTTATTTTATTTTTTTATAATTTTCAAGATTATTTGTTCCTAATTATTATTAACTTCAACAATTTAAATCAATTTATTTAATAATATCACTTTCACTTTTAACGAATTAGTTTAATTTGATCATTTGTCTTAAATCATTTGATTTGATTTAATTGATTATTATTTTAATTCCTAATTATATTTTAAATAACCTTGCAATTTCACTTATGATCAATTAATTATTTAAACATGACTACTAACATATTATATTTTTCACACAATCAAATAACACAGTAATCAATGAAACACACACAAATACTCACACCCAAGTCCAAAGCAACCGACACAGAGGGGCATTACATCCTCCCCCCCTTAAAAATCGACTTACTCCTAGAAGTCGAGCTCAAGCATAAACATGGTAACACAACAATATCAATGATGATAAGCACATCAACACCATAACTTAAAACATCGATTAAACGCCATCAAGTAAACAACGAAAATTAAACAAACCAAAATAAGGAAAGGATACCAAAAAAAAAATGGTGACGGGGTTGCAACCAAACCAATTTGACAAACACAAGGACAGATGACGAACTAGGTTGGGGAAACTTTCTTGTCAGTTCCTCTTTTTCCACATCAATCCCATTGGGTGTTCATGATGCTTGCCCTGTCCTGACAATACAGGTGGAATCGAGACTTAGTTCCTGCAATCCTGCATGCAAACAAACATTGTGCACAATACATATATATCACAAATACATCGTGAGAGGAACTCCTAGCATAGTAGGGCACTCGCGAGCGAGTGATACCACACTGTCCCTCCCACTAAACAACACATAATAGTTAAAACAATTCTAGTAACTCGTAAACAATTTGCTTCTTATTAGTTAGGAAATATTCGTATAAGGATACTAACCATAAATCTAATTCCTATATTGTATCAAAATTAATTACTACTTGACATTATAAGTATCTATACCTGCATATTACAATTACATTACCTTCGTCACTATGCTTTCTGAAGCCCACTTCCTGTAAATCAAAAGCTACCATAGAGCATTGCACATTAGTAACAATAATTCAAGTTGCATCTTAACCTCAAGATACTATATTCTGCTAAAAATCATAGAATAATTATCCACTAAACCTTACATTTTCGTTAAAACTCATAATTTTCACACAAGGAACTCCACTTTAACCATTATTCAACACCAAAACTCACATCAATTTCAATAGAAAGGGTAAAATTTTACACCTTCGCAGATTCAAGAAAACATAATTCATCACTCAAGGACAACAAAATCGCAAATTCCACACACACTTGACATATTCACACACATAAAAAACATCACCAAAACACATCACACTAAAACTCAAGGGTCCATAGAGCATCCCTGACAGGAAGGATATCGGTGCATTGCGCACTACACCGAGGGTCCTATCCTTTCCCATCAGTTTCCTGCACCATCGACTCGACACCATCTAACAAAAGAAATTCAAGTTCACAACAATGACAAAAGAAAAGTGAAACAAAAGACTCATGGGTCTAAGTGCAAGGTTACATAGTGAGCACACATAGTGCCCAGTGTATGAACCTATGCTCTGATACCATGTTGTAACACCCGTCGTGCGAACCCCAAAGGACAAATAAACAATGATTATAGCACATTTTTTTTTTTAATTAACATAACATACATGTAATACACATTAAGACATGACATGAATTTCATTTAAGTGGATTCATTAACATATACATCCCTTGGGGTACACGAGGAGTCATTACAAGACTGAGATCCACACAACGACAATAAAGAATAAAAACCAAAGATATAATCCATAACAAAATAAACATTAACAAATATAACACATACATGATAAAGCATTGATAAGAAACCATCTGTGTACATAAATACAACATATGCATGATTAACTTAACACATTGAATAATAACTACCATGACCAAAATCCACACCAAGTTTAACATTACATTATAGTACAATGCTCTAGAGGTACAATGATACAAAAGTGTTTCCAAACATAAATGGAAACCATACACAAGATAACATGATACAATTAAACAGTTGAATACAAAGCATCATAACTGGCTCCAAGACAAGTACAACTCTGGAGTCACTGCAACCGCACCAATCTGCACCTCTCGATCCCTCAATGGGGTGCTTAGCATGTTCCACCCGACCATGTGAGTCTGAAGACCCACCCCCCGTGCTAGGAGCTGACAAGAAGAGACCACAACCAAGAACATCCAAACATGGAACCACAAGACTCAACATCATACAAAAGTATCATAAAACTCAAGGATTACAAGAGTCGACATAATAACTTCAAGTCACAAATCCCATCACATAAATCAAAGCAATGACCAATAAACAAGTAACCAAAGGATGGTCATGAAATACTTCCAAATTAAACTGAATTAATAAACATAATACAATTCCAAATTGCAATTAAAAAATATAATAACATCATAACACAGAGTCATAAATCAAATATCAATGAGATCATACAAGACCACAAAGTACTCCAAAGATATATCAAGGCAATAATCACAAATCAATATAAATCCATATATCAACAATCTAAACCAACTCCCACAACCTACTTCCAGAGGAACACAATAAAGTAAAACACATGGGAAACTAGGGGAGAGTGTCATCGCATAGTCCTACATGGGTTATCCTATGCTCTTCCTCCCAACTGGAGGCGCCGACCCCCATCTATGGCTGTCCTGTGCTCTTCCTCCCAACTGGAGGCACCGGTCCATAGGGTGAATCATGCAGAGCCGTAGACCTCTCGTGAAGACAAGGTCACGACCTTGCCAACCACGGCCTTCTCATCCTTCCATTAGTCTGCGAAAGCACTAATGAAGGCGAGGCATCCATTTTTAAATCTTATAATGATATTACTACCCAACCCTCCTAAGTTAATTATTAGGTTTTCACTTGTTTACTAACTCACTCGTGGGTTATCCTGAGCCCTTCCCCTTAAATGGGGCGCCGGCCCCCACGAGGAGCCACTCTCCCTAGAGACCCAACAACATAAAAACCAAGGGTTGTACCATCATAATTTGAACCAAGAATCACAATAGAGAAGCATGCGAGGCACTACCCATCTCGCTCTAAATACATAATCAAAGTCTCAACAATTCCGTACAACCCTTTCAAAATCAAGAAACCAAACCACTTGCCACATAAAGGGCACAAAAAGAGAGAGAACATCAACTGACAATCATCTCAAGCCTCTGGAAGCCAAAAGAATGAAAAAACCCACAAACGAGGGTAAAGTGAAGCATCAAGCGTTTTTCTCCAATAATTCCAACACAAGGATAAAACTTACTCAAATATGAGAGTAACTCAAAAGCCATAAAAAGGGAAGATTCATCAAGACCCAACCACAAGCAACAATGGTGTCACCTCAAGTAGGGAAACACAAAAGAAAATCAACCTTTAAACAAAATCACATAATAAAACCAAAAGCCACCAACCAGGTATTCCATGAGAGACCTCAATTTTCTCCTCACAAGAACCCCCTTATAGTGGTACGCAAATCACCCTCATAAAAACAACAACATAGCAATGACAACAATAATTGCAAGGCCCCAAAAACTATTTTCAATTAAAATATAATGAGTGAATACATTGAAATAAGATCAACAACTCCGTCCAGACTACATAATCAATCTTCGATACAAAATAAATTGGAAATTCAAGAAGATCAACCATCCATAACTCATAAAGAAAAACACGAGTTCCCAATTACATTGCAACACAAATTAAATGACAAAGGATTCCTTGAATCGAAATTGATCTCCAAAGGCATTCATACCAATATGGAAATATCCAAAAACAATCCTTCAATAACAGAGGTAAAAGCATGCAACCAGGCATCCAAGGGACCAAATTAAAGAACACCTTAAATACTCAACCACTCACAACTCCACCAAAAACTCGCATAATAAACAACAACCAAAAATTCAAACAAGAACAATATTTAATAGCCAAACAATTAACAACCAGAACTAAATGACTTTACAACTTACCCATCTAAATTACCCAATTAACTAAAACAATTTATGATAATCATCACAAGTATTCTAAAAGACTTACCCATAAAGAGAACTTACAAACCAACCATTAAATGAATATAGAGGAAGTCAATTTTCAAAATATTAAAATTCCATTTCACCAATAAACTATCCAATTCGAAATTACCCTAATCAATCTCTAACTATGCCCATACATTTAAATTTCCCCTTTCATCATACTCACTTAACATTCACTTCCAATATTTAAATTAATTGTGAAAACCATTTAAGACCAATTGTCTATACTTTAAAATGACCATAATTACAATATTCTAAATTCTTAAACTACATATTAGAACTTACTACCTTAAAAACTTAAATCTATCTAAATAAATTTACACACACAATTACCCTTTAAAACCGCTACATATTTATATATATTTTAATTCTTTTTGAGGAGGGAAATTAATAAGAGAATAGATCTGTTCTAAGAATCCAACAATACTACAAGATGAATTTTCATAAAAAAAAATAAAAATAAAAAGAACAACTTATTTAATCCCATAATAAATTCTATTCCCAAAAATATTCACACTTAAACAAGAATTAAATAAACAATGCTGTCATATATTCGTAATTGATTTTTCTATTAACTTATCCTCTTAAATTGGTAATTTAATAAATCAAAAATAATGATAAACAAAAGATTTATTTCTATTTTATTATTATTTCCATTATACCAGATTCTGTTTTATTTTAACAGAAAAAGAAACAGAATATATTTTTTTTTACAAAAAGAAATAATACAGCATTAGTTAAATCAGAGGAATCAAAATAAATAAATTAATAAATAAATAAATATATATATATATATATATACATATTCACAAATTGCCCTTCTATTATATTGTCCTATCAAAATTTCAGACTTTAACAAATTACAGATATTTCTTTCTAATTTCACATTTCCACTATAAAAAGAATTTTATTATGATCATACTAGCAAAATGACCAAACTGATTATAGACATAATTAATTGATAAAATTACTAGTTAAATTAATAAAATCTAATTAAATACATTAATACATATATATATATATAAATATAAATATAAATATATATATATACACACACACATATATATATATTTATATACCCTTATATATATATATACATGCCTTAAAACTTATATGAAAATTTTGATTTAAACTAACAATTAAAATGCAAATTTAAAAAGGAGATTAATGCATGGGCGAACTCCCGGCCGCGGACAGTCCGTAGGACTGCTGTGGACAGTCTGCGGACTGTCACAGCAGTCCGACGGACTGTCGTGGTAGCCCATAGGCTGCCGCTTCAACCCTACGGCTAGCCGGGTGGTGGGTACGGCCGAGGCCGAACCATCACCCTTCAGCAAATTTAAATAAATTCAAGCAATTTTAAAACAACAAGAAATTTGAACTTTAAATTTTTATTTTTATTTCTTTTTATTTCTTTTTATTTTATATCTATAATTATATATATATAGATACATGTGTATACATATATATACATATATATATCTGATATGTGTATATATATACCTCTGTATATATATATATTGTATACAAAAATAATTCGAATACAGAGAAATAACACAAGTTACTGTTTCAACATAAATTTATACACAAAATTAATTCTGTAAAATTAATCTACAAGTGAGGATTTACACAACCCCAAATTCCCAGTGAGAGATTATTCTTAAGTTGGGTTATTATATTTTCCTGACCAAGTTACAGTACTGGTTATTTACAGAATTCCAAACACAGTTTCATTTTAATAATCAACCGTAAAAACCCAACAAATAATTTCATTTAAATAAACAACAGTCCCAAGCTCCTAGAAATTTCAATCTAATAATTGATAGTCCAGAACCCAACCAAATTCCATTTTAACAAACAACAATCCCGATCCTCGGATGAAAATTTCATGCACAGCAAAACATATCCAATCAATTGCTACTTTATTTAATGCTACACCAAATAAATAAGAAAGGAACTTGGCGTCCTGTGTTTGAAGAAGACCTGTAGAAGCTCTATCCCTTTTGCTGATCCAATCCTCCGCCAACGAATATTTCCCGCAGCAGCTCCAAGATCTTCCCCTCAACTCCAATCTTATGCCTCAATGAATTCACAGAATAATAAAAGAATGCACACTATAACAGAAAATTGACTGCCAAATTTCTCCCAAAATCTGTTGGAAAGAGAATGCAACCCCCCTTCCAACACAAAAATCCTCTAAATAAAATCTCACAAAAGCCTCTTTCATTTCCTCTTCCAGCGAATACCAAAAGTCACTTCTCCAAAATGAAATTTAATTACATTTAAATCCACAAAAGATTGAGCTTTTTATTTGTTTATTTATTTATCATTTCCACAACAATTTAAATAAACACATGCACATTAAAATAATTACAATCAACCATTTGCAAGATTCTAAATAAGTATCCATTAATTTAATTTTTTTTAATTTTTTTATAATTTTCAAGATTATTTGTTCCTAATTATTATTAACTTCAACAATTTAAATCAATTTATTTAATAATATCACTTTCACTTTTAACAAATTAGTTTAATTTGATCATTTGTCTTAAATCATTTGATTTGATTTAATTGATTATTATTTTAATTCCTAATTATATTTTAAATAACCTTGCAATTTCACTTATGATCAATTAATTATTTAAACATGACTACTAACATATTATATTTTTCACACAATCAAATAACACAGTAATCAATGAAACACACACAAATACTCACACCCAAGTCCAAAGCAACTGACACGGAGGGGCATTACATTCTTGTTCAGTGGTGCATTTTGGCACTAGGAGTTCCCCCATCCTCTCACTGCCATTCATCAAGTATATAGTAGATGAGGCATTAAGAGAACTTGGATGAATGCATCCTTCACAAGGCAATTCAAAAGCCTCCAAACCATCATTATGTAGATTGGTGGGATAGGATTTTTTCCCCTTAAATTCACTAACCAATCTCTTAACATGATAGGTTGTGCTTTCAACATCCTTGTTTATGTACCCTCCTTCAAGAGGAGTGGTCAAATTAGGTCCTCTTTCATTGGTGAATGTTTTGAAATTGAGGGTGTATTGTTCATAGTTTTCTTTTTCCCTATTAGGGTTGGCACAACTTTCTAATTTCCTTTCTCTGATATTATTTCTAAAAACATAAAGTCTAAGGCTAGGGAAAATCATCCTGGGTTGTTGGGTTCAAACTTTAATTACACTATGGAATGAAAGGGTCAATGCTTGAGAGTGGGTAGAATCTCAATTTCATAGTTAGGAATCTTCTAGTCTAAGGGGGTGTTCTTTGAAGTCTTCTTAAAAAGAAAATTAAGGGAGAAATAAATAATAAAAAATGAACATCTAAAGTAGTCATAATGAATATTTTATGATCCCTAAAGTTTCTCACTAAATCCATGCTCATATTGACTATATGTAAATTGACAAGACCTCCAAAAAGTGGATAATAATTTACCCTTTAATTAAGCTTCCATAAGTCTCCAAAAGGAGTGATATGAATTTCCATAGACATGGTGGTGCATGCTTGATTACAATCCATCTTGGGATCAAGAGCACCAAGAGCTCTTCATCTAGGGCTTCAAGAAGCCATGCCAAAGCATAGAAAACCAATTTTCCTACATGCCAAAACTAGTTCATAACCACTTCTTGTGCATAAGGGTTTGAAAGAAAAAGACCACAAACAATCCTCATTGAAGCATTCTACAATAGTAAAATTAAAACCCTTATTTTTTCTCCCACACATTATGAAGCCATTCATCCATGTACTTACGAGCCGGGAAACTCATAACCAAACATTTTTCTCAAGAACTAACCTTTAAAAGAAGTTCAATATTTATATATATATAATTATACTTACAAATCAACTTCATGGGCATAGGGAATCTTGCATTAATTCCCATAGGCTATCGCTATTAATTATTTGTCTTGTCTCAACACATAATGGTAGGATATATCACACTTGGATGAAAAATAAAATACACCTTTCATATGAATAAAGATACCCAAAGAAAGGGAGAAGATAATTCATTAAGTAAAAGTTAAATAAAATTGGCCTACAAGTGTTCAAGTAAGTTTTTTCGTGCATTAAATTTAGTGCATTTATTCATTAGTAGGATGTAACAAGAGTAATTCACTCATAAATAGGAATGGAGTTCAAAAAAGGATAACATGACAAGAAATTGATACATTCAAAATATTAGAAATATTTAAAGAAGGATGCCATAATTGACCTATCAATTTCAACTACATGTAGAAATCAGGGATATCTCTCCAAGGGAAAAACATATATACTTGAGTAAACCCTAGTTAGCAATTTTCATTAATCTAATCCACCAAAAGTCCATATGTGGCATTGAGTAAAAATAATATGAGATAATAAGACTATATATAGAAAATGTCGAATTGTCTAAAATGTGTTTCCTATGAGAATAAGGGATTCTTGTAGCAATATGCATGACTCTAAATAATGAAAAATACCTTTCTAACATTAAAAACTTCATCTACAACAAAAAATCAAGCCCATGCAAGACTGAACAAGTATAGAGGTTTCCTTTGAGTCAAAGGTTATCTAAATGGAGATAGCCAAGGATATTGCAAGAGAAATAGAAGAAAATTCTAAAATAGTTTTAAGAAAAAAAATGGGTCCCACAATAGTGTGTCCCACTTGTGAGATAGGGTAAAAATGACCCCTATGTAAAAAAGAAAGCCAAATTTTAAATCTAAGTCAAAACCATTTAATGAGGGTTCCTTTACTTAAAGGTTGCATCATCTTGAACTTTATCCATAGATTGGGTCTTCATTTGAAGCTAACTTTTAAATGAAGGAATTTTTTATTATTTTTTGGAATAAAATAAATATTTTTGTTCAAAGTTTTCCTACAAGAAGAGACATTTATTATTTTTTCTAATGATAGTATTAAATATTTTTCACTATTTATTATTTGTATTTTAAGTAGGACATACGATATAGAAATAGATAATGATTGTACCTTTGAATAGAATGAAATTTGGACTACTAGTAGACATGACAACCCAATTTTCATAGAGGTTCAAAAGCTTGACATTAAGGGTGGAGGTATTTTGCATGTTCACCTTCAATATTTATGTTAGATTAATGAAATTATATTTTTTCTTCAATTAGTTTTATTTTTTCTAAAAACTCAATTATCTTGAACTCTAAACCATAAAATATAAATGATAGAAATGAAAATATTAAACCCTAAAATATAAACTATATACCCCAACTATTTACCACATGAAAAATTTTGAGTTAATTTTTTGAATATGCATAATTGTTTTTGCCTTTATGTATCAATATAGGTTTTGTCATCTCAATTTATATCAAGAGAAATAGAAAATAGAGTCCAAATCCAATCCATAAAAAAATACAAGTCAAAATTTTGTTCACTAATGATACAATTGGAGGTGAGCCTATTGATATAGATAATATAGATATAGATATTATAAGATAATATAGATATAGGGAAATAATCCATGGAATCATCACACTTGTTGTGGATGATGTATTTCATTATCATTGCATCAGAGAGGGAAATCTACCTAAGATATAAGATAAGTTCAAGATAGTTTTTGGTACCTACAACATTTCCTAGATGGATATCTTAGAGAGAGAGAAATTATGATGCTCAAGAATTTTTATTTTCATTATGTTGTGGATTTCATTTTCATTATGGTGTTGGGAGGGATAGTTCAAATGTTGTTCTTTTCTTCTTCTCCATCTTTAAGGGTCACCAATCTAGTAATATTATGGAGGCCCTCGATATCCTTATTGATCTAGAGAAGTTTTGCACCCTTGGTTGTCACAAGGTCATCTATGAGTCAGATTTGTAGATCTTGGTTAATTTTTTTAATAAAAAAAAGGGATGGGGTGAATTGGAAATTGGCCTTGGTGGTTCATCAAATTCACCAACTAAGTATTTCTGTATACTGGATGTCCTTTGTTCATATCTCGAGAGAGTGGAACAATGCTACAAATTGTCTGGAAAAATGGACTTATAAGTGTAGGGATAGTGGGAATGTTTGTAGCTGGAAGCACCTTCCCTTGGACTATTTCCAAAGATTGAAGATGTTGATTCAAGAGGATATATGAGGATCTTGAGGGGGTTGCTTGGGTTTTTGTTGGTATATTCTCTTGTTGCTTTATTTCTAGCTGGCAACATGAGTCTAGTGGGCCCTTTTTGTTTGATTTATAGTCCCTTGCTTGTATTTCTCTTTTATTAAATTTTTACCCCTTTTATTAAAAAAAGTTAATTAAAAAATATACTAATTGAAAATTCAAGTTTAAAATAAAAAAATCATAGGAAGCATACATTTAAATTTTGTTAATTTTAAATTTTAACTTGATTAATAAGAGTTCAATGCTTTCTTTTCTACATAATTAATTGATTAATGTTACTTATTTTGTTATTATTCCAATAGCTTGTGAGGAAAGTGAACCTTAATTTTTATTGTAATGACTAGTTTGCAAGAGCACAATAATGAATATACTTACAAAAATTGTTTTAGTAGATCCGTGTGAATAATTACAATCCACATGAAGAAAATATTTGTTTTGCATGTTAAACAACTCTAATTGTATATACCTAAATACAACTAAAAGCTTCTAATAAATTGATGAAAATTAAAATTGAGCAAAATGAGAAAAGAAACACCCAACAAAGTAGGACCTCCAAATATTATTTGAATAAGAGGATGATATGTTTGAAATTTGAATTATGATTTAAATTAGTTTAGTTGTATAATTTGATTTATATATTTTTATATAATCATATATTACATTAAATGATTAATAAATTATCAATATATTATAACATATTATTATATATTATTTAAAAGAAAAATATAATTTAAATCATTGATAATTCTGCTCTTGAATGCTCTTGATCATAATCTTTGCTCTTGTGATAGTTTTCATCTTGCTAGATAATGTTTCTTACACTTGAATTGATAAAATAACCCTGCATTTATAAGTATGTATCCTTAATTTGCCAAAAATTAAAAATTACAAGCTAACATAAAAATTTGAATTTGGGAACATTAAGATACTGCCAAAAACATATTTTAAATTTAGGTTCAAAGGCCCAAGTAGTGTTAGGGTTAGAAGGCAGATATCTAACAATTAAATGCAGATTTGATCAATAAAACAAATAAATAAAACATGCACATAAAAATCAATATAGAGAATTTAACGTGGTTCACCCAATCTAGGCTACATCCACAAAACCACAATCATCCAATGATTTTATTATCTAGTTCAAAACATATTACAATCTCATGAATAATCAACTTCTCTTACTGCAACACCCATCCTAGCTGCTTATAACAACCTTTTTAAAAGCTTCTAGAATTAGGGCTTTACAAAGTCAGTTTTTTCCTTTTTCGGTGACAATGCAAAAAAGTAGGGAAAAAAATTTCCTCGTGGGTTGCCACCCCCACCCATGGCCTAGCCTGGCCCTAGACCCTAACAAGGATACATGAATAGTGTACAATATAGCATGATCAGTCACCACATACCAACAATCTCCCACTTGGAGACTGATTAGGCCCCACACCAAACAATCTACCACTTGGAGACTGATCCTAGATGACACCAATGCACTTACAACTCCCACTAGAAATAAGAACCTTGGACCCTATTGCTCTATTATACTTGAATTCAACCTTGAAGTCAAACTGACAATGAAGAGGAGCTCAACTTCTCCCTTGTCACTTCCTTTGTAAACAAATCTGTTGGATTGGCATCTGTATGTATCTTTTCCAGCTTCACCTGTCCATCCTCCAACACTGACCAAATGAAATGATATCTCAGTCATATGTTTTTGGTTTTAGAGTGCAAGGTAGAATTATTTGCAAGATGTATAACACTCTGGCTATCTATAAACAAATAATTTTCAGCCTGCTATTTTCCCAACTCTTCCATGAAAATTTGCAGCCATATCATCTCCTTTGTTGCTTTTATTGCAACAACATACTCTGCCTCCATGGTGGATAAAACAACCACCTTTTTCAACTAAGAAATCCAACTCACTACTATACCACCAAATTTAAATACATAACTTGTGTCACTCTTCCTAGTATCTACATCCCCTACCAAATCTGAGTAAACATAGCCTTTTAAATTAGTATTAGAGCCCCCAAAACATAAACATTTATTGGATGCACCTCTCAAATACATGAGAATCCATTTTACCACATTCCAATGCTCAACTTCGGGATGACTCATGTACCTGCTAAAACTCCTATAGCATGTTTAGTATCTAGTCTTGTGCATACCATGACATACATTAAACTACCTACAATTGAAGCATATTGAACCTTGGATATTTTTTCTTCCTCCTCTTGTGTTTTTGGACACATATCCTTAGTCAATTTAACATGACTGTGAAAAGGTGTGCTGATAGCTTTTACATTCTCCATATGAAATCTTTGCAAGACCTTTTCAACATAATTGGCTCCAACTCTCCACACTATTCTCAAGCTCAAACTAACCACTTTCCATGTCGGCTAGCCAAAGAAATAGGTCTACAAGTATTCCAATTGCGGCTATGGTTTCACCTTTAACCAAATGATAATTACAAAAATCATTTTCCCTATTCCTTTATTCAAATGAATACCAAACTCAAGTGCATAATGATTTCAAATCTGAATGAAATGATATTCTATATCATTTGAATTCTGTGTACATGTCTAGAAACATCGAAAACATAATTACTATCTCAATTTCCAAGTCACACTATCCACATGTTTATTATTGTCTACGTGATTCATGAATACTACAGTGTCATTCTCTACCTTTGACTGTCTAAGATAAAGTATTCAATACTTTATGCTAAGTCGACACAAAAAACATAGTGCCAATGTAATAACCAATGTCAACAATCATATCAAAGTCGATACAAGTAGAAGTTCAAATGAACTATATGTAATATGGTAAGCCCGAGTGTAAGCCAAAAATAGACTATGTGTAATATACAATGTGAACCTTAGAACCCGATTACTAACAATGCCAATTCAGAGCCATGTGTGGCTTTACCTCCAATAGAGTGTCATGTAAAATCTCAATGATATTAATTGAATATCACATAAAAAATGGGTAATCACCTGAAAAATAGATGTGATAAACATATGAAAATGGAGACAAACCCCTATCTAAATGAACTACACATATATCCAAAAAGGATTAGTCCAACCAAAGTAACAAAAAATTGAATAATACAAGAGTACTCAAACTAAACTAAGATCATCACCAATACAAGTGAACAAACCACTAAAGATATCATAAGGTGTAAACCAAGATGTCAACCAACACATGTAGCCAATGCCTATGCATTACCAATTTTGACATCAAGGACAAAAATGCCACAAAAGAAGCCAACAAACTCCCCATTTGTCCTTGATGGAAAAAATAGAGCCATCTAAAACCACTATACATATCATTTTCTCCCCCATTTTTGTCACAAGGACAAAGGAAGAATATCAGAGAATAGGGGGTTTCAGAAAAGTAATATCAATGCAATATGATCCAATATCAAATGTTGTTCAAAATGAGAGCTCTTTACAAAGTGATTGACCACAATAAAATAGTGTCACTTAAATAGAATGTGAAGATAACTTGCAAAATATACCTCAATCTGAATTGGATATACCTGAATAACCATGCCATATACCTGAAACAAAATATATATCTAGAAGCAAATTTCATGCCCTGAAACAAATGCATATGTGCCACCTAGATCATATAAATGTGTCATCAAAGCTAGTGTTGTCATCAAGGACAAACAATCACAATAAACAACTGAAAGCCAAATAACCAATGGGATCGTACTGTAAACACAAATAAAGCAGTAATCCAAGAGAGCTATGTCTGAAGAACAAGGAAAAACAATCTCCCTGTTTGCCAATATTGATAAGATTAATGAAGTAAAGACTAAGAGACAACTCCCAATCTTAATCTTAGCCTTTCAAATACTTCTTTAGATAAATTCTTAGTAAAAATATTAGAAACCTACTCTTGATAAGCAATAAACTGTAAATATACTTCATTAGCTAGCACCATTTCATGAAGAAAATGAAATTTAATAGCAATGTGTTTGGTGCGAGAGTGCATAACAAGATTTTTGGAAATATTGATTGCACTAGTGTTATCACATAAGAAAAGAACATGTTTAGAAACTTGTATACCCATATCAGACAATGGTTGAGCCATCCAAAGCAATTGAGTACAACAAGATGTGGCTACTATATAATCTTCCTCAATAGTGGAGAGAGAGACAGATTCCTATTTTTGTTGTTCCAAACAACCAATCTATTACCAAGAAAGAATGCAGCACCACTGGTGCTTTTTCTAGCATCCAAGCAACCAACCCAATCAACATCTATATAAGCAATCAGAGAAAAATCATTGCTTCTAGGATACCAAAGAACATAGTCAAGTGTACCCTGTATATACTTAAAAAAAAATTTGACAGCTGTAACGTGAGATTCTTTAGGGACTGCTTGAAACCTTGCAACCATGCAAATTGCCTACATTATATTAGGCCTAGATGTAGTCAAATACAACAAATTGCCTATCATTGACCTATACTCAGATTGATTTGCATCAGGTGAATCATTAGTTTTGGTTAATTTACACCCTGTAACCATTGGTGTACTGACAAGTTTGCAACCTTCCATTTGAAATTTATTTTTAACATTTCTCTATCATATTTAGTTTGAGAGAGAAATATACCATGTTCAAGTTGAGAAACTTGAAGACCAAGAAAAAATGTTAACTCCCCCAACATGAACATTTAAAATTCACATTCCATAATACAAGAGAACTTTTTAGTCAAAGCATTTTTATTGCAACCAAATATTATAATATCATCCACATAAACTTCAACAACCAAAATATCAATACCTTCAATTTTGACATAAAGATTGTTGTCAACTCCACTCTAATGAAACCTTTTGAGGTTAAGTAACTATCTAGTTTGGAATACCAAGCCCTAGGTGCTTATTTTAGGCCAGATAAATCCTTTTTCAACCTATAGACATATTTAGGGTTGTCTTTGCAAAGAAACCCTTCTGGTTCTTCCATGTAAACCTTTTCATCCAAATATCCATTCAGAAAAAAACAATTTTGATATCCATTTGATAAATAGTAAAGTTTTTGAAAACAAAATATGCTAGGAATATTCGAATAGATTCAAGCCTAGCAACAGGTGCAAAAGTTTCACTAAAGTCAATACCTTCTTTTTGAGCATATCCTTTGCAAAAAAATATTGCTTTGTTGCAGACCACGTTACCACTTTCATCAAGTTTTTTCCTGTAGACCCATTTGCCACCAATGACATTTATGTCCTTAGGTCTTGGAACTAGCTCCCAAGTCTGATTTTTCTCAATTGAATCTATCTCTTCTTGCATAGCTTTGAGCCAACATTTATCTGCAAAAGCTTCATTGCAACTCTTTGGCTCAAATTGAGTGACAAGACAAAAATATTCTACCATTTGAGCTTACTCTTCAAGCTATGCAAATTTCCTTCTTGTTTGAACTCCTACACTCTTGTCCCCAATGATCTAATTTTGGGGATGAAATTTAGCAACAAATTTCAAAGTTGGTTTGGATATAGCATTAGTTGCTATCTCATCTTTTGCAAGTTCATAAGGTTTTGATGAAGATTTAGACACAAGACTTGTTATCCCATTACCTTTATGAATTATTTCAAGTTCTGATTCTGATTCTTCATCATAGGCCTGCACAAAATTAGATTCAAAGAATGGCCTTTCATCAATTTTTACATTAACATTTTCAACAATATTTTTAAGCCTTATGTTTAGACATCTATAGGCTTTACTCTGAGTGGACTATCCCAAGAATATACCTTCATCACTTCTCGATTGAAAACTGCCTAGATTATCATCATCTTTTCCAATAAAACATTTGCTGCCAAAAATTTTGAATTTTTTTACAGAAGCAGTCTTACCATACCAAAGTTCATAAGGTGTGTATTTTGTTTTCATCCTAAGTTGCACTCTATTTAAGATATATATGATTGTATGAACAACCTCTTTCCAATACATATCTGGTAGTTCAATGGCTTCATCCAACATAGTTCTAGCCATTTATTTCATAGTTCTATTCTTTCGTTTAACCACCCCATTTTGCTATGGTGTTCTAGATGCTACATATTGTCTTTATATACCATGTTGTTCAAAATAATCAAAAAATTCCTAAGAGGTGAACTCACCATCTTTGTTAGATCTTAGACATTTAAGTTTCAAGTCAGATTCCTTTTCTACCATTTTCTAAAAGATTTTAAACCTTTTGAATGCTTCTGACTTATGTTTAAGAAAAGTGACCCAAAGAATTCTTGTGTAATCATCTACAAACAACATGAAATATTTTTCACCATTAATTGATTTGGTTCTAGTTGGACCACATAAATCTATGTGAACTAAGTGCAAAGGCTTAGTAGAGGAATATTCCTTTGATTTAAAACTAGCCTTATTTTGTTTGCCACTTAAGAATTCTTTACACACAGTATTTTATGGTTTGTTAAGAACTGGTAAGCCTTTGACATTCTATTTTTTACTAATTTTAATCAGATTATCAAGTTTATGTGCCCTAGTTTTTTGTACCACAACCAACTTTCTACTACCTGACCCATTAAGCACATGCCTTCATTGCTATCATTACTAGAAGTATCTAGAAGGTTATAAACATTACCTTTGGTCCTTCTTCCTACTGTAACTGTCTTTGTAGATCCATTTTTGATCTCACATCCCTGTGAAGAAAACATAACATGATATCCATTATCGCAAATTTGGCTAACACTAAGAAAATTATGTTTCAAACCTTCCACATAGTGCACATCATAAATTGGTGTGTCCTTGTTTAGCAGAAGTGAACCTTTTCCCTTGATTTGTATACCAGTGTTATCACCAAATTTTACATATCCACCAACATAGTCTTCAAGTTTGGTGAACTTGTTTTAATCTCATGTCATATGGTTTGAAAAACCACTATCTAATACCCATGTATCTTTATTTTTTGTATGG
>VDFB02058242.1:475697576-475714123 GCA_007258455.2 Sequoia sempervirens
TTCAATCTTGTTGGCTTTAGTGATTCAGATTGGGGAGGTAGTATGGATGATCGTAAGTCTACATCTGGAAATTGTTTCTCCTTTAATATTGGTTTGATTACTTGGAGTTCCAAGAAACAAAGCATGTTTGCTCTCTCATCCACATAAGCAAAGTATGTTGTAGTCACCTCAACAGGTACACAAGCTCTTTGGCTTAGAAAAGTTTTAGAAGAAATTGGTGAGAAACAGATTCAGCCTACATTGATTTATTGTGACAATATAAGTGCCATCAAGTTAGCAAAGAACCTGATCCATCACAGTAGAACAAAGAATTTTGATTTGAAGTATCACTTCATTCGTGATTTAGTACAGAAGAAGGAAGTTGAATTGAAACACATCAGCACTCAGGATTAGTTAGCAGACATCTTCACCAAAGAAGTTGCAAGAGATCAGTTTATGTTACTTCGAGATCAGATTGTGAGCCCTCTTAGCATCAAGGGGGAGTATGAAGATAAGTGATGCTGCCAAGATCATGTTTTTTCCAAGATTGTGTTTTTTCCAGCATGGCAAAGACATCTGCTATTTTTAGCCTGCATTTTTGTCTTTAAAGCTTTGTTTTGTTTTGCTTTCATCGAATAAAGCATGCCTATTGACATGCATTGGTTGGAGTATTTTTTTTCTAAATGTTTATTGCTTCCGTTGCAAGGCTGTTAAGTCTTTTTATTCCATGCATCTTTGTAATTTTGATGTTAGGCTGCAATATGAACAAAACTCTGTTTTGAAAACAGAGCAGACTTTTTTGGTTCTGAATTTCATTGAATATCTTTGGATCATAATTTTTTATGAGAGGTTTTGAATAGCATAGCGTATGATCTATTTTATAACTATATTTTTTTCTTTTATCTTTCTGCTGTTCAATTCATTGTATCAGCTAGTTTTAGAGGAGAGGCCTACCTATTTTTCAAATCTACAAAAATCTAACTCCTCTGAATCTAAAAAGGCTGCCACCTTTGTGTCACCGAGGACATTATAGATTCTGCTGGCTAACGTCTTTTTGACATTTGGTCCATGATGATTAATGAATACATGGAAAGATAGCTTCTGGATGAGTGTTGAGGTTGTGCCTGAAGTAATGTAGATGGTGCGATTTCATGAAAAGTAGTTGTAGACATAAACGCCATGGGATTAGATTTAATTGAACACAGAGAAGCAATGAGAAAAAACCAATGAAGAAGGCTCAGTTTTGAGTGAGGGAAGAGGAAGCAATGGATGATAAGTAGAGTGAGTGGCTGTGACAACGAGATCACATAGAAGAAGCATCGAGTTGTACTAGATTGTGTGTGGAAGATGGCTTCAAGGAACGAATGTGGAAGAGAAGAGCAAGCTGGTCAGGGCTTAAATTTGATGGTCGACCTTGCCCGTCAACAATTTTTTTAATGACGGTTATCTATTCAAAGGTACCCTTAAAACATTATGATATACCTTAGTGTAAGTAAAATTATATATAAATCAAATATATATATCATTATAATTCTATATAAATTTTGACAGTCTATCCAAAATCTCTCCTTTCATCTGATACAATCTTCTTAAAGTTTTGATTGTATTTTATGGCAAAAATCTCTAAATACTATCATACGGCCATCAAATTTAAGCCCCGAAGATGGTGATGATAAGAAGTGACATCTTCGGAATGGTGTGACAAGTGGAGCTATTTGGTATTTGGAAGTATATATGGAAGACAAAAGAGTCAATTTCAATAATGGTGTGTATAATAAGACTTATTTTCATAATAAAGTAGAGTTATGTGAAGAATGGATTGGAGAATGGGGCCATTACAATAAAGTAGAGTGAAAAATGGATTGGAGAATGGTACCATCACAATAAATCAGAATCTTGTGAAGAATGAATTGAAAATAATTACCATCACAATAAAGTAGTGTTGTGTGAAGAATGGATTGGAGAATGGGACCATCACAATAAAGTAGAGTCATGTGAAGAATGGATCGAGAGGGACCAGACCGACAAAATAAAATAGAGGCATGTGAAGAATGGATTGGAGAGTAGGACCATCACAATAAAATAGAGTTGTATTAAGAATGGATTAGAGAGTGGGACCGTCCCAATGAAGTAGAGTCATGTGAAGAGTGGGACCATACTTATAGTGATTGATATAAAAGTTGGCATTCTTTATTCTATAATATATTAGATATCTTGTCAATAAAAGAATAAAAAACATAATTTTCTATCTTCCATCCCTTCACAAGGAACATAAATAAATTGGTAGGTAAATAACACAGATCAAGAACCTCAACTTTACATAAAATTAGATCAATTGTCAAGATGTATATTTGGTAGGTTTGCAATTGATCTGACAAATATGGCTTCCTCAGAGTCTTCCATGGAAGCACATCTCCAACTCTATGAAATATTTCTTTCAGCAGCCAAGCCCATGACCCTTCAAGCTGCTGTTTTGCTTAACATTCCTGACATTATTGCCATCCATGGTAGTGAAAATCACCTGAGTGTAGAGGAAATCGCTTCCCATATTTCTACTTCCACCAACAAACCTGCCCACATAGGCTACCTCTTTAGAATCATGAGGCTTCTGGCTTCCATTGGTGTCTTTACCGAAGAGACCACAGTAGATAATAGTGGCATTCCCCAATTCAAATATGGCCCAACCAGCCTCTCTAAGTTGTTGTCAAATATTGACCCCCAACAGTCCTGTGCACCGACTCTGCTGTTCTTAAATCTAAGGTGTATGACAGATGCTTATCGGTATCTTCATGATTCTGTCATAGAAGGCTGCCAAGCATTCACCAAAGCCAATGGCATGGACATTTTCGAGTACGCCTGCTATAATCCTGAAACAAATAAGATTTTGAACGAGGCCATGACTGCTCAGACAAGCTCTGTAATTGCTTCTGTGTTGAAGGTGTATGATGGGTTTAAGAGCTTCGAGAGTATGGTGGATGTTGGAGGAGTAGGTTCTGCAATATCTACAATTGTGAACAAATATCCGCATATTCATGGAATCAATTTCGACCTTCCTCATGTTATAAGGACTGCTGCTCCTATTAAAGGTCGGTAACGATCTCCATCTCTAAATTGCATAGATGAAAAAGTTGCTGGTCTACAAGTTTAAACAGCAGTTTATTATTAGTTTATAATCTGCATGCAGATCTTAGCTATTGTCAGTTTGTATTTTTAAGTTGTTTCTTTGTATTTTAAGAACCTTCTGCTTGAGAGAGGTTAGAATAATTCAAACAATAGTAATGTGGTAGATATTATGAGGTTTATCTTAAAAGAACTAAAAGTATAGTGTAATTCTTTCTCATAGAGATTTAAAATTTCAGGAGTAGAACATGTGGAGGGTAATATGTTTGAGCAAATTCCATCAATGGATGCAATTCTTATGAAGGTATTTTAAAAAATTATGTTTTATTGAAATGAAAATTATGTTCTTAAATAATAATTTTTTGAGACATTTTTGTTATTGTATTTATAGAGGATTTTGCATGATTGGGATGATGAACTTTGTTTGAAAATCTTAAAGAAGAGCTATGAAGCTATACCAGAGGATGGGAAGGTATTAATTGTTGATGCAGTCATTGAAAAGGAAGAAGGAACCAAAAGGCGAGTGGAACTATTGTCTGATATGTTAATGATGGCTGCTAGCATAGGTGGAAAGGAGAGAACAGAGGATGAATTTAAGGACTTGCTTTATAAAGCAGGGTTCAAGAGTTATAGTATCATTGAATTTCCTTTCTATCAAGCACTTATAGAAGTTTCTAAATAGTAAGAACTTGCTAAATAATAATAAATGGGAATATACATATAACAAAGTTTAAAACATGAGTGCTATATTCCACTAAAAAATATTGGAATAATTCAATATTTTATGTATATAAGTCACTATTATGATCTTTAATGACATTATATGACTTATTTGGTAATTTTGGTACCAAACGATTATAGATATATGTGTTACAAAGTTTTAAACTACAATTTTAATTGTGTGGAATTGATTCATTTGTAGAATAATTTTTTAAAATAGAACAATATTTCTTTTAGGATTTGATTTGTGCATTTTAAACATCAAATATATATATATGGGAAGCCGGTTTAGTTTAAATTATAATTATAATTTTATTTGTATCATTTATTTTATTGGTGTACTTGTTGATATTGTATCTCTATGTGATTTCCCTCTATATTTTGGGCTAGTTTTATGAAAGCCTAATAAACATAATAAGTCATTTATAAGTGGTATATTTTTTAATCAATTTGGTTGATCACATTATTTATCCTAATTCTATTACAATTTATTTTAATCTATTAAATGTTTCATTTGCTACTCTAAATAAGATCTAGAACTGTTGATGTGATGTGGGTCAAATCTATACATGTATAGTTCTCAACATTATTACTTAAGAGTTTAAATTCAAAGTTACACCTTGCCAACATTTTCACTATTCATTGTCAGCCAAATTAAAATGATTGTGTTGATTTTATGTGTCATGCCCATAATTTCAATATGACAACATGACACAAACTTAAGATTTTTTTTTGAAACTCACAACTTAATATAACATCATGTCTAACATGACGACTATTGTGCACACTTGATAACATTACTTGTGTAATGTAAGCAAGCACACCACCCCAAGGCAGGGGTGAGGGGAAAATGAGGTTGGGTGTGATAGAACTTCCTTCCACACATCCTGAGACGAGGGATGACCTAGTATAGGGTTAGGTGTGCTATGCAAGGAACCTCAAGGGAAGATCACTTAGGATTGATCCCTCTATAGGAGATTCTATTTTGAGAAAAAGTGTTTAAGTCCCCTTTAGGCAAGACCCAAAATTAGACAAAAACATCTTCAATTTTAATAACACTAATTGAGCAATCGATTTACACAATTCAATTACCCAAAACTAAATTTCCATCTCAAATACTATGGAGTTCAAGAGTTGTCAAGGGTCCAATAGAAAGAAATTTCAAATAAATTAATTTAGCTACGATTTATCAACGTTTGACTAAACCATTATTTCTAACCAATGAATCCACCCCTAAAAAATTGAAATTTCCAAGGAAAAATTTAAATTAATACTTGTCTTCCCAAGGGTTACTTAGTTTAAATTCTTAACCTTAGGTAGTTTAAAGGTCTGACTAGTCTTTTTAGTCAACCAAGGTTTAAATAAGGAGTTAAATTATGGATACTAACGGGGTTTCATGATGAGTAGGCAAGAGAAAAAATAATTCACTTAACTTCCATTACACTTTTTTTGTACATTCTGTGTATAAATAATTCTTTATACGACTCATATCACTAATCTATTTAACTAGCATATATATACTATTTTAATAATATATATAAAATACGTCAAGAGATATCCTTCTTGAGGCGCATATTTTTGAATCAAATTTTTATTATAAAAATTGAATAGACGCCTCCCTCTTGGTGTATTTTATATATATTATTAAAATAATATATATATGCTAGTAGTAGTCGCGACGCAACATGTAATATCTCAAATAAATTATTTTTTATATTTATCATATATTTTATTATAAAATTATTATAATAATTAATATATTATAATATGATAGTTAATATGATTAGGGTTAGAATTAGGGTTCGGATTAGGGTCAGGGTTTAATTAGGTTAGGGTTAGGGTTTAATTAGGTTAGGGTTAGGGTTAGGGTTAGGGTTTTATTAGGTTAGGATTAGGATGAGGGTTAGGGTTATGGTTTAATCAGGATTAGGGTTTGGGTTAGGGTTAGGATTAGGATTATGGTTAGGATTAGGACTAGGTTTATTAATTTTGTTTAGGGTTAGGGTTAGGGTTATGTTTAGGATTAGGATTAAGATAGAATTAGGAATAGGATTACGGTTAGGGTTTAATTAGGTTAGGATTCTAGGATTAGGGTTAGGATTGGGATTAAGGTTAGGGTTAGGATTAGGATTAGGATTAGGATTAGGATTAGGGTAAGGGTTTAATTAGGTTAGGGTTGGGGTTAGGTTTATCATCATGAATAGGATTAGGGTTAGGGTTAGGTTTATCATCACAAATTTAGATTAGGGTTATAGTTAGATTTAAAGATATGGTTATGAGTAGGGTTAAAATAGGGCTTGGTTTCAATTAGGGTGAGTGTTCAATTATAGTAATGGTTCAATTTGGTTATTATTTTATAAATGATAAAATTTGGTTAGGGTTAGAGTTAAAATTGGGATTAGCATTAGGGTTATCATTATGAAAAGGTTTATCATCACGAATAGGGATTAGGGTTAGGGTTAGGGTCAGGGTTAGGTTAGGGTTAGTGTTAGGGTTAGGGTTATCATCAAGAATAGGTTTATCATCATGAATAGGATTAGGGTTAGCATTAGGGTAAGGGTTATGGTTAAGGTTAGGGTTAGGTTTATCATCACAAATTTAGATTAGGGTTATTATCATGGATAAGGATTAGGGTTAGGGTTAGTATTAAAGTTAGGGTTAGAGTTATGGTTAGGGTTAGAATTATAGTTAAGGTTAATATTAGGGTTAGGGTTAGGGTTATGGTTAGTTCCTAATCCTAATCTTAATCTTAATCTTAATCCTAACCCTAACCCTAATCCTAACCCTAACCCTAACCCTAATCCTAACCCTAACCCTAATCCCTATTGGTGATGATAACCCTAACCCTAATCCTATTCATGATGATAAGCCTATTGGTGATGATAACCCTAACTCTAATCCTAACCCTAACCCTAACCCTAACCCTAATCCTAACCCTAATCTTATTCATGATGATAATCCTATTCGTGATGATGAACCTAATCATTAATAATAACCATAGTCATAACCATAACCCTAACCCTAACCATAACCTTAACCATACCCATAACCCTAACCCTAACCCTATTCATGATGATAACCCCAAACCTAATCCAAATTTTAACTATAGCCCTAACCAAATTACTATATTTATCATTTATAAACATATCCCTAACCATAATCATAACCCTAACCCTAACCCTGACCCTAACCCTAACCCTAATCCTTATTTGTGATGATAAACCTATTGAAGATTATAACCCTAACCCTAGCCCTAATCCTAACCCTAACCCTAATCCTTTTCATGATGATAAGCCTATTCATGATGATAAACATAACCCTAATTCTAACCCTAATCCTAACCCTAACACTAACCCTAACCCTAATCCTATTTGTGATGATAAACCTTTTCGTGATGATAACCCTGACTCTAACCATAACCATAACACTAACCCTAACCCTAATCATATTCGTGATGATAAACCTAACCTAATCCTAACCCTAACAATAACCCTACCCCTAATCCTATTTATGATGATAACCCTAACCCTAACCCTAACCCTAGTGCTAACCCTAACCATAATCCCTATTCATGATGATAACCCTAACCCTAACCCTAACCCTAACCCTATTCATGATGATAAACCTATTTGTGATGATAATCCCAACCCTATTCCCAATTTTAACTCTAACCTATCCCTAACCTTAACCCTAACCCTAACCCTAATACCTATTTGTGATGATAACCCAAAACCTACTCCTAACCCTAACCCTAACCCTAAACCTAACACTAATCCTAACCCTAACCATAACCATAACCCTAACCCTAACCCTAATCCTAACCCTAACCCTAATCCTTTTCATGATGATAAACCTATTCACGATGATAAACCTAACCCTAATTCTAACCCTAACACTAACCCTAACCCTAACCCTAACCCTAATCCTATTCGTGATGATAAACCTTTTCATGATGATAACCCTAACTCTAACCATAACCCTAACCCTAACCCTAACCCTAATCATATTCATGATGATAAACCTAACCTAATCCTAACCCTAACAATAACCCTAACCCTAATCCTATTCACAACAATAACACTAACCCTAACCATAACCATAACCATAACCATAACCCTAACCATAATCCCTATTCGTGATGATAACCCTAACCTTAACCATAAACATAACCCTAACCCTAACCCTAACCCTAATCCTAACCCTAACTGTAATCCTATTCGTGATGATAAACCTAACCCTAATCCTAACCTTAAACCTAACCCTAATCCCTTTTCGTGATGATAAACCTATTAGTAATGATAACCCTAGCATTAATGATCTCTCATTTCCTGTGCTCTCTAGCATCCTGATGATGGATCACTGAGTGTGATCCGAAACGTTGATGAAAAAAGCTCTAACACAATCAAAAATCCAGAAATTAACAATCTTCAGCACTATGGATTGTGGAAATCTAATAGCATTAATGATAACCCTAACTGTAACCGTAACCCCTATTCTTGTTGATAAACCTATTTGTGATGATAACTCTAATCCTAACCCTAACCCTAATGCTAACCTTAATCATAACCCTTATCCTAACCCTAACACTAACCCTAACCCTAATCCTATTCGTGATGATAATCCTATTTGTAATGATAACCCTAACCCTAACCCTACCCATAACCCTAACCCTAACACAAACCCTAACCCTAACTCTAAGCCTGATTGAACCCTAGCCCTAACACTAATCCTAACCCTATTTGAACCCTAACCTTAGTTGAACCCTAACCATAATTGAATCCTAACACTTACCATAGTTAAACTCTAATTGAACAATAACACTTTAGAAGCGTAGTTATAACCCTAATTGAATCCTAGTTGTAACCCTAATTAAACCTTAATTAAACTCTAATTGCACCCAAACCCTAATACTAAGTCTAATTGAACTTTAATAAGACCTACCATAATTATACTCTAATTCAACAATAACACCTTTTAACCTTACTCATAACACTGATTGAATCCTAGTTGAAACCCTAACTCAACCAAATAGTAATTCTAATTGAACCCTATACTTGAACCTAACTTATTTTTTAACCTTTGATTTTTTAATTTATTTATACTAAAATTTTTCAAATCTTTGCGATTTATCTTTGATTTCTTTTTTGTGATCAAATATCTTTGATTTGATTTTTTTGTTTCATCAAATCTCTTTGATTTGACTTTTTTTGTTGTTTCATCAAATATCTTTGATTTTGATTTTTTTTTGTTTCATGAAATCTCTTTGATTTTGATTTTTTTGTTTTATCAAATCTCTTTGTGTTGATTTTTTTGTTTCATCAAATCTCTTTAATTTTTTGTTTCATGAAATATCTTTGATTATTTTTGTTTTATGATTTTTTTTTTATTTTGATTTTTTGTTTCAACAAATTTGTTTGATTTATTAGTAAATTATAATATTTCTTTTGCACATAATTTGGAAACTTCTTTTTATATCTAATTTAAAAAATACTTTTATATGAAATAGTAAATTTAAAATACTTACCTTCTTTTTATGTCTAATTTTAAAATAATTTAAAAACTACTTCAGTAAATTTAGAATATTTCTTTTGCTCTTGATTTTCTAAAATTTAGAAATGTCTAATTCAAAAATTACTTTTATATGAAAGAATAAATTTAAAATACTTCAATTCACAAATTATTCAAACCTTAGTCTCCTCTTTAGATTAAAAATTGAATTCTCTTGAACACATGATTTTTTTTTTCCAATTCTCCAACCAAATTAAGAAAACCTAATTTATTTCAAAGATCAAATCTTTTAATCTTACAAAATAAGGAAAGAAAAAACCCAAAAACTAAAAACACAGCTTTGAAAAAACCCCAAATTCTCCAAAATTTAATGTACAAACCCCTTTTATTCGCATTTAAAACCATTAATTATGTTCACTTTCTTTTCTTATTAGTCACGGTATTCTCCCACTCAGAAACCCCTACACATCCATGATTTTGTTGGTGACGATTTTGTGAAATTGTAAATTTGACATATTAAATGTGAGCAAGATCTTAGATATATTTAGCAAATTGATAAACTAGGGCAATGCACATCATCTGGGCTGCATTAGCTTTAAGTTGGTCTTGCAGCTTTACGGGTGGTTGCATTGAGATGCTTCTCCAGTTCATCATGGAAGCCCTAATAGCTGTTGCAGTGTGCTCAACATTGGGTCCATTCTTCTCAGAACCTTCAACATACAGAAAACATATTTCATTTAGTTTCTTCTAAAGTATTGAAATGCAAAAGAAATTAGCCCAAAATTCTTTTCACAACAAAAATAGGGCAAAAAATAGGACTCATTAGCTTTGACCCAAATAAATACCCGATAACATAGACATATGAAAAAAATGCATATAAAATAATTTAGAAACAATGCCTTTGTGTAGATTGGATGGTTGAGTTTTTCCTTTTGCGTAAATCAGATGGTTGAGTTTTTAGGAAATATATATATATATAATCACTAAATGATCCAAACTTGATTTAGAAAATATTCATCTTAAGTTTTCCTTTATCTGTTTCCAAAGTGAAGGCAAAACCCATCCCTAATCAGGATCTGTAATACACTCGAGCAAGGTACCCACTGGAATCTTTTCTCACAAGATTACAGATGTAAAGCTTATTATACAAATAATGCGTGTATAAGACATTAAATAGAAATAAATACATGATCACATAGATAAACTTCTGTAGACGACATATTCGTAAATTAAAAATTGTAGATAAAAGTATTTAGGAACACAACCTTCTGTGTAAATTGGATGGTTGAGTTTATAGAAAATAAATCGTAACAACCTGAACCCTGGTTTATCTAAATGATCAAAAGTAAGAATAATATAAAAAATTAGAAATTATAATTTAGAAAACATAGCCCATACTCTCAGATTGCAAAAAAAAAAAATTTAGATAACATGCCCATTGAAAGAAACCCTAAAGCAAGGGCGAAACTTAAGTGATGCCCTAATTTAGATAACACATAAAATTTTTCCATTCTCCATATACTAGGGAAGGAAATGGAAGCATGGCAGCAGTGTAGGCCATGAATCGACTAGTATGGTAATTGGGACCAAATTTTGGAAGGTGTTTGAATAGGGATATTTCCACATAAATATTATTCAATGTCTATTTTTTTAATTTTTATTTTTAACTACACAATGTAGATAGAAGGAGAACAAAGTTGTCATACTACATAATAATTTATTGATTCATTTTTTTATAGGTGATATTTATAAGATGCATTATGGATGAGATGGGGAGTATTCTAGTAGTATATAGTGGTTGATCTACATCTGACGATGATGCTCTCTCAAGGAAATGTTAGACAAATAATATTTATATTAAAATAAGTTTGCTTATTGTATTTTATTTTATTTTAAACAACATTGTCAATAAAAAGGCTCAGGCGTTGGTCATAGTTGTACCCTGATTAGAGAGGAAAAACTCTTCTTATGATAGGGATTAGGGCCATTCCCAACCCTTTTATATACCAACTTAGTTTAATACCTTTTTTTTTTTAACTACTTAAGTTTTGCTAGCTTGGTCGGCTGCTTCATCCATTATGTTATTCAAAATATACATGCATTTGATTTAGAAAGGGGAAATGATAACATGTTTATATATGATTAATATAATATCATTATTTGAATTTCAACTATGCTAAATGTATGTTTCCCCCGATTTTTTCTAATCACATTTGTAATTTCACATGACAATATTTGAATGTAAGGAGCATACAATAGAAGACATAGTTCTAATCTCACTTTCCTATCACAATCATATTCTCAACTAAAGTATAATAGTAAGGATACATACATTTCCCCTTGAATAAGGTTTGACTATGGATAATATACAACTTTACATTGCTTATAGTATAACCTTGATCCATATTAACAACTTAAATTCCCTACTTGAAGTATTAGTGAACACATACGTGGCAAGGTAACATTCATTTCTTATAAATTATTATAATGCTAACTCCCAAACATTAATAACTAAGGATTTCAATATATATATTCTGTGTTTTTTTGAGTTTTTTTAGCATACTAGGATATGAGCATCTAAATTTTTATTTTTCCTTATAATAGGTACAATAAAGAAAGGAACACAATACAAGTGGCATACAATACAACAAAGAATTTACAAGCTCATGCTAATGTTTTCAATAACAATTTAAAATAAATAAACTAGTTACAAAAGAACAATAGTATAAGCTCATGTCTGCAACAACAATGTGCAAATCCATAATAAAATTACTTCTAGCTTACATTGATTTTATAGGATAAGGCTTACAAGTATTCTTACATTAATAACTTGAAATGAATTTGCATGGAACAAATAGAAATATGTAGGCAAAAGCAATGGAAGTGAGTCCTCTCTAGATCATAAAACCCTTCAACATGAAATCAACCTACACATATCACAATCAGCAAGGAAAAAGTGTATCTAAAGCCAGTGGGAGCTCACCTCCCAACCTAGGGTTGTAACAACCCATCCCAAAGCTTGGGGAAACTTAAGGTGACAAGGTATACTTCACACCATGTAACACCCCTCCATTTTGGATATTTGGATCGACAATGTTTTCTTAGTAATGCTTTGTTATGCTTATGATGTGACTGTGGAACTTGGTGATCATTTGATCGTGAACTGATTAGTGATGCATATGTTATATTATAATTTGATGATTGTGTCTGAATATGCTTTGAATTTAGAACTGGGTTGCTTTTGATTGCGATTGTTAAATGATGTGAAAGTTATATTTCAATGTTATTTTATTCTGATGCTATCTTTATGACATGTTTTAGAGTAACGTAGAAGATATTTGATTAAATGATGTTTTATGCTATTGATCATATCATTGATGTTAGATGTGTTAGTTAGTGATATTGTATTGGTGAAGGGGACGACATTGTATCACTCGCTTGCGAGCGCCCTACAATTATGAGATTTCCTCTTCACGGTGTGTTTGATCATATTATATATATATATATTGCACATTCGACATGCTCTTTGTTGCAGGTTGACAGGTACATGACATCGACTCCACCTGGTTTCACAGGTCTGAGTGTGTCCATTTACCAACGGTAATCGATTGGGAGATAGTAGCTAGGTTTTTCGTCCCAAGTCCGTCGTCCTATTGTAAGTTGTGGTGTCACGACTGAAGTTTTGTCCTTGTCTTTATGTAGTTTGACTGTTGAGTATTTATTTAATTTATGGTTTGTGTTTATTTAATTAATCATATTTTATAAGATAATTGATTAAAGTTGTCTTGTGGTTTTGATTTAATTGCGAGTTAGAAAAATGTTAAATTTAAATAGATTGTAAATTAAAAAGTATTTAATTAATTATAGTGCAAGAAATTAAATTAAATTATTATTGCTGAGAATAATTAGACATTATCTTTTTTTTTATTAATATTAAATTTGAAAATCTTGTGTGGAAAATATCTTGTGTAAATAATTAATTTTTAATTAAAAATTTTAGATAAGTGTGAGCTTTTAAAAGCTGGAAAAAGGACCAATAAGAAAAGAGGTTTTTTGAAAAAACAAAGTAGAAGAGCTTTATTCAATCTTTATTGTGATTTATTATTTTTATGAGGAGATTATTCACACACAGAAGTTTTGCTCTGTTGTTTTGGATCTGGAAAAAAAAGGAAAAATAGTTTTGGGTTTTGGTGTTTTCTGGTAAAAATCATTGAGGTTTTGGAAAGAAAGAGAGATTCAGAAGAACGTTGAAGGCCGAAGATCGAGAAAAGAGTTGAAGGTAGAAAGTCAAGAAGAGGATTCAGAAAGGATTCTTCATCAAATGAAGGATTTCAGGTTCCTTTCAAGTTCATTATTTCTTTTCTGATTTATTCTTCTATAATAGATTTTGACTACCATGTTGAAAGATTAATTTCTCCTTGTGTTTTAAAAAGAGTTTCCTGTGATTGGGATTTGTTTGTTATAAATGTTTGTATTTCTCTGTAGTGAAAACCTTGTTTTAAATTCTTCAGTATAATTTAATTATGAAATTATTGAAAAGAAAATTCTTTTATTAGTTAAAATATGTATGTTCAAATTTATTCTAGATTTGTGAAAGAAAAATCAATTTGATATTGTGTTGGAATTACTTTGAACAAAAAATTTTATTTTATTATCATTTGAATTTGGATACATTTAGATACCCAGATCTATGTAAGAAAACAATTTATTTATTTTATTTTATTTTTAATCTTCCGATGGATATATTATATAAATTTATATACTCTGTTCTTTTTAAAATAAGATAAATAAATATATAGAAATTATATATATATATATATATATATATATATATATATCATTGTATTGGTCAAATTTACGAAATAATTTTTATTATAGAACAAATTTGTTTAAACAAATTCATGCTTTGGATTTCATTTTTATTGAAGAAGAAATTTAAATAAAATAAAATTAATTGAAAATATAACTCTGTATTTTAATGGCTTTTATTTCGAATCTATTTCAAATTTTTTCCATATGTGGAATAGTTGTGAAAATAAGGTTAAAGAATATAAATTTAATTTTAAAATAATAAAAGAATAATATGTATATTTATTTATGGCCTGGTGTTGGTTTCAAAATAAAATTTATAGTAAAATAAATAAATAAATAAAATAAAATTTAGGCATTCATGTCTTTATTGATTTCCGTGACGCAGGATTTAATTACAAAGGAAATATAAAAAAAAATTAAAAAATAAAAAAAAATTGTTCCATTGTTTTTAGTTCCTTTGGGGTTCGCACGACGGGGCGTTACACACCACAAGATCAAAACTATACATTTAACATTTTCACAATGGAAACACAAAGATTTTGAAACAAGTACACACACATAGAAACACAACAACAAGGATATTCATATACAAAGTTATTCAATGACTCAAGGGAATGTGCATGATCATGATGGAACAAAAAGTGACAATACAAAAAAACACATTTTTACTTTACCAAAATCACAAAACACAAAGTTGAATTTTTGTAGGGTTAGGTAAAATTTGTTTTCGGTTCAATAATACCAAACCAAAATTGATATCTATTAGTAATGGATATCCGTTAATAAGGAATATCTGTTTTCCAAAATTATTTTTTATCAATTTAATGTATTCAAAATGGATATTTGTTTTGTAAGAAAAAAAAATATTTGTTTTGAAAAGAAAAATGGATATCTATTTTGAAAATCAAAACATATATCCATTTTCTATAATTTTTTAGTTAATTTTATGCTTTCAAAATAGATATCCGTTTTGAAAAGAAAAATGGATATCTATTTTGAAAATCCCCAAAAACAACACTTCAATAAAATGGGCATAAATTTTGTGTTACTTATCAAAATTTTGATTTTTTATAGGTTTTGTAAAGGTGATTAAGATATCTACACAATCGATAAGATAATTTTGATAGAATATGCACAAAAAAAAAATATAACTATTTTAAGTTCCTCCTTAATTTTTTAAAATTTAAATTCTCATAATTCTTGCATACAAAGTCTTCTTTTCATGTTTTTTTTGCAATAATCATCCTAAATGACTTGAAACATTAAAGAAGTAACAAATAATGGAATTTTTAGATTTTTATACTAAGGATAGTAATTTTTTTGCATAAATCATCATAGAAGGCCTCTTTTTTGTCTTTTGATCCTATGCACACCTTTTCCCAAGTTGAACTAGGAGAATATATCTCTCTCTCCCTTTCCCACTCTATCTATTTAATTACCTCTCCCTCTTTCCCCTCTCTTTCATTCCCCTCTCAACCTGTCTCTCCCCTTTTACCTTACTATACCTATATCTATATCTCTCCTCTCTCTCTCACTCTCTACCTAGCTCTCTCCCTTTCTCTTCCCCTCTATCTTTCCTAGGTTATATATATCTACATATATCTCCCTCTTTCTATCTCTATCTCTCCTTATCTCTCTCTATCTGTATCACTCCATATTCCTATCTCTCTCTCTCTCTCTCTCTCTCTCTCTCTCTCTCTCTCTCTCTCTCTCTCTCTCTCTCTCTCTCTCTCTCTCTCTCTCTCTCTATTTCTCTCCCTCCCTCTCCCTCCCTCTATCTATTTATATGATATCCCTTTTCATCAAGTTATCACTATATCTATGTCACTCATACAAACAAACCCTATTTCTCCATCCATATCGCTATCTCTCTATCTATCACCCTCTCTCCATATCTCTCTCTCTCTCTCTCCTTATCTATCTACACCTCTCTATTATTTGTCTCTATCACCTTTATCTCTCTCTCTTTCCCCCTCTATCTATATCTCCCTATCTCTATCTATATCTCATTATCTATACCTCTCTCTCTTATGCATTCTCTCTCTTTATCCCTTTCTATCCATATATTTCTCTACCTCTATCTCCCTATCTCTTTATCTCTCTCCCTATCCCTCTTTATTTCTCTATATCTCCCTCTATCATTATCTCTCCCTCTCTCCCTCTCCCTCTATATATTGATCTATATCTCCCCCTCTTCTTCTCTCTCTACCTCTATCTCAATATCTAATCCCTCTCTATCTATCCCCCACTATCCCTTCCTCTTATATCTCCCTCCTCTCTATCTTCAAGCCCTGTTTCTATCTACCTCTCTATGTCTCCCTCTCTATCTCTATTTCTCTCTCCATCTTCCTATCTCCATATTCCTCTATAACTCTCTATATCTTCCTCTATTACTATCTTCCCATATC
>VDFB02058242.1:475714223-475730378 GCA_007258455.2 Sequoia sempervirens
TTTAATTAATTAGATAGAATAAAGAAAAAGTGAATTAATTAAATAAATAAGATTATTCAATTAATAGAAGAATTAATGTTAAGATGAATAATTAAATAATTCGACATTATTTAATCATAAGCATGAAGAATATGAAAATATGAAGAATATAGAAGTCGAAGGATAAAAACTAGATTTCGGTGTCTACATTTGCCCCTCTTTGATACAATGTCATTTAGGCCTTGTGTCGAAGAAAATGAATAAGAAATATGCCCCAGTAATGCCCCAGTGTAAAACAGGTGAAGGTATGCCCCCTCAGGAAAATTGACAAATTTCTGAAATATTCAAAAATTATTGGAAATGCGCCCGATTAGTCCAGTAGATAGGCAGAAATGCAATGCAATTGATGGAAACGGGATTGGAAGTGGGAGGGACGGGTATGGGATGATAGAAAATGGAAGTTTACATGGCCAGTAGGAAGAAAATGCCACCTAAGCCCTAGGTATATATTTGAATTGGGGTGAAAAACTATTCATTTGCACCCACCTAGCTTAGAGATTTCAAAATTTGCTCTGACTTTCAGCGAGGATGTCTCCAGTTCCAGCCACCCATCATCGTGCATACAGGATCTGGATGTACCAGAGACAAGCCGGCGCGGACCCCCGGTATGGACCTAAAAATTGCCTTTTGAAAATTTTTAATTTGCGCGTGTTTTAAGATATTTATTGCATTTTAATTTTTGCGTCGCTTTTTATTTTGCACTGCATGTGTTTGCATGAACGATGCATTTGACTATGAAAAGCCGCATTTGTATTTAAACGCTAGTTGGTTAGATTAGGGTTTTAGCGAATAAACGCATATGTTTATTTTGATACGCATTTGACATTTTGTAATGCATGTGCATATTAATAGACAATTTTGTTTATTTTGACACGCATGTGATTTCCTGAAATGCATATGAATAGATATCACCGCATTTGCTTATTTAAAAAAGCATTTGAGTTTATGCAATGCAAATGATAGTTTTGTGACACATTTGATTTTTATTAACCACATTTGATTAATAATGACGCACCTGTAATTTGTGAACCGCATTTGTGGAAAAGTGATGCATGTGTAAAAGAATGACGCATTTGCAAAATAATGACGAATTTGCATTGTATGTTAAAATAGTCATTTTTCACTAGGATAGATGATTCAGGCTAACAGAAGGTATATATGATGTTGTTGCAGGTTGTATTGGACCCTATCTATACGCGAGAGTCGAGACCTACGACGTTTCGATTCAGAGACAGCTTGCAGCTGGCCTAGCGACGGACATTATGGCATTTGGGTTTGTTACATGTGACCGATATACCCCAGATTAGGGCAAATTGGGGGTTGCTGACAGCACTATGTGAGCGGTGGCATTCAGAGACATCATTGTTCCATCTCCCGATTGGAGAGGCTACAGTGACTTTAGAGGATGTGTATAGGATTTTGAGACTACCGATTAGAGGGACCCGGGTGGTCTATGATACACAGAGGGGGATAGCGGAGATGTGTAGATATTACCCCCACACTGACGTTAGACAGCTAGGGGTGGACGACTATGAGATTAGATGGTGGGTATTGGCCTAGAGATATAGACAGTTAGACTGTCTAGTAGTGACACTGATAGGTGGTATTGTACTGCCGGACCACCGAGGTCATGGATTCCCTATAGGATGGGGGGAGATGTTAGTGGGCATGCTTGAGCACCGAGTCGTATATGCTTGGGGTTCCTATGTACTAGGGATGTTATACTTCCACTTGCATGACATAGCCTATAGAGAGGCGCAGTCGATGAGCTGCGGTACAACGCTTTTGATGGTATGGGCGTGGGAGCATATCACTATATTTAGACCACCGATTATAGTTGATGTACCTCATGGAGCACCATATGCTTTCTGTTATGCAGGGGGCCACCACTCAGCACCATATTGGGGACAGGGTATTTCAGACATGCTATAGACTTGATGTAGGAGTTCACATGGAGACCGTACTTGGGCTGTGAGGTGTGGTCAGATGAGGATGAGCACCTTCCATTCTGCAGATAGACACAATATTTAGTGGGACGGATAGTGTCCCACATGCATATTATAGAGCGGCAGTTGCCAGATCAGGTCCTGAGATAGTATGGAGAGGTACAGGATGTACCTCGAGGGAGAGCAGAGTTTGCGTGGTCATCACGAGAGGTCCTGCTATGGGGGCCAGAGATTTCAGTCGCCACTGCGGAGGCAGATATTGATGGATTACAGGCACAGCCATGGGGATGGAGGGATGGACCAGCAGATGTAGGTACCACTCTAGCTTATGATCAGTGGTGGGCAGTGCATAGGCTGATTCCCTTGACAGATCTAGGGCAGCCAACACTGGTAGAGCGGTGTGGTATAGGTCCCAGAGGCAGGCGAGGCAGAGGAGGAGGCCGAGGAGGCAGAGGAGGCCGAGGTTATGGTGGGGATGATGGCAGAGGTGGCCGACATGGAGGCAGGAGAGGGAGGCGTGGTCGACGGGGACGAGGACCAGCCTTGTCACCGATCCGAGAGGAGAGAGGAGGAGAGGAGGATGTGGCCATGCCAGATGTGGCCAGAGGTGGTGAGGAGGAGTAGCCAGCAGAGGCAGTGATCCCAGATATCCCTGACATCCCAACGGAGGCAGAGGTAGGTGCCGAGGAGGCAGTTGGAGAGGAGGCAGGTGGAGAGGAGGTTGAGCTTGATGCTCTTAGATTGCTAGGTGCCTACCAGGAGGACGATGATGAGGATGATGATCATGAGAGAGAGATCAGAGGTCAGATCTTGGAGGAGATCGATGAGGAGGAGGATGGGAGAGACAGAGTCCGTCAGGATGAGACTGAGGTAGAGGTGCCTGACACAGATACGTTGCAAGCTCAAGTTGCCTCCTTGGAGGAGCAGATGAGGGTATTGATGGCAGAGAGGGATGCCTACAAGGTGGAGAGAGACAGAGCCTTGATGGAGAGAGATCAGGTGGTAGACCGGCGGTAGGAGACTGAGCAGAGATTCACTAAGCTCAGATCATTATGTACAGGACCATCAGCGGCATTTTCCAGAGAGTTGGTCAGAGCCGGCGAGAGGGAGAGATACTACCAAGATCTGTATGAGGTAGAGGTTCCCTTAGAGAGACGGGCTCCCATTTTTTCAGCAACATAGAGTAGTAGGTCCCAGACGAGGACCCACACATGAATAGTGAGCACAGAGGGAGTGGATCAGCCATGTAGAGCAGGGCCCTATGACAGACCTCCCATAGCTCAGAGATCAGCAGGTTCCCAGCATCAGTCTCCCACACACTCCCGACATGATGGCACTGGCAGTTCAGGATAGAGATATTGTGTGAGGTTCATTTGAAACATTGTATTTTGATCTAATAGCCTATGGGCTTCCATGTATTTGTGATACATTATGACATTGTGATGTGACACATATGAGCGATATATATATATATGATTTTGGCGGCGATACTTATGATATGCATTGTCTATTTATTGGTTATGTAGTCTTTTATTTATACATGTGATGTTTATATGATATGCCTATGTGATGGATGGTTGTATGTACTTTATGATGTTTATGCAACTACTAAGATAATGTTAATTCTATGTGACATATGCTTCTATCTGATTATGAGATGCAATGTGATGTTATATGTATGATGACATGTGATGCTATACAAATTTAATGTAATGCATGTATTTACAATTGAGTTGTACATGAAATGCTTATGATATGTATTGTTTCTAACATGTATGTTGATGCAGGATGATATGTAATGTGTTGTGTCACAGGAATTTGTCATAATGCAAGAAAGAAGAACTGTTAGTGCGGAAAGGAAGATCAACAAAGAAAGAAAAGATAGAAGATAGATGTTAATGTTAGGAATCTTCGATATTTTGTTGTATCAAAAAAGGTATTGCACTTTATCATCATTGGGCCGGACTAATACAAATGGAGACAAACACCAAGATATGAGATAGATCAAGGTGTGCAAGGTCAGCCATTTGCTGATAACAGACAGTCGTAGACAAGGATTGTCACTAACTCATACCAAGGACACAAGTTGCCCCAGTCTTTTTGTCAGGACAAAACACAGACAACAAACAAAAGAGAAAGATGGGTCATGAGACGTCATCACTCCTCTAAATCCATCATGGGACATCCTTGAGGAAACTAGTAACATGACTCAAAATCAAATTTAAAAGATAGTCGACAGACAGCAGTCAAAGAAAATAGAATTATAATACATTGTTGCTTCTCTAAATCCTTCATGGGACATCCTTGAGAAAGCTAGTAACATGAATCCCAGTCATCAATTCTAGATAAATGATAAGATAAATAAGCCATAAAGTCAAAAATCCAGTAAAAATATTTGACAAAACATGATTTGTTTGTTTGATTTGTTTTGATTGATAAAAGAATTGGTTGGTAGAGCCTGATTTTAGGAGATACACATACCGGATAAGACTGTGAGTCTGGTTTCGATGTTATGACTATTTGTATAAGGCATGACAAAGCCTGGTTTCAGAAAGACATGTATTGTATAAGACGTTGAGTTAGATGTTGTTGATGTGATAACCTGTGTAAGGTTATGTTCGACCTTTTCAATTATGCAGGAAGGACTCATCCTGAATAAGACATAGGTTAATTGTTTTGTTTTGATATCGTCTGTTCCAAGAAGGACACATCCTGTAGTAGACTTTTGGTTGATCTGTTTGAATTTTTTTGTTTGGCAAGTGGTATGTTTTGACTTAGAAACATTGCTGACTTGTTCACTGGATTTGATGCATGACTTGATATGATGTATGGACAATTGACTGTGTGTGACGAAAAACCCTAAAGGACTGACCTAGTGTGGCCTCGGGGGCTCATCGATTGATGGCCTTGCCTACGTTGTACATGCAGAGACCTCGTAGTTTGACTTGACTGCGACCGACAAGATTGACTACAAACAAAAGATGTGTGTGAAAGTGAATGTGACGAACCCTAATGGACTAACCTAGTGCGGCCTCGGTGGCTCATCGTGTGATGGCCTTGCCTACGTTATACATGCAAAGACCTCGTAGTTCGACACAATGAATGACCTTGTCATATAGAAATATGGATTGACTCATGACTTTATATAGACAAACCTAAATGGACGGACCTAATGCCTCGGGAGCACATCGGCAGATGGCCTTGCCTACGTCCAGTCACAAAGGCAACGTAGTTTGACAAACGACAAAGACTGACAAGTGCGACTGACTCTGACCTTATTTTTTGGATTTTTGAAATGTTTTGATTTTTTTGTCTTTTTGAAGTTTTTTGATGTTTTTGTGTTTTCTCAGGTCATTTTGCGATGTTTGTGGATTGTCCATGGTTTTACATCTTCAACACAACCAATGTAAGAACCAATATGACACATGTCAAGTGTTTGCCCCCAGTCGAGTATAAGACCAACTGACTATGAATAGGGTAAAATGGGGGATATGAAATGCTCTCGATGTCAATCGTTCCAAGTTATGGGAAAGACTACCACTTATTATGAATGGTATATACAAGTGATGGATACAAAAGATAAGGAATATGTACAAGGTAGTGGACTATGTACAGTGGTGGACTATGCGAGGGGTGGGTGGGTATGTTGAGATGGATTAGAATAATGAGTGAATAAAGGGGCGAGTTGAGTACACATGGCGCCTGTTTGCCAGGTTTTCACCATGGTACCTATCCAAGGCGCCACCGAAGTGGTTTTCACCATTGGACAATTGATTTGTCTTTACTATTTTCCTTATTAACTAATTTTTGTTGGTGTTAGCAAGATGCCTGTTTGCCAGGTTTTCACCTTGATAACGATTTTTTTGATTTTTTGATTTTTTTGTATTTTTGCTAAATAAGACAAAGGCTCTCAGAAGCTATGCGTAGAACTTCTTCAGATGCATACTGTTGATTGGTGAGGACAATGGTTCACCTTCAGGATTAGAGAGTTGGTACGCTCCTGATCCAAAAGCTTGTGTAACAACATAAGGTCCCAACCAATTAGGTTCAAACTTCCCTGGTTTTTCTCTTTCTACTTGATTCTTTGGGTTCTCCATTAAAACCAGGTCACCAATGTCAAAAATTTTGTTTAAGACTCTCCTGTTATAGCTACGACAAAGGTGGTTCTGATATGCTTGGAGGTGGTCGAGTGCCTTCTGTCTATTCTCATCCAGGAATTCTAGTTCATGGAGTCTCGACACTCGATACTCTTCATCATCAATGTGGCCTTTCAGGGATACCCTTAGGGAAGGAATCTCGACCTCAATAGGCATAATGGCTTCAGAACCAAAGACAAGTGAATATGGGGTAGCACCAGTGGGGGTACGGATACTTGTGCGATAGGCCCATAAGGCCGGGTTAAGCTGTAAATGCCAGTCACGACTAACATCATTGACAGTCTTCTTAAGGATTCGAATGATGGTCTTGTTAGACGCCTCTGCTTGGCCGTTACCTTGTGGGTAGTATGGAGTGGAGAAGTCATGTTGGATATGAAATTGATCACATAGATGATAGACTTCTTGGTTCTTAAATGGGCGGCCATTATCAGGGATTATGGACTGAGGGACACCATACCGACAGATGATATAGTTCAAGATAAATCTAGAAATCTACGTGCCAGTAATGTATGTCATAGGAATGGCTTCAATCCACTTCGTAAAGTACTCAGTGGCAGTGATAATGAACTTGTGTCCATTAGATGATGTGGGGTGAATCTTACCTATGAGGTCGAGTCCCCATTGGGTGAAGGGCCATGGTGACGTGATAGGACGGAGCTCCTGTGCTGGGGCATGTATCAAATCTCCATGAACTTGGCATTGGTGACATTTCGTTACAAAGACATATGAGTCTTTTTCCATAGTAGGCCAATAATAACCCAGTCTCATAATCTTTTTGGCTAAGGTAGGACCGCTAGAATGGGAACCACATATACCCTCATGCACCCCACGCAAGGTTGCTTGTGCTTCAGTAGAATCAAGACATCTCAGTAAGGTATTGTCTAAAGTGCGTCTATATAGGGTATCTCCAACGATGGTATATTTGGCTGACTTGTGGAGGAATGTTCTACGTTGGTTATTTGATAGGCCAATGGGTATGAATTTGGCATGAAGGTAATCATAGATTTCTTTGTACCATGGGGAATCAGGACCAACAATATCACACACCATTTTAGAATCTGGGATATCGTAGGCTGGGACCAGAAGTTGTTCGACCAAGAACTCAAACTTAGGCATGTTGTTAGGAATGTCAAGAAGTGATGCAATTGTAGCCATAGTGTCTGCTTCCTTGTTTAAAACAAGACGTATTTGATGAAACTTGACTTTGTCAAAGTACTCTTTAAAGCTATCAGCCATGCACTTGTACAGAGCAAGCTTCTCATCCTTAGTCTCATAATCATCATTTACCTGTCTTATTACTAGTTGAGAATCTCTATTTACCTGGAGGTTCTTGATTTTCCACTTGACTACCATGCGTAAACCTATCACTAAAGCTTCATATTCCACCATGTTGTTAGTGCATGGAAATGCAATCCTAAATGACTTAGGGATGGAATCCCCCTGCGGTGTGATAAACAGTATACCTGCTCCTGAACCATGATTTGTATGTGATCCATCAAAGTATAGTTTCCATGTTATGTTTGTGTCAAACGTGAATATGAACTCATCAGGAAAGTATGCAACTAATGGATGATCTGCCTGTATGGGTGCATCAGCTAACTGATCAGCAATGACCTGTCCTTTAATGGCCTTTCTTTCTACATACTGGATATCATACTCGCTAAGTATCATAACCCACTTAGCTAGTCGTCTTGTTAATGCTACCTTATTGAGAAGATATTTCAGAGGATCTATTTTAGCAATCAACATTGTTTGATGGTTTAGCATGTAGTGCCTCAGTTTATGGGTAGCAAATACTACTGCAAGACAGGCACGTTCAATGTTACTATAGTTGAGCTCATAACCAACCAGAGTCCAGCTGATATAATAGACTGCCCTTTCATGACCTTCATCATCATTCTGTGCAAGCAATGCTCTGAGTGATGAATGGGTTGCTGTAACATAAAGAATCAATGCTCTTCCTTCAACAGGTGGCATTAAAATAGGTGGTGTAAGTAAGTATTCTTTTATCAGTTGAAAAGCCTCTTCACACCTAGCTGTCCATACAAATGGTACTCCTTTCCTGAGAAGATGTTGAAAAGGATGTGTCTTGTCTGCTAGTTGCACTATAAATCTTTTGATAGATTGCAACCTTCCTTGTAATGTCCTGAGTTGACTGAGATTGTTGGGGGTGGCATGTCCATGATTGCTTTTACCTTAGCAGGATCCACTTCAATGCCTTGTCTTGAGACGATATAACCTAATAGCTTTCCTGACTTGACTCCAAACACACATTTCTTTGGATTGAGTCTCACATTATACTTCTCCAGCCTCTAAAATACCTTGTCCAAAACCTGTAAATGTTTTTCCCTTGTCTTGGATTTTGCAATAAGGTCATCGACATAATCTTCCATACAAGTGTGTACTAAATCATGAAAGATAGTAGTCATGGCACGTTGATAAGTTGCTCCTGCATTCTTGAGTCCAAAGGGCATAACATTCCAGCAATATGTTCCCCAAGGACAAGTGAAGGTTGTCTTAGGTTGATCTTCAATGGAAATTCTGATCTGGTTATATCCTGAGAATACATCCATAAGGGACAACATCTCATATCCTACTATCATGTCAACTATCATGTCTATATTAGGCAAAGGGAAGTCATCTTTAGGACAAGCTTTGTTGATATCTCTAAAATCTGTGCAGATGCGGATGCCCCCAGCTGGTTTGGTAACTGGTACAAGATTAGAGATCCATTCTGCATAGTCAATAGATCTAATGAAACCAACGTCTAACAATTTCTTGAGTTCTGCCTTGACTAATAAAGCAATCTGTGGATGCATTTTTCTCAACTTTTGTTTCACTGGTTTGGCACCTGGTTGTAAAGGCAAATGGTGTAGAACAAGTTTAGGATCTAACCCTGGCAAGTTCGTATATGACCAAGCAAAATTTATCTGTCTCTGTGCAAAGAAGTCATGGAACTCAGGCTTCTCTTCTGTTGTTAATGACGCTGCAAAATAAACCAGTCGTGGATTCTCTTTTGTGCCTATGTTGACCTCTACAGTTTCTTCCACGAGCATAGGTGACTTTTCCTGTGTAATGGGAAGAATGTTCAAGCCTCCATCCTTAGGTGCCTTAGAGAGGTTTTCGCCTTTGGATGCGTCCTTTCTTTTTACTTTTTCATTGTCTAAAGGTGCCTTTCGGTTTTCACCTAGAGACTCATCTTTTTGATTTTGTTTATTCTTTTTGTCATTTTTGCGACTGGAGGGTTGAACAGATTCCCCAAAATATTCTTTGTTGTCCAAGTCAATGGTAAAACCAGCTTTATGATCCCCATTAGGTATGCCTTCACATAATCCCAGGAACTTAGCAATTGCTTCGTCATTCTCAAAAGTATCTAAAACAGGTGTATCTTGTTGATCCCAATCAATGAGTTGGGGATAAACTAAGGGTATGTCATCGTCAGAGTTATCAAAGTCTAATGGGGTCAAGGTAAGGATTGAATTATTCATGTGATCACAAAAATCTTGTACCAAGTCCTTTTTGCTTTTGGGTTTGGGTCTAGGTGGATGAATATGTGGGCCTAATGCCAAGGTTTGACAATCAGAAAGAGGTGGCTCAGGTTGCCATGGGGTAGGACCAAGTGATTCCCAATAGTAGTGTTTAAACCACTCCTCTTTTGTCATTTTTTTTGGTGGACAGGAGTTTAAGGGGTTTGGTGAGGAACTTAACATCACGTCAAGTTCTCCAAATAACTTATCAAGGTCCATGGAAGAAGTAGAGGATAAGGAATCCCACTCATAATCATTAGAGTCAGGGGTGTTGCAATGATTTTGGTCCACTGGTTCATGAGATGTCTTAATGTCTTCTGAAGCACGTACTTCCTCAAGTAAGGGTAATGGAGTACTAGGAACGCCAATCTAAATCGGTTGAAACCCTATCCCTACTCCTTTTGGCCACTGAGAAACAAATATTGGTTCAATTCTGCCATCCTGGTTTAAGCCTAAACCACTTTGTCCATCATATCCTTTGCTTTGCATGATTTTGAAACCTTTACCATATAGTCTTGTAGGAATATGAGCAAGTAAAAGGGGTTCTTGATTACCTTCCTTATACAGCCAGGAAGTAATATCTTCTGTATCTACAGCCTCTTTGCTTAATTCACCCCATTTAGTGAAATTTGTTGTGGGGGGAGCATGTATAGTGATCATAGACTGTCCCCTAGGTGTTGTAGGTAAACCATATGACTTAGGAGGAATCAAATGGCTAACACAATAAGAAGTCTTCATGTAATACTCTCCACAACCCTTGTCTTGGATCTCAACCCTTGGAGTAGTGGGAAGTGAAGGTGAAATAGATGTTCGAGTGAGTGTGGATGGATCAACATAAGAAGATGAATTGGACGATGAGACCTCATGGTTGACTAGGACTTGGCGTTGGGGAATCTCCTTTAGATCGGTGCAATACTGGAAAGGATCGGGATCACCATCGATAGTTATTTCGGTGCCATTGTAAGGGAATTTAAGACACTGATGATATGTGGAAGGGACCGCCTTCATGGCATGAATCCATGGTCTACCTAGCAAGAGGTTATAATTGAGGGTGAGATCCAAGACCTGGAATTTTGTCTCCATCATGGCAGGACCAATTTTGATAGGAAGTGTGACCACCCCCTTTGACTTTCTTTCTTCATCATCATAAGCCTTAATGACAATACTCTTGGTGGTGTCTACGCATGCTTCTGAAATACCTAATGCCTTAATTAGTTTTAAAGTGCATAGATTTAACCCTACTCCTCTGTCTACCAAAACTCGTCTAACTTTGGTGTCGTCAACAAGGACTTCTAGATGTAAAGGGTCATTGTGGTTCATCTTTTCGGTGGCATAGTCTTGTTTAGAGAAAGTGGCATGATGATTATTGGTTAAGTAGCCAACCATTTCCTGGAAACGATTGACGTCAAGGTCATTTGGGACTGTGGTATTAGGTAAAGCCTTATCAAGGATGGACCGATGTTCAGGGGAAATACGCAACAGTTCCAAGATTGAAATTTGGGCTGGGGTCTTCCCCAATTGGTCAAGTAGGTTATATTGTAGCTTGGAAGACTGTGATGTTTGCTGTGATGGAGGGCCTTGGATAACAAACTTAGTATGATGAGTATTGACCGCACATTCAGGATTAGGATTGATGGTAATGGTATTGATGTTTTCATCGGTGGTGCGAAGACAATGAATGATTTTTCCACTATCATAATCATGTTTGATACTTGCATAATTGGCTGACATATTGGTCTTAGTACTCGAACTGGGGACAGTTCCTTTCCCATGGTCATGTAGTGGGTCTGAAAAGACTTGATGATCAGTGTTGGATGTCTTTTGTTTCTATCCACTAACCTCAATAATTCTCTTGTCAACAAGATCTTGTATGATATTCTTCAGTTGTCGACAGTTTTGGAGGTTATGTCCCTTAGTCCTATGATAATCACAAAAGGCATTGTCATCCCACCAAGTTGGTTTAAACTGTCCTGGATCGTATTGTCTTGGTTCCTGCAGCTATATAAGGTTGTGTTGTAACAGTTGTTTGAACACCGACTCAATGGGTTCCCCTAAGGGAGTGAACTCACATTTTTGAAATCTCCTTGGTTGTGGATGTTGGGTATTTTGGACCGCGTTAGGAGGTTGATTGACAGCATTAAGCATGTTGGCAAAGTTACGAGGCCCTTTTAATGTGAGGAGGGGTCCTGCTTGTAGTGTTTTAGCATCAACCAACCCATCATTTGTGACATTTTTATTGCGAGACCAAAATCTATTTCTATCCGTGGGGTTGTTTTGTATGATGGGGTTCTGATTGGGTGTTGTCGTCTCGAGTTCACCCTTTTCAATGAGATCCTTCTCTATTATCACCCCCTTTTCCACTAGTTCTGAAAAAGATATGCAACAATGTACCCTTAAGTTACTCCTGAGTTTTGGATGAAGGTTTTCTTGAAACATTGTAACCTTTTGTTTTTTAGGTATCTCGACAGGACACCTACTAGCAATAGTTCTCCATCTCTAGAAGAAAGCAATGAATGTTTCACCTTCGTCTTGCGTTGTGTGGCACAAGGTTGCTATATTTATCTCATGGTCAATGTGGAAGGAGAATTGCTCCACAAATTTCTCGACTAGTTCCCCCCAAGATCTAATGCCAGAATCTAGACCCGAAAACCATTCTAGTGCAACTCCTACAAGACTCTGTGGAAATAGCCTCATAAGATACGTGGGGTCATAAGTGACATCTATGCATATGGTAGAAAATTACCTGATATGTTCTACTAGATTACGTTTACGCATTGTACTTAGGAAGATTTGGTATGACATATCCATGAGGGAAAGGTATCATGTACAATGATTTATCAAAACAAAATGGGCATATGTCCTTTGGTGAAAATGATTTCTTAGTTGAGACCGACATGTTATCCATTTGCGTTTGTAGGATGTCAACTTGGGTCAAAGATGTGCTAGGAGGATTATGCGGATCCATGTATGTGTTCTGAAATCCAAAGTCTCGTGATGGGTTTTGATTGAACGTTGGCATCTGAGATGGATTCAGATTCAGAATGTTGGTAAATGTATTCTGGTCTGGAATCGGCATAAATTGATGTTGCCCTAGATTTTGTGTAAATGGATTCCGAGTACCACTCTGTGAAAAGGGATTCTAATTTGGAATCGGTGTGAAGTAGTTTTGACCTGGAATCTGTGTAGACAGATTCTGACTACCAATCTGTGAAAAAGGGTTCTGATTTGGAATCGATGTAAATTGGTTTTGACTGCTAGTTTGGAAGAGTGGGTTTTGATTGCCATATTGGAAGGAGGGAATGCCCCCTGTCTGTGTAATCCTTGGTATAGTACTAGTGATTTGAGCACTAGGTATGGCAATTGACTGTGGTATGGTACTTGTGATACTAGCATTGGGTATAGCCGTTGACTGTGAACTTGTGGCACCAACATAAGGTGTGGAGGCTGAGGTTTTAGACCTTTTATTCCCAACAAGAGGATTGAAGGGAGTAGATGATGAAGCCCCTGTAGTGAAATTAAATCCTGATGTCATGCTAGATGTACCAAATGGGGACATTTGGACTGTCGTACTCTGTGTAGATGTGCTAGATGGCATAGTCGTGCTGACTTGAGGTATAGTAGTACTAGCAGTCGTAGTATTTGTCCCTTGTGTAGGTTGCATTTGTAAGGTACTGATATCAAATCCTGGAGGTAAAGTAGCACCTTCAGCTAGCAATTTTCCTAAAAATCATTGACGATCATTTGCTAGGTACTCATCTACAAAAGAGGCAAACTCAAGGTCCTATGCGACAGCCTCTATGTCTTCTGTTGTAACATGTCCTTGAGTGTTTCTAGTGGTGAATTTGTCTAATAGAGTCTTATGAGGTCTTGAAGAAAATGGTTTGATGAACTCGCTTGGGTTTGACATGTTTTCTTTCTCTCTTCTCTTAGACCTAGTTTCAACCATGTAAGACAAGCTCAATATGCGAGAAATGCAAGACTATATCTAGAAACTGTATGACTCTATTCTATGTTTTTGGGGTTTTCTTATGCAAAATAAGGGATGTCCTATGATGATACTAGTCGAGACTCTAAAGGTGCAAGAAGTCTAAGTGAGACCCTAAAATGATCAATTCTATAAACCCAAGGTGAAGGGACCAACTACCTAAAGTCAAACCAAGGTGTCAATTTAGATAAGTCAAGGAACCAATGTAGGACAAAGATCAAAGACAAGTTGAGTTTCCTAACTAGACTGATGAGCTAGGAAGACTCTCCATAGGACAAAGGATAAGATGATAGGACTGGGTTCAATGATGAATTTTGTTGACACTATGACTTTTCTAGAGTATAGAGGGTGGACTACTCCTACAACTTGTAAATGTGACCTCTCTAAAAGTCTAATGCAAAGTAATATGAACCCTAAGATGAGGATAAACTCTAACTGAAGACAACTATGGTAATGACTAAATGAACCTAAAGGATGCAAAATTGAGCAAATTGTTTCAGGTTTTTGTTTCAAAGACTGTTCATGTGAAGACCACTGAAACTGGTATAACCCTGCTAACTGGACAGTGACAGTGAATTTTGGTTATTCTGGTAATCAGACAGATGCGTTTCAAATTTAACAATTGTGGTCCAAACTGACAGATGCGACGCAGAATTACCAGATGCAACTCAGAATATAACACATGTGGTGTTTCCAAAACAGATGCGAGCCAGAAAAATAGATGCGACTCAAAAACTTACAGATGCAGCTCAAAACTACCAGATGCGACTTATATAAATCAGATGTGAGCCAAACTGACAGATGTGACTCAGAAAGTACAGATGCGACTCAAAACCTAATAGATGTGACTCTAAAAATTAAATGCGTGTTTCTAGTGAATAGTTGCGACTCTCTGTGAATTTTCAGTGACATGAAATTTAAAGTGACTCAGTTTTCCGTGATCAAATTCTAACAATCAAAGACAATCATAAGACAAAGTGTTTTCAGTTTCATTTTTGGACTCAAAGAACATTTTAAAGTGATAACAGACAAGCACATCCTAATAGGCCAAAGGCCTAGGGTTTGTATACTTGGTATAGCCCACCTATTATACCCCGGATTGGTGATGAACACCTTTCCTTCTCGAGAGCGGATAGCTTAGGAATTTGGTGGCATTGGCTCCCCTCCACAGCTCATTAATGTCTTTCGAGCACACCAATTCTGAATTCTTTAGGCAGAAACTTCCCAAGAACCGCTATCTCTACTCAAGGGGATCAATAGTGAGTATCTTTGGGCATGATACTGTACCCTGCACTAATACCAAGAACAACCACAAATAGGTTGGTCTCTAAAATAAAAGGTATTTAATTCGGGCATTCCGTTCGTGGGGTGTGATCCATATGGCGTGAGTCCCCTTTCGGATCCATCTTGTCAGAACCACACTCGTGATTCTTGGGGTTTCCCCAAGAACCCACTTTTGTATACTGGCTGGAAGTCCCTCAGGTTCAGGGTGCTACCGGTCTGAGTCATTTTGGGGTGAGTACTTTTTCCCACCAGTACAAGCCCAACTTCTAGAGTTGGTAACCGTTTCTCTTACACCCAAGATCGCACAGATGCACAAGGGGGGAGGATACTTTGATGTACCAAGTCGTAAGGGTGACCAAACTTGTGCTTTTGCACCAAACGCAGTAGACAGTTGTTAATTTTAATCCAAATGAAAGATTTTCTAAACTACCAAACAATCTGTTTCAAAATTTAACTAGGGTCTTCGACAAACGTCCTAGAGAAAAACTCATTAGTAGTTTGCAATATTGTCTTCGTCAATCATTCTACAAAATCTTGTTAACTCCAAATGGCCACAAGCTGAAAATCAAATATCAGTAACATGAAAATCAATTGAAAATCCCTAATTGCTAAAAGCAGAAATAAAATTTTACCAGTCAATTGCATCGCTTCGTTACCAGTCAAATGTGTCATTTATTTTTTAGTTGCGGCTCGTAAAATCAATTGTGGTTCAGGAATTGTCAGATGCGTCATTTCTATGTCATATGCGGTTCATAAATCCAATTACGGTGCAGGAATTTCGCATGCGGTTCATAAAGTCACTTGCGGTGCATAAATTTCACATGCGTCGTTCCATACAAAAAATCTACAAAAACTAAAATAAAAATATCTACGGATCCACGAAGATGATGTCTTCACATCGGGTTCACCAAAATGTATCAACTGAAAATGAAAAGGACTCTTGCACAATAGACAACAAGGAAGATTGTTAGAAGCACAAATGCATACAATACTAAATCTAAAATGCAAATTCATTCGTTAAGCAACAAAGAACATGGGAAAGTAAAAACGTAATTAAAACTAGAACAATCTCACCAATTCCAAACGTATTTCTATGATTCATCTCGATTGCCCTTCTCCATTTTGCTTGTATAGTATAATTGCCCTCAGATTTTCAAGTTCGTGCAAGTATAGCCTAATGATAAAGATTATCAAAATATCGAAGATTCAAGACAAAA
>VDFB02058242.1:475730478-475977266 GCA_007258455.2 Sequoia sempervirens
GGTTAGGATTAGGGTTAGGGTTAGGGTTAGGGTTAGGATTAGGGTTAGGGTTAGGGTTAAGGTTAGGATTAAGATTAAGATTAAGATTAGGATTAGGAACTAACCATAAGCATAACCCTAACCCTAATATTAACCTTAACTGTAATTCTAACCCTAACCATAACTCTAACCCTAACTTTAATACTAACCCTAACCCTAATCCTTATTCGTGATAATAACCCTAATCTAAATTTGTGATGATAAACCTAACCCTAACCTTAACCATAACCCTTACCCTAATGCTAACCCTAATCCTATTCATGATGATAACCCTAACCCTAACACTAACCCTAACCTACCCCTGACCCTAACCCTAACCCTAATCCCTATTCTTGATGATAAACCTTTTCATAATGATAACCATAATGCTAATCCCAATTTTAACTCTAACCCTAACCAAATTTTATCATTTATAAAATCATAATCAAATTGAACCCTTACTATAATTGAACACTCACCCTAATTGAAACCAAGCCCTATTTTAACCCTACTCATAACCATATCTTTAAATCTAATTATAACCCTAATCCTAGAATCCTAACCTGATTAAACCCTAACCCTAATCCTATTCCTAATTCTATCTTAATCCTAATCCTAACCCTAACCCTAAGCTAATTAAACCCTGACCCTAATCCAAACCCTAATTCTAACCCTAATCGTATTAACTATCATATTATAATATATTAATTATTATAATAATTTTATAATAAAATATATGATAAATATAAAAAATAATTTATTTAAGATATTACATGTTGCGTTGCGACTGCTACTAGCATATATATATTATTTTAATAATATATATAAAATACACCAAGAGGGAGGCGCCTATTCAATTTTCATAATAAAAATTTGATTAAAAAATAGGTGCCTCAAGAAGGATATCTATTGACATATTTTATATATATTATTAAAATAGTATATATGCTAGTTAAATAGATTAGTGATATGAGTCGTATAAAGAATTATTTATACACAGAATGTACAAAAAAAGTGTAATGGAAGTTAAGTGAATTATTTTTTCTCTTGCCTACTCATCATGAAACCCCCTTAGTATCCATAATTTAACTCCTTATTTAAACCTTGGTTGACTAAAAAGACTAGTCAGACCTTTAAACTACCTAAGGTTAAGAATTTAAACTAAGTAACCCTTGGGAAGACAAGTATTAATTTAAATTTTTCCTTGGAAATTTCAAATTTTTAGGGGTGGATTCATTGGTTAGAAACAATGGTTTAGTCAAATGTTGATAAATCATAGCTAAATTAATTTATTTGAAATTTCTTTCTATTGGACCCTTGACAACTCTTGAACTCCATAGTATTTAAGATGGAAATTTAGTTTTGGGTAATTGAATTGTGTAAATCGATTGCTTAATTAGTGTTGTTAAAATTGAAGATGTTTTTGTCTAATTTTGGGTCTTGCCTAAAGGGGACTTAAACACTTTTGCTCAAAATAGAATCTCCTATAGAGGGATCAATCCTAAGTGATCTTCCCTTGAGGTTCCTTGCATAGCACACCTAACCCTATACTAGGTCATCCCTCGTCTCATGGTGTGTGGAAGGAAGTTCTATCACACCCAACCTCATTTTCCCCTCACCCTTGCCTTCGGGTGGTGTGCTTTCTTACATTACACGAGTAATGTTATCAAGTGTGCACAATAGTCGTCATGTTAGACATGATGTTAGATTAAGTTGCGAGTTTCAAAAAAAAATATTAAGTTTGTGTCATGTCATATTGAAATTATGGGCATGACACATAAAATCAACACAAACATATTAATTTGGCTGACAATGAATAGTGAAAATGTTGGCAAGGTGTAACTTTGAATTTAAACTCTTAAATAATAATGTTGAGAACTATACATGTATAGATTTGACCCACATCACATCAACACTTCTAGATCTTATTTAGAGTGGCAAATGAAACATTTAATAGATTAAAATAAATTGTAATAGAATTAGGATAAATAATGTGATCAACCAAATTCATTCAAAAATATACCACTTATAAATGACTTATTATGTTTATTAGGCTTTCATCAAACTAGCCCAAAATATAGAGGGAAATCACATAGAGATACAATATCAACAAGTACACCAATAAAATAAATGATACAAATAAAATTATAATTATAATTTAAACTAAATCGGCTTCCCATATATATATTTGATGTTTAAAACACACAAATCAAATCCTAAAAGAAATATTGTTCTATTTTAAAAAATTATTCTACAAATGAATCAATTCCACACAATTAAAATTGTAGTTTAAAACTTTGTAACACATATATCTATAATCGTTTGGTACCAAAATTACCAAATAAGTCATATAATGTCATTAAAGATCATAATAGTGACTTATATACATAAAATATTGAATTATTCCAATATTTTTTAGTGGAATATAGCACTCATGTTTTAAACTTTGTTATATGTATATTCCCATTTATTATTATTTAGCAAGTTCTTACTATTTAGAAACTTCTATAAGTGCTTGATAGAAAGGTAATTCAATGATACTATAACTCTTGAACCCTGCTTTATAAAGCAAGTCCTTAAATTCATCCTTTGTTCTCTCCTTTCCACCTATGCTAGCAGCCATCATTAACATATCAGACAATAGTTCCACTCACCTTTTGGTTCCTTCTTCCTTTTCAATGACTGCATCAATAATTAATACCTTCCCATCCTCTGGTATAGCTTCATAGCTCTTCTTTAAGATTTTCAAACAAAGTTCATCATCCCAATCATGCAAAATCCTCTATAAATACAATAACAAAAACGTCTCAAAAATTTATTATTTAAGAACATAATTTTCATTTCAATAAAACATAATTTTTTAAAATATCTTCATAAGAATTGCATCCGCTGATGGAATTTGCTCAAACATATTACCCTCCACATGTTTTATTCCTAGAATTTTAAATCTCTATGAGAAAGAATTACACTATACTTTTAGTTCTTTTAGTTCTTTCGAGATAAACCTCATAATATCTACCACATTACTATTGTTTGAATTATTCTAACCTCTCTCAAGTAGAAGGTTTTTAAAATACAAAGAAACAACTTAAAAATACAAATTGACAATAGCTAAGATCTGCATGCAGATTATAAACTAATAATAAACTATTGTTTAAACTTGTAGACCAACAACTTTTTCATCTATACAATTTAGAGATGGAGATGGTTACCGACCTTTAATAGGAGCAGTAGTCCTTATAACATGAGGAAGGTCAAAATTGATGCCATGAATATGCGGATATTCGTTCACAATTATAGATATTACAAAACCTACTCCTCCTCCAACATCCACCACACTCTTGAGGCTCTTAAACCCATCATACACCTTCAACACAGAAGCAATTACAGAGCTTGTTTGAGCAGTCGTGGCCTCGTTCAAAATCTTATTTTTTTCAGGATTATAGCAGGCGTACTCAAAAATGTCCATGCCATTGGCTTTGGTGAATGCTTGGCAGCCTTCTCTGATAGAATCATGAAGATACCGGTAAGCATCTGTCATACACCTTAGATTTAAGAACAGCAGAGTCGGTGCATGGGACTATTGGGGGTCAATATTTGACAACAACTTAGAGAGGCTAGTTGGGCCATATTTGAATTGGGGAATGCCACTATTATCTACTGTGGTCTCTTCGGTAAAGACACCAATGGAAGCCAGAAGCCTCATGATTCTAAAGAGGTAGCCTATGTGGGCAAGTTTGTTGGTGGAAGTAGAAATATGGGAAGTGATTTCCTCTACACTCAGGTGATTTTCACTACCATGGATGGCAATAATGTCAGGAATGTTAAGAAAAATAGTAGCTTGAAGGGTCATGGGCTTGGCTGCTGAAAGAAATATTTCATAGAGTTGGAGATGTGCTTCCATGGAAGACTCTGAGGAAGCCATATTTGTCAGATCAACTGCAAACCTACCAAATATACATCTTGACAATTGATCTAATTTTATGTAAAGTTGAGGTTCTTGATCTGTGTTATTTACCTACCAATTTATTTATGTTCCTTTTGAAGGGATGGAAGATAGAAAATTATGTTTTTTATTCTTTTATTGACAAGATATCTAATATATTATAGAATAAAGAATGCCAACTTTTATATCAATCACTATAAGTATGGTCCCACTCTTCACATGACTCTACTTCATTGGGACGGTCCCGCTCTCTAATCCATTCTTAATACAACTCTATTTTATTGTGATGGTCCTACTCTCCAATCCATTCTTCACATGCCTCTATTTTATTTTGTCAGTCTGGTCCCTCTCGATCCATTCTTCACATGACTCTACTTTATTGTGATGGTCCCATTCTCCAATCCATTCTTCACACAACACTACTTTATTGTGATGGTAATTATTTTCAATTCATTCTTCACACGATTCTCATTTATTGTGATGGTACCATTCTCCAATCCATTTTTCACTCTACTTTATTGTAATGGCCCCATTCTCCAATCCATTCTTCACATAACTCTACTTTATTATGACAATAAGTCTTATTATACACACCATTATTGAGATTGACTCTTTTGTCTTCCACATATACTTCCAAATACCAAATAGCTCCACTTGTCACACCATTCCGAAGATGTCACTTCTTATCATCACCATCTTTGGGGCTTAAATTTGATGGCCGTATGACAGTATTTAGAGATTTTTGCCATAAAATACAATCAAAACTTTAAGAAGATTGTATCAGATGAAAGGAGAGATTTTGGATAGACTGTCAAAATTTATATAGAATTATAATGATATATATATTTGATTTATATATAATTTTACTTACACTAAGGTATATCATAATGTTTTAAGGGTACCTTTGAATAGATAACCGTCATTAAAAAAATTGTTGACGGGCAAGGTCGACCATCAAATTTAAGCCCTGACCAGCTTGCTCTTCTCTTCCACATTCGTTCCTTGAAGCCATCTTCCACACACAATCTAGTACAACTCGATGCTTCTTCTATGTGATCTCGTTGTCACAGCCACTCACTCTACTTATCATCCATTGCTTCCTCTTCCCTCACTCAAAACTGAGCCTTCTTCATTGGTTTTTTCTCATTGCTTCTCTGTGTTCAATTAAATCTAATCCCATGGCGTTTATGTCTACAACTACTTTTCATGAAATCGCACCATCTACATTACTTCAGGCACAACCTCAACACTCATCCAGAAGCTATCTTTCCATGTATTCATTAATCATCATGGACCAAATGTCAAAAAGACGTTAGCCAGCAGAATCTATAATGTCCTCGGTGACACAAAGGTGGCAGCCTTTTTAGATTCAGAGGAGTTAGATTTTTGTAGATTTGAAAAATAGGTAGGCCTCTCCTCTAAAACTAGCTGATACAATGAATTGAACAGCAGAAAGATAAAAGAAAAAAATATAGTTATAAAATAGATCATACGCTATGCTATTCAAAACCTCTCATAAAAAATTATGATCCAAAGATATTCAATGAAATTCAGAACCAAAAAAGTCTGCTCTGTTTTCAAAACAGAGTTTTGTTCATATTGCAGCCTAACATCAAAATTACAAAGATGCATGGAATAAAAAGACTTAACAGCCTTGCAACGGAAGCAATAAACATTTAGAAAAAAAATACTCCAACCAATGCATGTCAATAGGCATGCTTTATTCGATGAAAGCAAAACAAAACAAAGCTTTAAAGACAAAAATGCAGGCTAAAAATAGCAGATGTCTTTGCCATGCTGGAAAAAACACAATCTTGGAAAAAACATGATCTTGGCAGCATCACTTATCTTCATACTCCCCCTTGATGCTAAGAGGGCTCACAATCTGATCTCGAAGTAACATAAACTGATCTCTTGCAACTTCTTTGGTGAAGATGTCTGCTAACTAATCCTGAGTGCTGATGTGTTTCAATTCAACTTCCTTCTTCTGTACTAAATCACGAATGAAGTGATACTTCAAATCAAAATTCTTTGTTCTACTGTGATGGATCAGGTTCTTTGCTAACTTGATGGCACTTATATTGTCACAATAAATCAATGTAGGCTGAATCTGTTTCTCACCAATTTCTTCTAAAACTTTTCTAAGCCAAAGAGCTTGTGTACCTGTTGAGGTGACTGCAACATACTTTGCTTATGTGGATGAGAGAGAAAACATGCTTTGTTTCTTGGAACTCCAAGTAATCAAACCAATATTAAAGGAGAAACAATTTCCAGATGTAGACTTACGATCATCCATACTACCTCCCCAATCTGAATCACTAAAGCCAACAAGATTGAACCTTGTAGAAGAGTAGTAATGAATACCAAAATCTAGAGTGCCTTTCGCATACCTCAAAATTCTTTTAGCTGCCTTCATGTGTATTTCTAATGGATCTGTCATATACCTTGAAACAAGTGAAACTGAATATGCAATATCAGGCCTTGTGTGGGTTAGAAACATCAAACTCCCAATAATACTTCTATAAGCTATCTCATCAACTTATTCAGCACCATCATTCCTACTCAACACAACTCCATGAGCACTTGGAGTGGAGTATGGTTTACAATCAACCATGTCAAACTTCTTCAACATATCTTTTGCATATTTGGTTTGGCAAATGAAAATTTCATTTTTACATTGATAAACCTCCATTCCTAAAAAATATTTCATGAGACCAAGATCTTTCATTTCAAATTCTTTCATCATAGCAATTTTGAACTCATCTTTCATCTTAGAACTGCTACCCATATACAACAAATCATCAACATACAAACTTATAATAAGAATATCATTACCTTCTTGTTTGTAGTAAAGGGTAGACTCACTCTTACTTCTCTTGAAGCCATTCTCCTGAAAGTATCCATCAATTCTTGCATACCATGCTCTTGGTGCTTGCTTGAGGCCATACAAAGCCTTCTTCAATTTGTAGACATGATTCTCTTTTCCTTCCACTTGAAAACCTTGTGGTTGTTCCACATATACTTCCTCTTCTAAGTACCCATTCAAGAAGGCACTTTTCACATCCATATGTTGTATGCTCCAATTCTTTTGAGCTGCTAATGAAATCAGCATTCTAATGGTCTCTTGTCTTGCAACTGGTGCAAACGTCTCTTCATAGTCAATCCCATACTTCTGTGTGAAGCCTTTAGCAACTAATCTTGCCTTATGCCTTTCAACACTTCCATCACTGTTATGCTTAGTCTTGTAGATCCATTTGGTGCCAATCTTCTTCTTGTCATGTGGAAGCTCTATAAGCTCCCAAGTATCATTCCTATGAATGGAATCCATCTCTTCTTGCATTGCTTGCATCCAAACCTCATTAATTACGCTTCTTTAGAAACCTTGATGGACGAAATTCAGCGTTGAGCGTAAACAAAGTCCCATCTCACACCCTATTGGATTTTCTTCACGCGTATTGCTTGATTGGCTTTCCTTTGATAAAATATCCACTCAAAATTTTTACCTGCTTCCTTCAAAGGAACTTGGAGTTGAAGTTGGACCCGAAGAGATTAAGATATGAGGGTTTCTTGGTGGATTTAAAGCAATTGGAACAACATTAGTGGGCTACTCATGATCAACATCATCATTCAAAATAGATTTTGACTTCTCCATATGGCCTTTTTGATGACCATAAACTCCCCCTTCATCAAAAATCACATCTCTTGAAACAATAATCTTATTAGTGAGAGGATTATATAGCAAGTAAGCTTGCTTTCCACTGCTCATCCATGGCCCCAAAACCAGGCATGAGGCACTGGCTAACTCTGGATGGCATTGAACTGTGGGGTGCTAGGTGGGACTGAGTTGGGAGACCTGCCTATGAACTTCCTGCTCCTTTGAGATTACTCAGCTTGGGTTGCTGCTTTATCTTTCTTTCTGTAGTGGGACAGAGCTATTCCAGGCTGGGATGTCGGAATGGGATGCCTCGATGCCATTCATATCCTGTATGTTGAAATTCTCTTGAACAAGAGTATCCTCCCGCGATCGGTCCAGCAAACATTTGATTTTTGCAACACCATTTCCACAAGTGCTGCTTTCCTTGAATGGCATCCGGGCTTCATCCTCAGTCTTCAAAAAATAAACCCAAGATTTTCATGAGTAATCACCAATAAACGTGATAAAATATGATGGCTTACCCAAACACCTTGCTTGCATAGGTCCACAGATATCTAAATGAACAAGTTGAGGGGGTAATGGTCCCTCCATGAAGTGCCTTTTGGAAACTTTTCCCTTGCATGCTTTCCTTTAGCACATCCTTCACAAACCTCCTTGTGCTCTTCAACCTTGGGAAAACTAGAAACTAATGCTTGTGAGGTCAAAAACTTCAAACTATGAAAATTTAAGCGAGAAGCCCATACACTTGGTCACCATAGCTCAGCTTACATACATCCTCAAATGCCATATTGGAAAGGCTACTGTTATGTTCACCAAATCTCAATGGGAACATCCTATTTTTCATCATAGGCACAACTGTGACTACTTTGTTGCCCTAACTCTTATAAAAAATTGTACATTTTTTATTTTCAAAGACAACTCTATAGTTCTTCTCACATAATTGTCCAACACTTAACAAATTATGTTTTAACTCAGGAGTGTAATAAATGACTTTAACACTCTTCATACCTTCTTTTGTGTGGACCTCCATAACTCCTTTTGCAGCAACCACCAATGATTTATCATCACTGAGCTGAATCCTTGACTTGAAACTTTCATCCTTTGTTGAAAACAACTTCCCATTTCCTGACATATGGTTAGAGCATCCAGAATCTAGGTACCAAACATCTTTACTAGTATTTTCACCTTTAGAATAAGATAAAAATAAATCATCTTGAAGATTTTCATAACTTTCTTGAGCATAATTAACATTTTTACCTTCTCCTAATCTACATTCTCTTTCAAAATGTCCATACCTATTACAATGGTAACATTGAACATTCCTTTTATCAAATCTTCCTCTACCTCTACCTCTTGAACTACCTCTACCTCTACCTCTTGAATTATACTAATTTTGACCTTTACTTTGGCTTTGATTGCTTTTTCTACTACTACTGCCATCTTCATTCCTTGTGATTTGTACTTTGGAGGAAAAGGCTTTCTCAACACTTTCTCCAAAATAATCTTTTAGTCTTTCTTCATGTGATATCAAAGATTCAATGAGGTGATCGAATTGAAGGGTTGTCAAATCCTTGCTTTCTTCCATTATTATGGTGACGTGATTCCATCTTGGTGTGAGAGACCTCAACACATTTTTTATCAAAACCTTAGTGTTCACAGTTTCTCCAAGTGTAGCCATCTTATTGACCACATATTTTACTCTGACACAATACTCACTCACAGTTTCTCCTTCTTGCATCTTTAAATTCTCAAATTCTCTCTTCAATGTCTGTAACTTAACAACTTGGACTTGATCACTGCCTTGGTAAGCTTCTTTTAGAGTCTTCCAAGCATCCTCAACTGTCTTTGCACCTGCAATTCTTGGAAATAGACTCTTGTCTAAAGCTATCTGAATATGAAATAATGCTTGAAAATTCTTCTTCTTAGCCTCCTTCCTAGATGTTATTTCATTGACTGGGAGGGCATTCCAATCAGCTGGCTCCTGGTAACCTGATTCAACAATCTCCCACAAATCTTTTCCTATTAAAAAAGTCATCATTTTTATACACCAATAATCATACTCATTTCCATCAAATTCTGGAATGGGCAAGCTGTTAGAATTTGACATGATAATCTTTGGCGAAATTCCAACAACTAGATCTTAAACCCAAAACAAAATACTTGCTCTGATACTAATTGTAGATTTGAAAAATAGACAGGCCTCTACTCTAAAACCAGATGATACAATGAATTGAATAGCAAAAAGATAAAAGAAAAAAATATAGTTATAAAATAGATCATACACTATGCTATTCAAAACCTCTCATAAAGAATTATGATCCAAAGATATTCAATGAAATTCAAAACCAATAAGTCTGCTCTATTTTCAAAACAGAGTTTTGTTCATATTGCAGCCTAACATCAAAATTACAAAGACACAAGGAATAAAAAGACTTAATAGCCTTGCAACAGAAGCAACAAACATTTAGAAAAAACAAACTCCAACTAATGCATGTCAATAGGCATGCTTTATTCGATGAAAGGAAAACAAAACAAAGCTTTAAAGACAAACTACTTTAAAAACTAAAATGCAGGCTAAAAATAGCAGATGTCTTTGCCATGCTAGAAAAAATACGATCTTGGAAAAAACATGATCTTGGTAGCATCACTTATCTTCAATTTTGGCCATTTCTTGCCTACAACAATAGAAGCAGCAATCCCAATTTTTTTCATGGTCACTAGTCACGGGTGGAATTCACACCTAATATAAGCAGAAGAATGTCTGGAAATATGGTCATTCCCAAAGTTCATCAAGCTTTTGAGCTTTGCACAATTAGCTTCTCTCAGATAATTTGAAGCAGAAAGTTGCGAGACTGCACACCTGCTAGGAGGTGTTGGGCATAGAAAGTTTGGAGCAGATGGAGAAATTGAGGGGGATGGAATTGAGAGCAAACAAGGGATCAGCTATTGAAAGTTGCATTCAAATGATACATGCAATAAATTATCATAGTTTCTAGGAATAAAATATTTTAATTATCTTCATCTAATCATGCATTGACTAACTGAATATTGTGCAAGGAATTTTCAGAAATGGCCAGATGAAATAATGTTATGTGCACGGGCGGTCCCTAATGTGTCCTCACTTGGGCTCTCTCTGAATCTCTGTCATTGACTGCTTCTCTAACAATAATATTTACTCTGATCTAGAATTGTTGTAGAACCATTCCTCCAATGACAAGGCCATTATGCTCAGTTTTGTTATAAATTATTATTCTTCTTCTTCACAAAGGAGAATTGGCTTAAGGTGGACTACAAAGACAAACACTAGTCCAATAGATTGGATGAACATTGGATAGGGTATATGGGCATTGATAGGTTTCTTCATTACAACACTTTTAGCCCCCTAGAAATCTTGTACAACCTCCAAACTAAGTTCCAAGTCTTTACACTTGTTTACAAACCTTTTTGTAGATACTTAGCAAGAGGCTCACCTAGGTGACTTACCCTTAAGGTGTATAATCACCCAAGTTACCAACTTGGGAAAAAGTGGAGACCCAATTCTTGAAAAGGATGATCCTATTTCCTTTTTAGTCGTGTGATTTCTTTCAATTCAAGTTAATTAACCTCTTATTTTACCTCCAATTAAGAGTTGTTTCTTGTTTGAAATAAAAAATATACCAACTTATTTCTCTTCTCCCAATCAATCTATTGTTTACTCCGAATTATTCCTTGGTGATCTCTCAATCATTAATTTTGAATCTCCTAATCAATCTTTTTGTTAGCTCCTAATAATTTCATCCATTTCTATTGTCTCCATGTCCCATATATTAGCTCATATCCTTTGGCTGTAAGAGAGGTTGTGTACTTCTACAACTTGGCCTTCTTTTGTAAAAGTCTCTCATTTTCTAGAATCACCATGAGAAAATTTTCCATTTATGTCTCTACAACCTCCCTTAGTATCTTCATTCTTGTATAGGACCAAGTGTGTCTTTTCCATTATTGTTGAAGCTTTAAAGTTTCCACCTATTATTTTTAACTTAATGTTTGATCTAATTTAGAATCTACCTTCTCTCTCTAGGGAGGCTAATTATTATTGTATTTGCATTGTTTCCATCCTTTCTTAGAGTTCTCATTCCCCTATTAATCACCTTTGGAGGACCAATTTCATGCAATCTAGCCTCCATTAACATTTTCATGCTTGTATAGGAATTCATGAGATTTTCACATATTTTTTCATCAAAAATTCTTATCTTCAATCATCCCATCACTTGAATTAACATAATAACATAATATCTCCTTCTTCATTCATATCAACAAGTGGAGGGATCAAGTATTGAATAGGAAGGTGCATAGTTTGGTGCATCCTTGAGGACATAATCTTGACTCTATCACCACTGATTGATTTATGGGTTCATTATTTGCTTTAGAAAGATATTTAGATTAGTAATTAGTAGACACTAACACCCTTGGGAAATTAAAATTGTTATTTTATCTTGCTTAGATTAGAGTTTCATTGCTTTACTAGATCTAGATTTTATTTCTAGTATTTTTATATTAAATATATTTTCCTTTATTTAGATTAATTAACATTCAAAACGTGAAACTTGAAAGGGCCAAAAATAAAGAAAATTACATCAAGAAATGTCATACTAGTTTCTCACTTATAAAATATTTTCAATTATGGTAAAGTATTTAATTATATCACATTCAAAAATTAGGAAAATACAAAAGTAAATTTGCATTCATATAGATTGAGATGCATTCAAAACATGATTAAAACTGTGTGCATGAAAATGTGTTCAAAGTGAATGATTTAAGCAACAAAAACCAAACAGTCAAGATAAGGCTAAGAAATCTCAAACTGACATAATGTGCCTCTCATTGAGGCATATTTTCCCATGATAGTCGATTGGATGTGTGTTCAATGGAATTTTGGAAACATAACACTATCAAATTACTCAAATTTGTAATATCCTTCAAAAATGGCTAAGATTTAGCATATTAAGTGAGGGGAAATGGATGGAGGGTTGAGATTGATTGAAAGAAGATCAATAACTAGGGATGGTTGAGAAATCTCAACTCATGAGATGATGCCAAGTGGCATCATGAGAAGAGATGTGGGGGAGGTGATCTCTCAAGCCCTAGGATTGTTACAAGTGTCACCATGTGAGGGCTTGATAGGGAAATTGTACCTCAAAAAGGTATCATGTGGGTATGGAGAGGATCAAGGTCATAAAGGCCTTGTGCCCTACATTCCCAATGTATGATAAGGAGGGGAACAAAGTAATTTAAAATTCCTTTTGGATAATTTTGGAAGAAAGACCCATGTGCCTAAAGTACATCAAGTCTTTCTCAAAAGGGGAAAATTTAATGAGGGTGTGTGATGAGGGTGTGACCCGAGACATGGAAAATAACTCATGAAACAAGAGAATAATTTTATTATTCAGAAAATGGAACTTCTTACATGTAGAGGATCTCAAATCCTCAAGTTCTACAATAGATGCAAGTTACAGAAAATCATAGAATAATCCTTTTCGCATTGTGTGAACTTGTTCCCCCAAAAACTACATAAAAATCATAAACCCGCCCATAAATAGAGATCCTTATTAGTTTGGAGGAAAACAACATTCAAATTTGAGTTTTTTGGTGGCCTAGCACTGAAAGTTACAACTTGAGATTCAAATTTTAGAGTACATTCAAAAATTAGTATCTTCTAGAAAATGTGCCAACTTTCAGGAGCCATAGCTTTTGATCCGAGATTTCATTTTTCGAACCGTTTGAACCATTGGAAAGTTCTTAGAGTGAAGAACGTGCTTGAAATTTAATATGTCAATTTTGGAAATTTTTGGAGATGATTCAGGACTGTTTAGTGCCTCAAATCTGATTTGGAAGGTTTTAAGGTGCAATTCTTGGAGACTAAAACTGTAATATCTTTCAACCCAAGAATAGAAAAGCAAAATTGTAAGTTGGGAATTATGTTATGATGAAAAGGGTATCCATATTTGAAAAAACATCTAAGAAACCACCAACATGGAATGAGACTCTTTTTTTTGGGTGATGCAGGATTGCCCTTACACCACTGGATGCTCCTGCATTAGTGTGACGGGATAGGAAATAAATGGAAAGGGATTAGCCCTTTCCTAATCTTAAGATTAGAAATGTGCAAATGATTAGAGGGGATTAGGTGAAGATTAGGATTAAAGGTAGGTGATTAGTGAGCAAGTGAGAAAAGTTGGGGGATGTAACAAGAGGTGAGAGAAAAAGAGAATTAAATAATTTTATTTAATTAAAGTGAGGAAATAAGATGACTATATTAAATAAATAAAGATATTTATTTAATTTAGGGAGGAAGGAGGATAAAGATAATGTAAGCAATTAAATCAATTAATTGCTTTAGGACCTTAGAAGATTTTATGGATCATATACTAACAATATTAATTAAATAATTAAATATTATTTAATTAATGCAGATGAAGGGGAATTGGATGAAATACCGAGATAAAATTGACCAAATGCAAGTGGTCAATTTTAGGTGTCTACAAAAACCAAAAAATATCAAAAAATGAACAAAAAATTCCCTTCATTTCATCATGAGGCACATACATTCAATAAGAATATACGAAGAAAGAGAGCTATCTATTTCCTCAAGAGGAACGCAACACACAACATTAAACATTAAAATTCAAACATTCAATGATCAACTATTAATAAAACAACTTATCCTTCTTGAATTTTGAATTCACACTAAATGCATGAAAGAGTGACACAAGACTAGTTATAGATAAAATAAGGGAAAACCTATAAATTCAAGTGAATCCCACCAAATAAGAAAGCACAATAACAAGTAAAAATCATAGGAAAAATGAACAAAAAATTAACAAATATGACAAAGAGAGGAGTTTCTAGGAAGGGAACTTAAACTACTAGAGGAACTAAATGAATTGGAAGAGCAAAGATTGAACAAGTTTCACCTCTTTTTGACTAATGAATTGAATAAAATTAGATTGAGTGACCCACTAGATCACATCAGAATAATAACAACAATACAAGTATCCAACATTCACTAATAACATCAAACATATATCTATAGATTAAACTAAGAAAATCACAACAATCATCAATTCAACTAAATAGATCTTACAAATAGTATAATTACCATCTATTATGTTTCACTTTCCCATAAACATAACAAACCATTGGTCTAGCTCTTATCAATAGAGTAGGAGTGACTAGAGGGTGTGCCTCTAACATGGGTATGGTTAAATGTGCTATGTTAAAGTTTGGCTCACTCAAATTATCCATGAGTGGATTTTGAATAACACATATTCTAGTGAAACCAACATGAATAAAAAAATCCTTCTAGTTAAACTTGTTCAATTTATTTTCTTTATTCTTATTTTTTGCTTCTCGTCACATCCATTTCATTTTTTTGTGGTAATTCTTGCATACAAAAAATATGATATAATTGGACAAGGTTCAAGGGTAGGTTCCCTCTAACAACCCTATTAATCCTCATTTTGATAAATATCATCTACTAGATCCCACAACACTAATCTCAAACTACTACAACTTTGAAGATATATATTCTAATAGTGAGAGATGATAGCCTTTTAACTTTGTAACTTTCAACATACTATCCTAGAGTCAAGATGCCATATTTTAACAAAATATTAAAAAATTAGGACACACATAGTTCCTGTAATGACTGAAAATGAAAAGGACTCTTGCACAATAGACAACAAGGAAGATCGTTAGAAGCACAAATGCATACAATACTAAATCTAAAATGTAAATTCATTCGTTAAGCAACAAAGAACATGGGAAAGTAAAAACGTAATTAAAACTAGAAAAATCTGACCAATTCCAAACGTATTTCCATGATTCATCTCGATTGCCCTTCTCCATTTCGCTTGTATAGTATAATTGCCCTCAGATTTTCAAGTTAGTGCAAGTATAGCCTAATGATAAATATTAGCAAAATATCAAAGATTCAAAACAAAAGTGCTCTCAAAAGTTGCAAAATTCATGAGAGAGAGTGGAATGAAGAATGACAAATCAATTTATAGAAAATTGATTATTCGAACGACAGGTCAAGATTGAAAGATCAACAGACAGTTGAGATCGACTAATTGGACATGCATTCAGATAACTGATAGTGATGACATGAGTTATTTGAATTAGAAATAGAATTAAAGATTAAATAAATGATTTAATCTTCAGTTCGGCATTCGAAAATAGAAGAAATATCTTTGCATGACAAAGATAAAGATTGATTAAATCAACTCTTGTTTGAATGCACGCACAACATTTAATTAATTAAATAATAATATTTAATTAATATGCATGTGCACGCAAATGAGTTAGAACTGGAGGATTGCATGATCTGAAGAAGAGATTACTCAAAGATGCCACTCAGACATCGAATGAATAGTTAATTGAACGATTAAAATAGATGTTGAGTCCAGTAAAAGTGAATACTTAGATAACTCACATAATTATCTAAAATATAGAGGAATGTGTTAAAATAGAATTAATGAATTAAATAATTCATTTAATTCAAGACTCAATATTTGAAGAATAATTAAATAAATAATATTTATTTAATTAAAGGATGAAGGGATTAAATGAATAATTAAATAAATAATGAATTTATTTAATTATAGTTGAAATATGATAAAGAGTAAATTAAATAAGAATTTATTTAATTTAATAAGAAGAATAAGGTTAATTAGTAATATAATTAAATAAAAAATCATTTATTTAATTAATTAGATAGAATAAAGAAAAAGTGAATTAATTAAATAAATAAGATTATTCAATTAATAGAAGAATTAATGTTAAGATGAATAATTAAATAATTCGACATTATTTAATCATAAGCATGAAGAATATGAAAATATGAAGAATATAGAAGTTGCAGGATAAAAACTAGATTTCGGTGTCTACATTTGCCCCTCTTTGATACAATGTCGTTTAGGCCTTGTGTCAAAGAAAATGAATAAGAAATATGCCCCAGTAATGCCCCAGTGTAAAACAGGTGAAGGTATGCCCCCTCGGGAAAATTGACAAATTTCTGAAATATTCAGAAAATTTTGGAAATGCACCCGATTAGTCCAGTAGATAGGTAGAAATGCAATGCAATTGATGGAAACGGGATCGGAAGTGGGAGGGACGGGTACGGGATGATAGAAAATGGAAGTTTACATGGCCAGTAGGAAGAAAATGCCACCTAAGCCCTAGGTATATATTTGAATTGGGGTGAAAAACTATTCATTTGCACCCACCTAGCTTAGAGATTTCAAAATTTGCTTTGACTTTCAGCGAGGATGTCTCCAGTTCCAGCCACCCATCATCATGCATACAGGATCCGGATGTACCAGAGACAAGCTGATGCGGACCCCCGGTATGGACCTAAAACTTGCCTTTTGAAAATTTTTAATTTGCGTGTGTTTTAAGATATTTATTGCATTTTAAGTTCTGCGTCGCTTTTTATTTTGCACCGCATGTGTTTGCGCGAACGATGCATTTGACTATGAAAAGCCGCATTTGTATTTAAACGCCAGTCGGTTAGATTAGGGTTTTAGCAAATAAACGCATATGTTTATTTTGATACGCATTTGACATTTTGTAACGCATGTGAATATTAATAGACGCATTTGTTTATTTTGACACGCACGTGATTTCCTGAAACGCATATGAATAGATATCGCCGCATTTGCTTATTTAAAAAAGCATTTGAGTTTATGCAATGCAAATGATAGTTTTGTGACACATTTGATTTTTATTAACCACATTTGATTAATAATGACGCACCTGTAATTTGTGAACCGCATTTGTGGAAAAGCGATGCATGTGTAAAAGAATGATGCATTTGCAAAATAATGACGCATTTGCATTGTATGTTAAAACAATCATTTTTCACTAGGATAGATGATTCAGGCTGACAGAAGGTATATATGATGTTGTTGCAGGTTGTATTGGACCCTATCTATATACAGGGAGTCGAGACCTACGACGTTTCGATTCAGAGACAGCTTGCAGTCGGCCCAGCGACAGACGTTATGGCATTTGGATTTGTTACATGTGACCGATATACCCCAGATTAGGGCAAATTGGGGGTTGCTGACAGCACTATGTGAGCGGTGGCATTCGGAGACATCATCGTTCCATCTCCCGATTGGAGAGGCTACAGTGACTTTAGAGGATGTGTATAGGATTTTGAGACTACCAATTAGAGGGACCCGGGTGGTCTATGATATGCAGAGGGGGATAGCGGAGATGTGCAGATATTACCCCCACGCTGATGTTAGACAGCTAGGGGTGGACGACTATGAGATTAGATGGCGGGTATTGGCCCAGAGATATAGACAGTTAGACTGTCTAGTAGCAACACTGATAGGTGGTATTATACTGTCGGACCGCCGAGGTCATGGATTCCCTGTAGGATGGGGGGAGATGTTAGTGGGCATGCTTGAGTGTCGAGTCGTATATGCTTGGGGTTCCTGTGTACTAGGGATGTTATACTTCCACTTGCATGACATAGCCTATAGAGAGGCACAGTCAATGAGCTGTGGTACAACGCTTTTGATGGTATGGGCGTGGGAGCATATCACTATATTCAGACCACTGATTACAGTTGATGTACCTCATGGAGCACCATATGCTTTCCATTATGCGGGGGGCCACCACTCAGCACCATATTGGGGACACAGGGTATTTCAGACATGCTATAGACTTGATGCAGGAGTTCACATGGAGACCGTACTTGGGCTGTGAGGTGTGGTCAGATGAGGATGAGCACCTTCCATTCTACAGACAGACACAGTATTTAGTGGGACGAACAGTGTCCCACATGCATATTATAGAGCGGCAGTTGCCGAATCGGGTCCTGAGACAGTATGGAGAGGTACAGGATGTACCTCGAGGGAGAGCAGAGTTTGCGTGGTCATCACGAGGTCCTGCTATGGGGGCCAGAGATTTCAGTCACCATCGCGGAGGTAGATATTGATGGATTATAGGCACAACCATGGGGATGGAGGGATGGACCAGCAGATGTAGGTACCACTCTAGCTTATGATCAGTGGGGGCAGTGCACAGGCTGATTCCCTTGACAGATCCAGGGCAGCTAGCACCGGTAGAGCGTTGTGGTATAGGTCCCAGAGGCAGGCGAGGTAGAGGAGGAGGTCGAGGAGGTAGAGGAGGCCGAGGTGATGGTGGGGATGATGGAAGAGGTGGCTGACATGGAGGCAGGAGAGGGAGGCATGGTCGACGGGGATGAGGACCAGCCTTGTCACCAATCTGAGAGGAGAGAGGAGGAGAAGAGGATGTGGCCATGCTAGATGTGGCCAGAGGTGGTGAGGAGGAGCAGCCGGCAGAGGCAGTGATCCCAAATATCCCTGACATCCGAACGGAGGTAGAGGTAGGTGCCGAGGAGGCAGTTGGAGAGGAGGCAGGTGGAGAGGAGGTCGAGCTTGATGCTCTTGGATTGCTAGGTGCCTACCAGGAGGACGATGATCATGAGAGAGAGATCAGAGGTCAGATCCTGGAGGAGATCGATGAGGAGGAGGATGGGAGAGACAAAGTCCGTCAGGATGAGACTGAGGCAGAGGTGCCTGACACAGATACGTTGCAAGCTCAGGTTGCCTCCTTGGAGGAGCAGATGAGGGTATTGATGGCGGAGAGGGATGCCTACAGGGTGGAGAGAGACAGAGCCTTGATGGAGAGAGATCAGGCGGTAGATCGGCGGTAGGAGACTGAGCATAGATTCACTAAGCTCAGATCATTATGTACAGGACCATCAGCGGCATTTGCTAGAGAGTTGGTTAGAGCCGGCGAGAGGGAGAGATACTACCAAGATCTGTATGAGGCAGAGGTTCCCTTAGAGAGACGGGCTCCCATTTTTTCAGCAACATAGAGTAGTAGGTCCCAGACGAGGACCCACACACGGATAGTGAGCATAGAGGGAGTGGATCAGCCATGTAGAGCAGGGCCCTATGACAGACCTCCCACAGCTCAGAGATTAGCAGGTTCCCAGCATCAGTCTCCCACACACTCTCGACATGATGGCACTGGCAGTTCAGGATAGAGATACTGTGTGAGGTTCATTTGAAACATTGTATTTTGATCCGATAGCCTGTGGGCTTCCATGTATTTGTGATACATTATGACATTGTGATGTGACACATATGAGCGATATATATATATATATATGATTTTGGCAGCGATTCTTATGATATGCATTGTCTATTTATTGATTATGTAGTCTTTTATTTATACATGTGATGTTTATATGATATGCCTATGTGATGGATGGTTGTATGTACTTTATGATGTTTATGCAACTACTAAGATAATGTTAATTCTATGTGACATATGCTTCTATATGATTATGAGATGCAATGTGATGTTATATGTATGATGACATGTGATGCTATACAAATTTAATGTAATGCATGTATTTACAATTGAGTTGTACATGAAGTGCTTATGATATGTATTGTTTCTAACATGTATGTTGATGCAGGATGATATGTAATGTGTTGTGTCACAGGACTTCGTCATAATGCAAGAAAGAAGAACTGTTAGTGCAGAAAGGAATATCAACAAAGAAAGAAAAGATAGAAGATAGATGTTAATGTTAGGAATCTTCGATATTTTGTTGTATCACAAAAGGTATTGCACTTTATCATCATTGGGCCGGACTAATACAAATGGAGACAAACACCAAGATATGAGATAGATCAAGGTGTGCAAGGTCAGCCATTTGCTGATAACAGACAGTCGCAGACAAGGATTGTCACTAACTCATACCAAGGACACAAGTTGCCCCAGTCTTTTTGTCAGGACAAAACACAGACAACAAACAAAAGAGAAAGACGGGTCATGAGACGTCATCGCTCCTCTAAATCCATCATGGGACATCCTTGAGGAAACTAGTAACATGACTCAAAATCAAATTTAAAAGACAGTCGACAGACAGCAGTCAAAGAAAATAGAATTATGATACATCGTTGCTTCTCTAAATCCTTCATGGGACATCCTTGAGAAAGCTAGTAACATGAATCCCAGTCATCAATTCCAGATAAATGATAAGATAAATAAGCCATAAAGTCAAAAAGCTAGTAAAAATATTTGACAAAACATGATTTGTTTGTTTGATTTCTTTTGATTGATAAAAGAATTGGTTGGTAGAGCCTGATTTCAGGAGATACACATACCGGATAAGACTGTGAGTCTGGTTTCGATGTTATGACTATCTGTATAAGGCATGACAAAGCCTGGTTTCAGAAAGACATGTATTGTATAAGACATTGAGTCAAATTCTGTTGACGTGATAACCTGTGTAAGGCTATGTTCGACCTTTTCAATTATGCAGGAAGGACTCATCCTGAATAAGACATAGGTTAATTTTTTTGCTTTGATATCGTCTGTTCCAAGAAGGACACATCTTGTAGAAGACTTTTGGTTGATCTGTTTGAATTTTTTTGTTTGGCAAGTCGTATGTTTTGACTTAGAAACATTGTTGACTTGTTCACCAGATTTGATGCATGACTTGATATGATGTATGGACAATTGACTGTGTGTGACGAAAAACCCTAAAGGACTGACCTAGTGTGGCCTCAGGGGCTCATCGATTGATGGCCTTGCCTACGTTGTACACACAGAGACCTCGTAGTTCGACTTGACGACGACCGACAAGACTGACTACAAACAAAAGATGTGTGTGAAAGTGAATGCGACGAACCCTAATGGACTAACCTAGTGTGGCCTCGGGGGCTCATCGTGTGATGGCCTTGCCTACGTTATACATGCAGAGACCTCGTAGTTTGACACAACGAATGACCTTGTCATATAGAAATATGGATTGACTCATGACTTTATATAGAAAAACCTAAATGGATGGACCTAATGCCTCGGGAGCACATTGGCAGATGGCCTTGCCTACGTCCAGTCATAGAGGCAACGTAGTTCGACAAACAACAAAGACTGACAAGTGCGACTGACTCTGACCTTGTTTTTTGGATTTTTGAAATGTTTTGATTTTTTTGTCTTTTTGAAGTTTTTTGATGTTTTTGTGTTTTCTCAGGTCATTTTGTGATGTTTGTGGATTGTCCATGGTTTTACGTCTTCAACACAACCAATGTAAGAACCAATATGACACATGTCAAGTGTTTGCCCCCAGTCGAGTATAAGACCAACTGACTATGAATAGGGTAAAATGGGGGATATGAAATGCTCTCGATGTCAATCGTTCCAAGTTATGGGAAAGACTACCACTTATTATGAATGGTATATACAAGTGATGGATACAAAAGATAAGGAATATGTACAGGGTAGTGGACTATGTATAGTGTAGTGGACTATGTACAGGGTAGGTAGTATGTTCAAGATAGATTAGAATAATAGTAGACAAAGGAGCAGAGTTGAGTACACATGGTGCCTATTTGCCAGGTTTTCACCATGGTACCTATCCAAGGCACCACCGAAGTGGTTTTCACCATTGGACAATTGATTTGTCTTTACTATTTTCCTTATTAACTAATTTTTTTGGTGTTAGCAAGATGCCTGTTTGCCAGGTTTTCACCTTGATAATGATTTTTTTGATTTTTTGATTTTTTTGTATTTTTGCTAAATAAGACAAAGGCTCTCAGAAGCTATGCGTAGAACTTCTTCAGATGCATACTGTTGATTGGTGAGGACAATGGTTCACCTTCTGGATTAGAGAGTTGGTACGCTCCTGATCCAAAAGCTTCTGTAACAACATAAGGTCCCAACCAATTAGGTTCAAACTTCCCTGGTTTTTCTCTTTCTACTTGATTCTTTGGGTTCTCCATTAAAACCAGGTCACCAATGTCAAAATTTTTGTTTAAGACTCTCCTGTTATAGCTACGACGAAGGTAGTTCTGATATGCTTGGAGGTGGTCGAGTGCCTTCTGTCTATGCTCATCTAGGAATTCTAGTTCATGGAGTCTTGACACTCGATACTCTTCATCATCAATGTGGCCTTTCAAGGATACCCTTAGGGAAGGAATCTCGACCTCAATAGGCATAATGGCTTTAGAACCAAAGACAAGTGAATATGGGGTAGCACCAGTGGGGGTACAGATACTTGTGCGATAGGCCCATAAGGCCGGGTTAATCTGTAAATGCCAGTCACGACCAGCATCATTGACAGTCTTCTTAAGGATTCAAATGATGGTCTTGTTAGACGCCTCTACTTGGCCGTTACCTTGTGGGTAGTATGGAGTGGCGAAGTCATGTTGGATATGGAATTGATCACACAGATGACGAACTTCTTGGTTCTTAAATGGGCGGCCATTATCAGGGATTATGGACTGAGGGACACCATACTGACCGATGATATAGTTCAAGATAAATCTAGAAATCTGCGTGCCAGTAATGTATGTCATAGGAATGGCTTCAATCCACTTCGTAAAGTACTTAGTGGCAGTGATAATGAACTTGTGTCCATTAGATGATGTGGGGTGAATCTTACCTATGAGGTCGAGTCCCCATTGGGCGAAGGGCCATGGTGACATGATAGGACAGAGCTCTTGTGCTGGGGCATGTATCAAATCTCCATGAACTTGGCATTGGCGACATTTCGTTACAAAGACATATGAGTCTTTTTCCATAGTAGGCCAATAATAACCCAGTCTCATAATCTTTTTGGCTAAGGTAGGACCGCTAGAATGGGAACCACATATACCCTCATGCACCCCACACAAGGTTGCTTGTGCTTCAGTAGAATCAAGACATCTCAGTAAGGTATTGTCTAAAGTGCATCTATATAGGGTATCTCCAATGATGGTATATTTGGATGACTGGCGGAGGAATGTTCTACGTTGGTTATTTGATAGGCCAACGGGTATGACTTCGGGATGAAGGTAATCATAGATTTCTTTGTACCATGGGGAATCAGGACCAACACTATCACACACCATTTTAGAATCTGGGATATCGTAGGCTGGGACCAGAAGCTGTTCGACCAAGAACTCAAACTTAGGCACGTTGTTAGGAATGTCAAGAAGTGATGCAATTGTAGCCATAGCATCTGCTGCCTTGTTTAAAACATGAGGTATTTGATGAAACTTGACTTTGTCAAAGTACTCTTTAAAGCCATCAGCCATGCGCTTGTACGGAGCAAGCTTCTCATCCTTAGTCTCATAATCATCATTTACCTGTCTTATTACTAGTTGAGAAACTCCATTTACCTGGAGGTTCTTGATTTTCCACTTGACTACCATGCGTAAACCTGTCACTAAAGCTTCATATTCCACCATGTTGTTAGTGCATGGAAATGCAATCCTAAATGACTTAGGGATGGAATCCCCCTGCGGTGTGATAAACAGTATACTTGCTCCTGAACCATGATTTGTATGTGATCCATCAAAGTATAGTTTCCATATTATGTTTGTGTCAAACGTGAATATGAACTCATCAGGAAAGCCTGCAACTAATGGATGATCTGCCTGTATGGGTGCATCAGCTAACTGATCAGCAATGACCTGTCCTTTAATGGCCTTTCTTTCTACATACTGGATATCATACTCGCTAAGTATCATAACCCACTTAGCTAGTCATCTTGTTAATGCTACCTTATTGAGAAGATATTTCAGAGGATCGATTTTAGCAATCAACATTATTTGATGGTTTAGCATGTAGTGCCTCAGTTTTTGGGTAGCAAATACTACTGCAAGACAGGCACGTTCAATGTTACTATAGTTGAGCTCATAACCAACCAGAGTCCGGTTGATATAATAGACTGCCCTTTCATGACCTTCATCATCATTCTGTGCAAGCAATGCTCCGAGTGATGAATGGGTTGCTGTAATATAAAGAATCAATGGTCTTCCTTCAATAGGTGGCATTAAAACAGGTGGTGTAAGTATTCTTTTATCAGTTGAAAAGCCTCTTCACACCTAGATGTCCATACAAATGGTACTCCTTTCCGGAGAAGATGTTGAAAAGGATGTGTCTTGTCTACTAGTTGCACTATAAATCTTTTGATAGATTGCAACCTTCCTTTTAATGTCCTGAGTTGACTGAGATTGTTGGGGGTGGCATGTCCATGATTGCTTTTACCTTAGTAGGATCCACTTCAATGCCTTGTCTTGAGATGATATAACCTAATAGCTTTCCTGACTTGACTCCAAACACACATTTCTTTGGATTGAGTCTCACATTATACTTCTCCAGCCTCTGAAATACCTTGTCCAAAACCTGTAAATGTTTTTCCCTTGTCTTGGATTTTACAATAAATTCATTGACATAATCTTCCATACAAGTGTGTACTAAATCATGAAAGATAGTAGTCATGGCATGTTGATAAGTTGCTCCTGCATTCTTGAGTCCAAAGGGCATAACATTCCAGCAATACATTCCCCAAGGACAAGTGAAGGTTGTCTTAGGTTGATCTTCAGTGGCAATTCTGATCTGGTTATATCTTGAGAATCCATCCATAAGGGACAACAACTCATATCCTACTATCATGTCAACTATCATGTCTATATTAGGCAAAGGGAAGTCATCTTTAGGACAAGCTTTGTTGATATCTCTAAAATACGTGCAGATGCAGATGCCCCCAGCTAGTTTGGTAACTGGTACAAGATTAGAGATCCAGTCTGCATAGTCAATAGATCTGATGAAACCAATGTCTAACAATTTCTTGAGTTCTTCCTTGACTAATAAAGCAATATGTGGATGCATTTTTCTCAACTTTTGTTTCACTGGTTTGGCACCTGGTTGTGAAGGCAAATGGTGTAGAACAAGTTCAGGATCTAACCCTAGCATGTCCGTATATGACCAAGCAAAATTTATCTGTCTCTGTGCAAAGAAGTCATGGAACTCAGGCTTCTCTTCTGTTGTCAATGACACTGCAAAATAAACCAGTCGTGGATTCTCTTTTGTGCCTATGTTGACCTCTATAGTTTCTTCCACGAGCATAGGTGAATTTTCCTATGTAATGGGAAGAATGTTCAAGCCTCCATCCTTAGGTGCCTTAGAGAGGTTTTCACCTTTGGATGCGTCCTTTCTTTTTACTTTTTCATTGTCTAAAGGTGCCTTTCGGTTTTCACCTAGAGACTCATCTTTTTGATTTTGTTTATTCTTTTTGTCATTTTTGCGACTGGAGGGTTGAACAGATTCCCCAAAATATGCTTTGTTGTCCAAGTCAATGGTAAAACCAGCTTTATGATCCCCATTAGGTATGCCTTCACGTAATCCCAAGAACTTAGCAATTGCTTCGTTGTTCTCAAAAGTATCTAAAATGGGTGTATCTTGTTGATCCCAATCAATGAGTTGGGGATAAACTAAGGGCATGTCATCGTCAGAGTTATCAAAGTCTAATGGGGTCAAGGTAAGGATTGAATTATTCATGTGATCACAAAAATCTTGTACCAAGTCCTTTTTGCTTTTGGGTTTGGGTCTAGGTGGATGAATATGTGGGCCTAATGCCAAGGTTTGACAATCAGAAAGAGGTGGCTTAGGTTGCCATGGGGTAGGACCAAGTGATTCCCAATAGTAGTGTTTAAACCACTCCTCTTTTGTCATTTTCTTTAGTGGATAGGAGTTTAAGGGGTTTGGTGAGGAACTTAACATCATGTCAAGTTCTCCAAATAACTTATCAAGGTCCATGGAAGAAGTAGAGGATAAGGAATCCCACTCATAATCATTAGAGTCAGGGGAGTTGCAATGATTTTGGTCCACTGGTTCATGAGATGTCTTAATGTCTTTTGAAGCACGTACTTCCTCAAGTAAGGGTAATGGAGTACTAGGAACGCCAATCTAAATCGGTTGAAACCCTATCCCTACTCCTTTTGGCCACTGAGAAACAAATATTGGTTCAATTCTGCCATCCTGGTTTAAGCCTAAACCACTTTGTCCATCATATCCTTTTCTTTGCATGATTTTGAAACCTTTACCATATAGTCTTGTAGGAATATGAGCAAGTAAAAGGGATTCTTGATTACCTTCCTTATACAGCCAGGAAGTAATATCTTCTGTATCTACAGCCTCTTTGCTTAATTCACCCCATTTAGTGAAAGTTGTTGTGGGGGGAGCATGTATAGTGATCATAGACTGTCCCCTAGGTGTTGTAGGTAAACCATATGACTCAGGAGGAATCAAATGGCTAACACAATAAGAAGTCTTCATGTAATACTCTCCACAACCCTTGTCTTGGATCTCAACCCTTGGAGTAGTGGGAAGTGAAGGTGAAATAGATGTTCGAGTGAGTGTGGATGGATCAACATAAGAAGATGAATTGGACGATGAGACCTCATGGTTGACTGGGACTTGGCATTGGGGAATCTCCTTTAGATCGGTGCAATACTGGAAAGGATCGGGATCACCATCGATAGTTATTTCAGTGCCATTGTAAGGGAATTTAAGACATTGATGATCAATATGTGGAAGGGACCGCCTTCATGGCATGAATCCATGGTCTACCTAGCAAGAGGTTATAAGGGAGGGTGAGATCCAAGACCTGGAATTTTGTCTCCATCACGGCAGGACCAATTTTGATAGGAAGTGTGACCACCCCCTTTGACTTTCTTTCTTCATCATCATAAGCCTTAATGACAATACTCTTGGTGGTGTCTATGCATGCTTCTGAAATACCTAATGTCTTAATTAGTTTTAAAGTGCATAGATTTAACCCTACTCCTCCGTCTACCAAAACTCGTCTAACTTTGGTGTCATCAACAAGGACTTCTAGATGTAAAGGGTCATTGTGGTTCGTCTTTTCGGTGGCATAGTCTTGTTTAGAGAATGTGGCATGATGATTATTGGTTAAGTAGCCAACCATTTCCTGGAAACGATTGATTTCAAGGTCATTTGGGACTGTGGTATTCTGTAAAGCCTTATCAAGGATGGACTGATGTTCAGGGGAAATACCAAACAGTTCCAAGATTGAAATTTGGGCTGGGGTCTTCCCTAATTGGTCAAGTAGGTTATATTGTAGCTTGGAAGACTATGATGTTTGCTATGATGGAGGGCCTTGGATAACGAACTTAGTACGATGAGTATTGACCGCACATTCAGGATTAGGATTGATGGTAATGGTATTGATGTTTTCATTGGTGGCACGAAGACAGTGAATGATTTTGCCACTATCATAATCGTGTTTGATACTTGCATAATTGGCTGACATATTGGTCTTAGTACTCGAACTGGGGACAGTTCCTTTCGCATGGTCATGTAGTGGGTCTGAAAAGACTTGATGATCAGTGTTGGATGTCTTTTGTTTCTGTCCACTAACCTCAATAATTCTCTTGTCAACAAGATCCTGTATGATATTCTTCAGTTGTCGACAGTTTTGGAGGTTATGTCCCTTAGTCCTATGATAATCACAAAAGGCATTGTCATCCCACCAAGTTGGTTTAAACTGTCCTGGATCATATTGTATTGGTTCTTGCAGCTATATAAGGTTGTGTTGTAACAGTTGTTTGAACATCGACTCAATGGGTTCCCCTAAGGGAGTGAACTCACGTTTTTGAAATCTCCTTGGTTGTGGACGTTGGGTATTTTGGACCGTGTTAGGAGGTTGATTGACAGCATTAAGTGTGTTGGAAAAGTTATGAGGCCCTTTTAATGTGAGGAGGGGTCCTGCTTGTAGTGTTTTAGCATCAACCACCCCATCATTTGTGACATTTTTATTGTGAGACCAAAATCTGTTTCTATCTGTGGGGTTGTTTTGTATGATGGGGTTCTGATTGGGTGTTGTCGTCTTGAGTTCACCCTTTTCAATGAGATCCTTCTCTATTATCACCCCCTTTTTACTAGTTCTAAAAAAGATATGCAACAATGTACCCTTAAGTTACTCCTGAGTTTTGGATGAAGGTTTTCTTGAAACATTGTAACCTTTTATTTTTCAGGTATCTCGACAGGACACCTACTAGCAATAGTTCTCCATCTCTGGAAGAAAGCAATGAATGTTTCACCTTCGTCTTGCGTTGTATGGCACAAGGTTGCTATATTTATCTCATGGTCAATGTGGAAGGATAATTTCTCCACAAATTTCTCGACTAGTTCCCCCCAAGATCTAATGCCAGAATCTAGACCCGAAAACCATTCTAGTGCAACTCCTACAAGACTCCATGGAAATAGCCTCATAAGATAAGTGGGGTCATAAGTGACATCTATGCACATGGTAGAAAATTCCCTGATATGTTCTACTAGATTACGTTTTCCATTGTACTTAGGAAGATTCGGTATGACATATCCATGAGGGAAAGGTATCATGTACAATGATCTATCAAAACAGAATGGGCATATGTCCTTTGGTGAAAATGATTTCTTAGTTGAGACCGACATGTTATCCATTTGCGTTTGTAGGACGTCAACTTGGGTCAAAGATGTGCTAGGAGGATTATGTGGATCCATGTATGTGTTCTGAAATCCAAAGTCTCGTGATGGGTTTTGATTGAACGTTGGCATCTGAGATGGATTCAGATTCAGAATGTTGGTAAATGTATTCTAGTCTGGAATCGGTATAAATTGATGTTGCCCTGGATTCTGTGTAAATGGATTCTGAGTACCACTCTATGAAAAGGGATTCTGATTCAGAATCGGTGTGAAGTAGTTTTGACCTGGAATCTGTGTAGACAGATTCTGACTACCAATCTGTGAAAAAGGGTTCTGATTTGGAATCGATGTAAATTGGTTTTGACTGCTAGTTTGGAAGAGTGGGTTTTGATTGCCATATTGGAAGGAGGGAATGCCCCTATCTATGTAATCCTTGGTATAGTACTAGTGATTTGAGCACTAGGTATGGCAATTGATTGTGGTATGGTACTTGTGATACTAGCATTGGGTATAGCCGTTGACTGTGAACTTGTGGCACCAACATAAGGTGTGGAGGCTGAGGTTTTAGACTTTTTATTCCCAACAAGAGGACCGAAGGGAGTAGATGATGAAGCCCCTATAGTGAAATTAAATCCCGATGTCATGCTAGATGTACCAAATGGGGACATTTGGACTGTCGTACTCTGTGTAGACGTGCTAGATGGCATAGTCGTGCTGACTTGAGGTATAGTAGTACTAGCAGTCATAGTATTTTTCCCTTGTGTAGGTTGCATTTGTAAGGTACTGATATCAAATCCTGGAGGTAAAGTAGCACCTTCAGCTAGCAATTTTCCTAAAAATCATTGACAATCATTTGCTAGGTACTCATCTACAAAAGAGGCAAACTCAAGGTCCTGTGCGACAACCTCTATGTCTTCTGTTGTAACATGTCCTTGAGTGTTTCTAGTGGTGAATTTGTCTAATAGAGTCTTATGAGGTCTTGAAGAAAATGGGTTGATGAACTCGCTTGGGTTTGACATGTTTTCTCTCTCTTCTCTTAGACCTAGTTTCAACCATGTAGGACAAGCTCAATATGCGGGAAATGCAAGACTATATCTAGAAGCTGTATGACTCTATTCTATGTTTTTGGGGTTTTCTTATGCAAAATAAGGGATGTCCTATGATGATACTAGTCTAGACTCTAAAGGTGCAAGAAGTCTAAGTGAGACCCTAAAATGATCAATTCTATAAACCCAAGGTGAAGGGACCAACTACCTAAAGTCAAACCAAGGTGTCAATTTAGATAAGTCAAGGAACCAATGTAGGATAAAGATCAAAGACAAGTTGAGTTTCCTAACTAGACTGATGAGCTAGGAAGACTCTCCATAGGAAAAAGGATAAGATGATAGGACTGGGTTCAATGACGAATTTTGTTGACACTATGACTTTTCTAGAGTATAGAGGGTGGACTACTCCTACAACTTGTAAATGTGACGTCTCTAAAAGTCTAATGCAAAGTAATATGAACCCTAAGATGAGGATAAACTCTAACTGAAGACAACTATGGTAATGACTAAATGAACCTAAAGGATGCAAAATTGAGCAAATTGTTTCAGGTTTCTGTTTCAAAGACTGTTCATGTGAAGACCACTGAAACTGGTATAACCCTGCTAACTGGACAGTGACAGTGAATTTTGGTTATTCTGGTAATTAGACAGATGCATTTCAAATTTAACAATTGTGGTCCAAACTAACAGATGTGACTCATAATTACCAGATGCAACTCAGAATATAACACATGTGGTGTTTCCAAAATAGATGCGAGCCAGAAAAATAGATGCGACTCAAAAACTTACAGATGCGGCTCAAAACTACCAGATGCGACTTATATAAATCAGATGCGAGCCAAACTGACAGATGCGACTCAGAAAGTACAGATGCAAATCAAAACCTAACAGATGTGACTCTAAAAATCAAATGCGTGTTTCTAGTGAACAGTTGCGACTCTCTGTGAATTTTCAGTGACACGAAATTTAAAGTGACTCAGTTTTCCATGATCAAATTCTAACAATCAAAGACAATCATAAGACAAAGTGTTTTTAGTTTCATTTTTGGACTCAAAGAAAATTTTAAAGTGATAACATACAAGCACATCCTAATAGGCCAAAGGCCTAGGGTTTGTATACTTGGTATAGCCCACCTATTATACCCCGAATTGATGATGAACACCTTTCCCTCTCGAGAGCAGATAGCTTAGGAATTTGGTGGCATTGGCTCCCCTCCACGGCTCATTAACGTCTTTCGAGCACACCAATTCTGAATTCTTTAGGCAGTAACTTCCCAAGAACCGCTATCTCTACTCAAGGGGATCAGTAGTGAGTATCTTTGGGCATTGTACTATACCCTGTACTAATACCAAGCAACAGCCACAAATAGGTTGGTCTCTAAAATAAAAGGTATTTAATTCGGGCATTTCGTTCGTGGGGTGTGATCCATACGGCGCGAGTCCCCTTTCGGATCCATCTTGTCAGAACCACACTCGTGATTCTTGGGGTTTCCACATGAACCCACTTTTGTATACTAGCTGGAAGTCCCTCAGGTTCAGGGTGCTACCGCTCTGAGTCGTTCTGGGGTGAGTACTTTTTCCCACCAGAACAGGCCCAAGTTCTAGAGGTGGTAACCATTTCTCTTACACCCAAGATCGCACGGATGTGCAAGGGGAGAGGATACTTCGTTGTACCAAGTCGTAAGGGTGACCAAACTTGTGCTTTCGTACCAAACACAGTAGACAGTTGTTAATTTTAATCCAAATGAAAGATTTTCTAAACTACCAAACAATCTGTTTCAAAATTTAACTAGGGTCTTCGACAAACGTCCTGGAGAAAAACTCATTAGTAGTTTGCAATATTGTCTTCGTCAATCATTCTGCAAAAGCTTGTTAACTCCAAATGGCCACAAGCTGAAAATCAAATATCAGTAACATGAAAATCAATTGAAAATCCCTGATTGCTGAAAGCAGAAATAAAATTTTACCAGTCAATTGCGTCGCTTCATTACCAGTCAAATGTGTCGTTTATTTTTCAGTTGCGGCTCATAAAATCAATTGCGGTTTAGGAATTGTCAGATGCGTCATTTCTATGTCAGATGCGGTTCATAAATCCAATTGTGGTGTAGGTATTTCGCATGCGGTTCATAAAGTCACTTGCGGTGCATAAATTTCACATGCGTCGTTCCGTACGAAAAATCTACAAAAACTAAAATAAAAATATCTACGGATCCACGAAGATGATGTCTTCACGTCGGGTTCACCAAAATGTAACGACTGAAAATGAAAAGGACTCTTGCACAATAGACAACAAGGAAGATTGTTAGAAGCACAAATGCATACAATACTAAATCTAAAATGCAAATTCATTCGTTAAGCAACAAAGAACATGGGAAAGTAAAAAAGTAATTAAAACTAGAACAATCTCACCAATTCCAAATGTATTTCCATGATTCATCTCGATTGCCCTTCTCCATTTCGCTTGTATAGTATAATTGCCCTCAGATTTTCAAGTTCGTGCAAGTATAGCCTAATGATAAAGATTAGCAAAATATCGAAGATTCAAGACAAAAGTGCTCTCAAAAGTTGAAAAATTTGCGAGAGAGAGTGGAATGAAGAATGACAAATCAATTTATAGAAAATTGATTATTCGAACGACAGGTCAAGATTGAAAGATCAATGGACGGTTGAGATCAACTGATTGGACATGCATTCAGATAACTGATAGTGATGACATGAGTGATTTGAATTAGAAATAGAATTACAGATTAAATAAATGATTTAATCTTCAGTTCGGCATTCAAAAATAGAAGAGATATCTTTGCATGACAAAGATAAAGATTGATTAAATCAACTCTTGTTCGAATGCATGCACAACATTTAATTAATTAAATAATAATATTTAATTAATATGCATGTGCACGCAAATGAGTTAGAACTGGAGGATTGCATGATCTGAAGAAAAGATTACTCAAAGATGCCACTCAGAATGAATAGTTAAAACGATTAAAATAGATGTTGAGTCGAGTAATGAATACTTAAAACTACATTTACATTTAATTCAAGACTCAATATTTGAAGAATAATTAAATAAATAATATTTATTTAATTAAATGATGAAGGGATTAAATGAATAATTAAATAAATAATGAATTTATTTAATTATAGTTGAAATATGATAAAGAGTAAATTAAATAAGAATTTATTTAATTTAATAAGAAGAATAAGGTTAATTAGTAAGATAATTAAATAAAAATCATTTATTTAATTAATTAGATAGAATAAAGAAAAAGTGAATTAATTAAATTAATAAGATTATTTAATTAATAGAAGAATTAATGTTAAGATGAATAATTAAATAATTCGACATTATTTAATCATAAGCATGAAGAATATGAAAATATGAAGAATATAGAAGTCGCAGGCTAAAAACTAGATTTCGGTGTCTACAGTTCCCATTCAGTTGGATATCCATTAGCAATACCAAACTATCACTAGTTATAGAGACATGACCAACCAAATGGATAATGAGGTGAGCCATCTAGAAAGGCATTTAGAAGTTGTTTGAGCAACTTGTGATGATGTCCACATTGACTATCAAGCTAAAAAATTGTATATGTATCATATCATAGAACCAATGGAGGCACTCAAGGCCCACTCCACAACTACACAATTGAAGGTGTTTAAACCAAAGAATGAATAATAAGGAGAGTGGCCCATCAATATCATTTATACCCTAGTTCAATGGATCATAAGTCTTGAATTTGGAGGTGTCATAGATGTTCTTAACAACAAACTTGAGGAAGTTCCTAGATTTCCAAACTGGTGACCACATGTAAGCCCATTTACCCTCATTAAAAATGATTATATGTAGGGTAAAATTAAAATACCCCATTACATAAATTTTGTTATATAAATATGAGCAATTCAAAGCTTTTGTGACTTCCTTACCCTCATCTTATAATACAACATAATTAAACCAATTAGGGGGTCTCGTCCTTTCAAAATATAAATGAGCCAAGTTGGAGAATTTCCACTCATAATGGAAATCATAAAGCCTATTTAGTGTTCAAAATTTGAACACTAATTTAACTAGATATACAAAATTTATATGATACTAATAACTAGGAATAGTTTTCAAAGAAAAAACATAAAACAAGCTCTACCTATTGGACCTATGTTTTGGGAAACTACTCCATGTGGATGTGCACAACCTCTTTTTGAGAACATATGTTGAGTATTTCAAGAAGGAATTGGAGAACATAATTCACAATACCATGTTTCCCCATGCTCTTATTGAACTTCCCAGGTTACAAGGAGTAGGGGACCCTAGCTTGCTTATCAAGTCCAATACAACAATAGTTTTAGAGCTTATCCTTAGAATGCATTGGCCACCAAGAAAAATTGAAGAACCTTAGAAGGAATTTCCTTGGAATTATATTATAGGATTTCTAAGGACCCAATAAATTCTTTTCAATAAGTCATTGGTGATTTTTTTTTACTACCTTTGAGATTAATAAACTAGTTAATATAGGGATTCAAGAATTATTAAGTTTTAAGAAAGATGTAAATGAATTAGTATCCCATTTCATCATGGGATGGAGGAAGGTCATCTACTTACCTAAAATTTTATAAATATTCTCTTTAAATTACTTTAAAAGTATATTAGGCCATCATTGATAGTGGATAGAAAGAATATAAAAATGGTAGACTAGTTACAAAAGATCATGGAAAGAAAAAATATTTCATGCCAAATATTTTTTAAAAATAATTGTAGTGACACCACCAATGGGGTGATATAAATTCAACGGCCAAATAATAATAAAAAATAAATTGTACAATAATTTTGTCATAGTAATTACAACTTAGGGAATAAAAATATCAATGTTAGTGACAATTGATCAAATAACAATAACAAGAAAGGAGGTAGGGTAGGAGATAAGTCATTCATCAATCATCATGACCCCTATCAAAGACCTAAAGAGTACTAACTTGATAATTATTGTTCATTCCACAAGATAAGGGGCCATGACACCAAGTCATGTCAAGATTATAAACACCTTGAATCAAGACATCCCAAGGAATAGTAGCAAATGTTAGTGGATATATTTTTATATTCAGATGATAAAGAATATACATTGAAACCAATTACCAAAAATTATTTGACCAAGACATGTTATTCCTTCTCAAAACCAATCAAAATAAGGTACTCTGCCTCACCCATAGACCTAGAAAAATTTGCATGGTTTGACCCTTTTAGGCATTCTAGATTTTCTTTAGGATTCTCCAAATCATTTAACTTTTCTTGTTAATTTTCTAGAATTAGGCCATGAGATATGAACCATCTAAATCCTTTACATCAATAATGGAGTAAGTAATCCTAACCCAACTAGCTTTCCTCCTAAGTAAACTTATTATATTTTATTTTTAAAAATTTACCTATTGATTATTAAATAGTTGAATGGGATTATTCTAATCTTTACGTAATGATCCAAGTTCCTCAGTATTGCATTAATTATATCATGATTGATGACGAGTGTGCAATAAATTTAGTCCCTCTTTCAATAATCAAAATGATTGTTTATGATAAATAATAATCACTCATTACTAATTATATCCATAGAATATGGGATAATATTAAGAATTTTATCATTGTGAATGTATTCTCACTATCACCTTTGTCCTAAGATACTATTAAAAAATTATTTGTCATAGATGAAGAAAATTTCTACCATATGATTCTTGCATAACCTTGGATTCATGGAATGAGATCAATCACCTATACCATATTTCAATAAATATACTTTCCTCACCTTATTCAAGTCCAAATAATCAACTTGAGGATCTTAATTATTTTAGTGTTTATAGTGCTAGACAATAAAAAATGAAGGATAGGTAAAAAAAAACTCATAAAAATTCTACGAGATAAAATGAATCAAGTATAAAATAACTTAGAATTAGTAATTAGGAACCTCTTACTAAATATGAGCCTCAAATAAGAAATGATTATTATTATTTTATGTTTTATCTAATCATCTTGATAAGTCATTAGGGTGTTCAAATTGATGGTGAACTCCATAGCTCCTAGAAATCGCTTGCAACCAAAAATTATATCACATGGAGAGACAAAAATCAATGATTATGCTATGCAACCTTGAAATAATGGTTGATCCAAAAAATAAATTGTTGGCAACACAAGGGAAAACAACTAAGAGGGTGGGTGAATCAGTTGTTACAAAATTTTAAACTTATTAAACCTATTCAATTTATTCTTAGATATGATAAGTAACCATGAAAGCATAAACCATCAACACATCAAAAATGCACATAACACCAATATTTTTTATGTGGAAACCCTATTAGGGGAAAAACCACAGCGGAGGTCAGTCCACAAGATTATACCCTGTTAAAAGTATAAATAATTATAAATGGAAATACACATGCATTCAAGCACACTAACTAGATCTCTCTATGCAAATACAAAAGGGCCTACTACCCAAAGGAAGACACATTGTATTATAGAAACATTCAGATTACATCCAAAAGATTTTGAAATGAGAAAATAGCATCTGCTAATGCTTGATTACAGTTCTGATTTAAGCACATAAACTCTACTTGTGCTCTTCTTCACACTTCTTCCTTAAAATGATTGAAAAATTATTCACACACAACACTCACACATCACTCACACCATTCCATCAAATGGTATAAAAAATCGCTCATAGATACCCACAACTAAGGATAATATTATCTACATGTCAGCTTCAACAAAATAATAAAACATGTACAAATTGTTGGCCCAAAACAATAAATAATTTTTAATGTGAATCAACCAAAGTCAGCCACAACATATTGAGGACCCAAAAAAATGCTCGAACTCAAAAAATCTTCAAATAATTATTCCTCAAACATCCACAACACGCTACATTCACCCTGTCAGCCATGAACATGAAAACATGAACACGCAAAAGGAAATCACCAATCGCGAGCAAACGACCAATGTGGATATCCAACATAGATAGAGAACGATCTAGAAACATCCAAAAGAATCATGAATCACAAAATAAGCATCCACAACAATTCAAGTTACTAGAATCACATCATCTTCTTTCAGGAACACCAACTAAAGTAACAGAATAACCGTCAGAACACAGATACTTTTAAATTAGTCAAATCTTCATGCAGATCTCTAAAACTTAACATGGATAAACTATATATACTCTATGACAAAACCTTTAATCCACAACCTCTGATCATCAACATACTGAGCTAGCCAACATAATGAACTTCATTGCATCACTGACAATCCTGTAACTTATTTTATTACAATTTTCTCAATATACTCAACATATACAACCTTAAAGATATTAATGCCAATAGTGTTGACATCAATAACAACCACATATCAACAACATCAAACAATCTCCCCCTTTGTAATTGATGGAAAAACATGATGTGAAAAACACCATCAACGTAAAATTCTCTTAGCACTTACTCCCCCTTAGATTTTGACTCTTTTCTCCTCAACTCCTTCACATGACTCTTCTCCCCCTTTGAAATAAATGAAAAGGATACATTATATTTCTCCACAAAAGCTCTAAACCACATTTCTAAACATCTAACTACTCCCCCTTAGTAGCAACCACCACAACATCAATCTGGATCAAGATATGACTATGAAATGCATAGATTGATGCAACTCAATGCATCTTAGTTTTGATTAGGAGGGGTAATCACCCCTAGATTCCCTCTAAGATAATCAAAAGTATCCTTAGACAAGGTCTTGGTAAAGATATCTGCAATTTGTTCCTTAGTGGGCACATACTCCAATCTAACTTTTTCACTCACCTTCTCTCTCAAAAAGTGAAACTTGATAGATGTTTGCTTAGTTTTTTAATGCAGCATCATATTCTTAGAAATGTTAATTGCACTTGAAATATTACAAAATATAGCAATAGGTTCATCATACACAACTCTGATATCTTTCAACATCTACTTCATTCACAATACTTGAGTACAATTGTTAGTAGCAGCAATGTATTCTGCCTCTACAATAGATAAAGAAATGGTATTTTGCTTCTTACTTAACCATGAAATTAGCTTCTTTCCCAAGAAAAATGTACCACCACTAGTACTTTTTCTATCATTCACATCTCCTTCCCAATCAATATCAGTAAAAAAACTCAAAGTAAGGTCATCTTTTCTAGGATACCATAGCCTAAAATCAACTGTCCCCTTCAAGTATCTAAAAATCCTCTTCACAATAGTCACATGAGATTCCCTAGGATCAGCTTGAAATCTTCCAACAATGCATATGAGATTCATGATATCAGGTCTATTTTGAGTCAAATAAAGCAATCCACCAATCATCAATCTATATCTAGTTTGGTTTTCTTTTGGAGAATCATCATCTTGTGTCAACTTACATCCTATCACCATAGGTGTACCAACCGGCTTTGAATCTTCCATACCAAACTTCTTTACCAATTCTTTCACATGGTTGGACTGAGATATAAAGATCCCCTTATTTAACTGATTAATTTGCAATCCCAAAAATAATTTCATCTCTCTAATCATAGACATTTCAAACTCACTTTGCATCTCATCAGTAAACTTCATGCACAAACTATCATCTCCTCCAAAATGATATCATCAACAAAGACTTCAATAATCAAATATTTATCATGATCAATCTTGAAATACAAATTACTATCAGTAGTACCTTTATTAAATCCAAGCTTCAACAAATACTTTTCCAATCTGGCATACCATGCTCTTGGGGCTTGCTTGAGTCCATACAATGCCTTCTTCAATAGACAAACCATTTCTCCTTGATCAATCAATTTAAATCCATTAGGTTGCTCAACATACACTTCTTCTTCTAGTTCACCATTTAGAAATGTTAACTTAAAATCCATCTAATAAACCTTCAAGTTTTTCTAAGTAGCATAAGCAAGAAATATTCTAACATATTCAATTCTACCAACAAGGGAAAAAGTTTCTTCAAAGTCAATTCCTTCCATCTGAGAATATCCTTTACACACCAGTCTTGCTTTGTTTCTAACAACTTCACCTTGCTCATTCAGTTTGTTTCTAAAGATCCATTTAGTTCCAGTTACATTTTTGTCCTTAGGTCTAGGAACAACAATCCATGTATCATTCTTTTGAATCTACAGTAGTTCTTCTTTCATTGCTTCCATTGAATGTTCATCTTTTCATGCTTCATTGCCACTATTAGGCTCAGTCTTTGAAATCAAATAGTATTCTTCTGCAATTCTTCTCCTAGTTTGAACACATTTTTTCTTATCACCAATAATCTAATCTTTTGAATGATTTAGTCTTACATACCTTGGAGTCTTAGGATTTTCTTGAACTTCAAGCTCTTGTGATCTCACTTCTGCACTTTCACTAGTTCCTTCCTCTTGATTTTCTTGATTCACCAGAATGATTTGAACTTGATTTTGAGTTTGAACTGTCATTCTGATCATTTGAATCATATCCATAGGTTCTGGATGGCCTAACTATCTCTTCATCAACCTTGACATTAGAACTTTCAACTACTTTCCTCAATCTCTTATTGTAGCACCGGTAGGCCTTGCTTTTAGTAGAATAATTGTTATCAATAGATTTGCATCCTGTTGAATGCAAGATTCAGCAACCTACTGAAACATGGAAACCTTATTTAGATGTGGGTGATTTGAATGAAGAAGGAATCTCTAGAGTGAGTTGGTTCTTCGAATGATTGATCCTATTCTAAATAATTTATGAGGAAAGGGATAAAAAGATGACTGAAACTAAAACCTATGACTAATAGATGGCTTTCAAAACCTGATAATGATTTAATGATGATTATGATCTCTTCCTCACAAACAGCTTTCAGAAAAACACAATATCTCACAACCTCTCATGAAAAATTGATACATAAATAATTTGCATGAAAACCTGACTTGAAGTACAACATGCAACCTGTATTTTGAACTTTCTGCATTAAGAATTACAATCTAAGGACATAACAAGGACTATGTAAATAGAAATAACAAGATAACATCAAACTGAAACTGATAAGTAAACACAGAATCGAGAAGTAGGAATGTTGTCTTTATTCAACTGAAGGAGAATGCCATAGTCTGAAACTGAGTACAAAAGGGTTCACAAACTCAAAATTGTCTATGAGCAGGAACCGGAAATTGAACTAAGAAGGAGAGCTAAAAATACTAGGTCTTTTTAAAGATATCACTCTCAAGAAACCCTAATCTAAGCTCACAAAGAAGCTCAAGGAAAAAAGCTTCAAATTGTCTGAAAAACTGCATAAAAGCATAAAAAAGCATACTACTTTTATGATCAAATTGTCAAGGCTCTAAAAGATAGGTTGAATCTACTTTAAAAGCCCCAAAACACCTTATCTCTCCAAGATAAGACTCAAATCCGACCAAGAGAAGAAGTCAAAATGAATATGCTAAAAATAGTAAGAAATCATAAAACAATATATAAGAGATTGCTTTACGATTCTACTTTACATCACTGTAGATTTTACAATTTGTCTATTTTTTGCAATTAAAGATTACAAAATCTTTTGCAAAAAAGAAATACATTCCTATCTCTTCATTACAATGCTTTGATTTTCTCAAAAAATCACAAAAAATATTAGTGTATAATTATCCTCTCATCAGAAGCTCCAACTGATTTCTCTAAAATCAAGTAAAAATTAAAAAAAAACCTAAATAGATAATTGATTAAAAATCTTCCCTAGGTCATAACATATTTCAACATTATACTCTCATTTTTTCTCACAAAACAATAACATTAAGATGCTCAAGTCTCCAATTTGTTTTTTCCTAAGGCATAAAGGTGATTTTTAGCTCAAACCCTAAAGACTCTAAACACATCTCTAGGCATGTGAATTTGGCCCCCCTCAAATACATTAAACTTAGAATTTGAATAAATAAAATAAGCCCACTTTGAATTAACCCACATGCTTATTGAAAAATGCGAATATTCTAGACAATTATAATGTTGGGTCAAATTAGGGCATGAACAAAACAAGGTCAAACCCTAAAATTATTTCATTTGCACTTCATCATTTTGAAAATATTGAGCTCTGCCTGAGAGAGCATGCCTCCATGATGGTTGAGCTTAGTCTAAGAATCTACATGCTTGAAAGTCTTCACTTCACCTTCAGATAGCTGAACTCTTCAATGGGTAAGCTCGATTTTTTGTAGTATTGTAGTTCTTTTACTTTACAAAGAACAAAAAGAGAGCCATAAGGCGGTGACCTGCTTGCTTTGTTTCTAATTTATTTAATTTTTGTGCTTATATTCCTTTGGCCGAAATGAGCTTTGAACTCAAGCTTTGTTTGAAGCCTTCATGAAGGAAGTCGCTTGAGGGTTATTGTTTTCTCTTCTGAGCACGAGGTGAGTCTCTTGGATTGAAGCTTTTGTGGCTTCACTTCCTGATTTTATTGGTCTATCTATTAATTGTAGCCGCGGCTAAGACCATTTCTAATGCCTTGTTTATACTCTATGTGTTTATTTGAAAGAGCTTGAACCTTGAGCTTGGGCTCTTCATGCTTTCTTCTAGCTGTATTGGTAAAAAACCTTTAAATCTTGAAGACTATGGTGAATGTTTTGGCCATGGCTAGTGTGTTCTTCTACAAATATGAACTGGTAATCTTTATTTTAAGCACATATTTCTTCATTCTTTGGAACTTAAAGAATCCCTCTTTTATTTATGAATCTCTAGCCATGCTCAAGCCATACAAGATGTATCTTAGGAAAAGCATTTTAAAAGCTTTTGGGCTCAACCCAAAAGCCATTTGTCTCAAGCCATACAAGATGTATCTTAGGAAAAGCATTTTAAAAGCTTTTGGGCTCAACCCAAAAGATCATTTGTCTATTTCACACTTCTGAAACAAAAGAACTATATGGGTGTTCATAATTTTTTAAGAAAATGTGTCTATCCTGTGACTTCTATTACAGAGCTTGACCACCACTACTTTGCATTAATTCATGTTATTTACTTAACAAACCCTCTCATGGGTATCACTGCAAATTGAAACTTTGTGGTTTTTATACATTCTGAAGCTCGACCCAAGAATAAAATTCCTTTTTCCTTCAAATTTGAACAAGACCCTTCATGGGTACTATTGTCAACTGTAAATTCTTTGCTTTGTATGCCATGGCGAAAACCTTCGAGCTTGGATATTTTTGTGAATGTTCTAGCTGCGGCTGTATGTATCTCAGAAAATGTATTTTTTAAACTTTTGGGCTTCTCCCAAAACAGGAACTCCTTGCTCCCTCAATTTTGAGGACAAAACCTAATATGTGTATCATGAAAATAGAAGGAAAACTAGCATTCTCTAAGTCTGAAGCTTGATTCACCCCAGGAAAATCGCATTTTTGTATTCTTGTTGTTTCTTTGCAAAAACTACACATGGGTTATCACTGCAATTGTATTTTTTGTATTTTAAAAGAAAAACCCAAATGTGGGTACTTTGTATATCCATTTGCATTTAGTTTAAAAGCTCGGCCTTACTGAACATAGCATTCTTTGGCATTTTGTAGCTTTCTCATTGAACCCCTCGAGGGTGAATTGAAAATTATAATATGCAGAAACACCAAATTTATTTAGAGGCCAATGTATTTTCTGAAAACTGTGATCTCCATATGTAAATCTAAAAACCACTGTGAGAATATGAGAGAACAACAAAACTGTATGTGTAAAAATCTGATCCAATTCACATGGTATTCTACTTTCTTCAGCTTTCTTCATGGAAATGTTGTATAAATTTTGTCTTTAACAAGATCTTCTCCTGGGTATTGAATGAAAACTAATATTCTCCATTCCTGAAGCTCATTTTTTATATGAAAAGACTCTTTGTGAGTAAAGTACATCAGAATATATTAATGATGAACACCCACCATAAGTCCTTGAAATGTTGGAAATGTGTTTGTTGTTTTCATCACATGGATAACAACTTCATGTTGTTTCCTTTTTGCACACAAAATTTACTTTTGACTGAATTTGTAAACAAACTGGTATCTCAACTCTTTTTTGACTTCATGCAAAAATTTCAATTAAAGTCTTGTAGTTCTGAAGACTGCATCTTACTTGATTACTTCAATGCATTTCGAGTGCATGATTAACACTTTAGAGAGACCTTCTGGAACTAACTGTTCATTATCATTTGAATGCAATATATGTTCCCTCACGCTCTTGGGCTTCGACTTGGCACTCTTTGTGCATTTTTATGTTCCACTTAATAGACTGCTCTATAAATATGTTCTCTTTTAAGATGAAAATTGAAACAAATCCCTTCATTAAGGCATAATGTATGCCTGTTCACTATCCTTGATTGTGAAAAGAACATTGATGAACTGAACCTAACATATGGTCATGATGAATGAATAACACAGAACATGAACTATACAACAATGTTTGACATAATGTACTTAGTTGAATTAATTGAGCAAGTTAAACTCACTGTTCACCTATAGCTTTCAGAAAGTATCCACCTAATTGTTATGAATGCACAATTGGTTTAATAGCTGGATAGATAACTATGCTTTACTCTTTCAGTTGTATCTCATTTATTTTGATGAATATATGATGCTTTAATCTTTAAATCAACCCATTTATAATGAATAGGGCAGCATGCTGAGCTCTACCCTTATGGGGGCCCATTTTTCTCCACATGCTTGGTCTTCAAATAATGATTAGCTTTGTGAATTTACCTATACCTACACAAGGAAACAAACAATGTTAGCATAAAAAAAGAATATGATGATCATGTTGGCATTCCTTCTTCAACTCATATTTTTTGTACTCATTTGATTCTTTCAGTGTATGATTAATAGTAGGTTGCACTATTGTTGGTGATTCACATTGGTATCTTCATAATCGAAGCCTCTGACATCTCCCTCCTTCCTCTTACAGGTCAATCAGAGCTTGAGTAGACAAAGGTGCACCATTCATCATCGACCATTGGCCAAAATAGGCAATGATGATTATGTTGTTTACTTATGTGATTTTTCTTTCACATCTTCCATAGTGTAGTTTACTATTAATGGTGCATTGTGACAGTCACATCCACGGCTTGTGTGGATATTTGATTTCATCTTTATGCTTTTCATTTGAAAATAAAATGCATTTCAATACAATGTTGTAATATCATTCTAATTCTTGCAATCAAATGAAACTATGTAAATTTATATGATTTTTTTTATGAGATAAATGAAAGCATTTGAAATGCTCTATTTTTTATATGCTCAATTTTTTACTTCATTTAATTCTTGGAACATTGCATAGCACTTTGAAATTATGATTCTTCTTCTAAATGCACCACTGTCACTTAATGAATAATGATAACAAATGTAAACAACACTTAAACATAATATGCAATTTCACCTTAAGATATAACAATGTTTAGCCAGCTCCACCAATCGAGTTGTGGTGAAAATTTGGTAACAATAACTAAGAAAGATTCCTTCATCACTTCTAGCATCAAACTTTCCTATATCTTTATCTCTTTTGATAAAGCATTTACTCCCAAATATTTTTAAGTATCTAATAGTAGGCTTATGACCATACCATATCTCATAAGGAGTCTTACTGGTATCACCTTTTACTTGTACTCAGTTGAGAGTGTAAATAGAATTACTCATAGCTTCTCTCTAGTAGATAGGAATATTTCCTTCCAACATCATAGTCCTAGCAACTTCTTCAATTGTATTTTTCTTCCTTTCCACAATTCCATTTTGCTAAGGGGTTTGCGGGGTAGATAATTGTCTCTTTATCCCATGCTCTTCACAAAAGGAATTAAACTCACTGGAATTTAATTCATCACCTCTATCTAATCTCAGACATTTAATCTTCAAACATGTCTCTGTCTCAACCATAGCCTTAAAAATCTTGAATTTCTCTAGATTTTCAAATTTTTCCCTTAAGAAAGTAACTCACATCATTCTAGAATAATCATCAATGAGTAACATGAAATACCTATAACCTTGTAAACTTCTAACTCTAGAAGTACCACACAAGTCAGTATGCACAAGCTCCAACACTTCATTTGAACAATGTCGTTTGCTCTGAAATGAAATTCTAGTTTGTTTTCCTAACTGAAATTCCTTGCATATGGCATTTGTAGGAAGATTTCTCACAGCCTAAGTAGAACTTATCTTGATAATATTGTCAAAGTTTACATGACACTTTCTCCTATGCCACAACCAACTCTCATCAACTTGAGCAATCAGACAACTTTTACTAGCAACATTTAGGTGAAAGATATTTCCTTTTTTTGTAGCTAATTTAATCACATCTCTGAAACTCCCAAATATTCTACAATTCCATTCTTGAATTGAATATTGTATCCCTTGTCAACCATCTATCCAACACTTAAAATATTATGCTTCAAACCTTCCACATATATGACATCATCAATATTATGATTACCATCAAGAGAAATGGATCCTCTACCATGGATTACACTAGCTTTGTCATCACCAAATCTTACAACACCACCATCATACTTTTCCAAGCTTACAAACTTACTTTTATCAGCTATCATGTGATGAGAGCATCCACTTTCAATCACCCATTCATCTTTCTCTTCAACTCGAGTAGCTAGAGCTTTCTTCACATTTGTACAACTAGCAGATTCAATAGGGACTGGATCATTTTTCTTGATAGCAATAAATACCCATTCATCCTCACTTACATTCCCTTTATTAGATTAATCATCTATCACCCCTTCATTAGCAACATAATAACACTTTCTTTGGAATCTAGGCTTGTTAGTTCTTGGCTTAGGAGCTCTTTTCGGAAACCTTGATGCAAAATGACCTATCTTATTGCAAGAAAAACATTTAATAGGTAATTTCCCTTTATACTTACCTTCTCCTCTGGCTTCCCTCTTGACAATAAGTGCTTCAAGCTTGTCTAGTTTTCTCTCTTCTTCTTCAATCTCTCTCATTTCCTCCTCATACTTGAACATTTTTCTAGAGGAACTTTCTCCTAGATCATATCTCTGCTTATCTTTTCTAGAAATAGTAGCTTTGAATACAAATTCTGTCTTAGGAAGAGAATCACCAAACTCACTCAACTCAAAAGCAGTAAGCTTAGAAATCAATGTGTCTCTAGTTACATTAGTCATAGTCTGGATCTCCTCAATAGCAGTAGCTTTGGCTTTGTATGTAGTAGGCAAGGATCTAAGCACTTTAGCAACAATCTTTGATTCTTCCAATACATTCCACCAAAACATCTGATACTAAACACAAGTTCATTCACTCTCTGCGTAAAAGAAGTAATGTTCTCATCATCACCCATTCTCAACATTTCATATTTCCCTTTCATACTTTGTAGCTTAGCAATATTCACATGTGTATCACCTTCATACAAAGTTTCCAACTTTTTCCAGATCTCGTAAGAAGTCTTCAGATCCATAACATTTGTCATCTCAGAATCAGTCAAAGCACTCAACAATATTGGAAACTTTGTATGAAGGTTTCACCAATGCATCTCAAATGACACTCCATTCGAGTCTTCCATAGAGAATAATTTTTTCCATCAAATCTTGGACTATCCTTCTTATACATTTCCATCATGGATTGCCTCAAGCTATTAAACTTCTTCTAAGGAACCTACTCTGATACCAGTTGTTGGCAACACAAGGGAAGACAACTGAGAGGGGGGTGAATCAGTTGTCACAGAATTTTAAAATTATTCAATTTATTCTTAGTTTTGATAAGTAAACATGAAAGCATAAACCATCAACACATCAGAAACACACATAACACCAAGATTTTAAACATGGAAACCCTATTAGGGGAAAAACCACGGTGGAGGTCATTCCACAACATTATACCCTATTAAAAGTATAAAGAATTATAAATGGGAATGCACATGCATTCAAAACATTTCCTAGAGCTCACTGATCAAATACAATAGGGCCTACTACCCAAAGGAAGACACACTGTCTTATAGAAACATTCAAATTGCATCCGCAAGATTTTGAATTGAGAAAATAGCATCTGCTAATGCCTGATTACAATTCTAGTATAAGCACATAAACTTTTCTCACTCTTCTTCACACTTCTTTTTCCTTTGAATGATTGAAATATTATTCACACACACCATTCCATCAAATGGTATAAAAAATCACTCATATATATTTGCAACTAAGGATAAGATTATCTACATGCCAACTTCAACAAAATAATAAAACATGTACAAACTATCAGCCCAAAACAATAAATAATTTTCAATGTGAATCAACCAATGTCAGCCACAACATAGTGAGGACCCAAAACCACATGCTTGAACTCAAAAAAACTTCAAAAAATTATTCCCCTAATATCTGCAACATGCTACATTCACCCTATTGGCCATGAACATGCAAAATAAAATCACCAATCATGAGAACACCGATTAATGCAGACATGCACATAGATAGAGTGAGATCTAGAAACATCCACAAGTATCATGAATCGCTAGAGAAGCATCCACAACAATTCAAGTTACTAGAATCACATCATCTTCTTTCAGGAACACCAACTGAAGCAACAAAATAATTGTTAGAACACAGATACTCATAACTCGATCAAATAATCATATGGATCTCTGAAACTTAATGTGGATAAACTAGAAATACTCAACAACAAACCCTTTAATCCACAACCTATGCTCATCAACATATTGAGCTAGCCAAGATACTAAACTTCACTGCATCACTAACAATCCTACAACTTATTTTATTACAATTTTCTCAATATCCTCGACATATACAACCTTAAAGACATTAATGCCAATAGTGTTGACATCAATGACAACCACATATCAACAACATCCAACATAAATTATATCTGCATTAAATTAATCTGAATAACATAAACAAGTACAAAAATGAATAATGAATTATTACAAAATAAAGATAAAAACCTAGATGAAACCATAGGTGAGGATTAACTTAGATCATGAAAAGTTTCCTCATCATATTCTATTAGACAATTTGACCTAAAAATAGCTCAATATAATAACTAAAAATAATTTTCTATGTTTACCTTAAGTAAATAAGGTAAATGGGGCCTAATAATTAATTAATGATTGATTTATAGATACTTGAAATTGTCCTAGCCTACAAATTAACATTTAGCACTAATTACCATCTTTTCCTAATAATTAATAATGCTCGATTATTTAATTATTACTTAATGTCATATTTCTACTATTAATTGACTAAATGTTGTTTAATTTAATTCACCTTTTCATCAATCTTTATGATTAATTAAATAAAGCATATTTATTTGATTATGTATTAATCTTCATTCTATCTTGATTAATTAAATAAAGCCTATGTATTTTATTATTTCTTAATCTTTACTCTATCCTAATTAATTAAATAAATCCTATTTATTAGATTATGTCTTAATCTTCATTCTATCTTGATTAATTAAATAAATCCTATGTATTTGATTATTTCTTAATCTTTAATCTATCCTGATTAATTAAATAAATCATATTTATTAGATTATGTCTTAATCTTTATTATATCCTAATTAATTAAATAAATCATATTTATTTTGTTGAAAGAATGAAGACGGATGTCATTAGTGAGTTTTCATTGATTCCAACACTACATGATGGATGTCTATATTATGCTAAGGATGATTTTAGAAGAGTTATTTTGCAAGAGGGTTTGATCCACACACATGAACAGCCAAGTAGTTTTGCTAAGTGTCTACATTGGCAGTTTTAGTACATAGTGCCCTCTAGTAATTTGGTATGTATTTGTTCGCTCTTACAGATTTACTTTTATGATTCTAATATGTTGTTCATGGACAACAGTAGCATCTTAAATCATAATTTCACTTGACTTGGATGAGTAGTTTGAAAGTTACAAATAACAGAAGATTAGCATATAAGGTTTACACAGTTCTTTGTGTAATGGCTACGGCCTAACTAGTCTGCACTCCTTTACAGATTTGAGTTAGACCTTGCAGTTTTGGTAGAATATTAACAGGTGTCAAGGCATTGTGTTTTCCAGTTGGAATGACATTTTGAGGTCCACGAGTCCTATGGTGATGATTAGTTGGAGTATTTTTCCTTTAGGTCCTATGCCTAGTTGACCTAATGAATGTAAATAGTTGTGACGATTAAATATGTGATGTGAATGGAAGAAGGAGCTATTATAGGTCCATTTTGACCTATATTACATTTTTTTGGGTGCAAAGTTATTTTGATTTAGATTAGGTTCCGACAAGGCATGTTTGGTATGTTTTAGGGCTACATCTAATTAGGTTGACCTAATTGATGTTTGTGATGGAATTTGGTATATATACAAGGTTGATTTGATTTTTTGGATATCGAATATGAATGTGTACATTATTTGAATACAAGAAATGATGCAAAATTTTATATAGTTGAGTGAATGAGTTGTGAAAATTGAGAAGATGTGTGTGAATGTAGAGCAAAGTAGAGATTTGTAAACTGAGTTGAATAGAGTTTATTAAATCAATGTTTTGAGCTTCAAAGGAATTGAATCTAGCATATGATAGATGCACTTTGTATCAATTCAAATCTTTCTTTTGAAGCCACTTATTTCTATCTTTCTTTTCTCTGTGAACAGTGATTTCACTTGGGCAGTGAGTCCACCTAATAGTGAGTATAATTAGTTATAACATATTATGAGCTAATGGTCACCGTGGTTTTTTCCCATTTTGGGTTTTCCATTTAAAAATATTTGTGTTTATGTTTTTTGTGTGTTATAGGTGTTTCATGCTTTCATTTCTTATTGTAGTTAAGTATGCTTTGGTAATTGGATGGTTAATTATTGGTTGGTTTAATAGAATATTGATTCACCCCCCCTCTTAGTATTCCAAGTGTTCAACAATTGGTATCAGAGCTTAGTTCCTTGGAAGAAGCTTGACCGCTTTGGGAAGATCTTGGAGATTGAAAACATGGTTCATAGAAAGTTTTATATTCCTGTGGAAGAGATTCCTACTATTGGATACATAGAAGAAGATTGCATGCTTGATAGAGATGAAGAACTCAAAGTTGCTCTTGAAGATCTTGACAAAATTAAAGATGAAAATAGAGATCTAAAGGAAAATATTAAAGAAGAAAATGTCTACATCACAAAATTGAGAAAATCAAGAAGTTCAGAGAAAGGAATAAAGAGGTAAATGAACAATTGAAACAAGCAAATGAGAACATCATCGAAATGAAAGTGCAGTTGGAAGAAAATAAAAGAATTGAGGAATGTTTGAATGCAATGGTAAAAAGAAAAAATGATGAATGCACAAGGCTTGAACAAGAAGTGGTAAATCTGAGATCAGATCTGGATAAAGAAAGGATTCATGTTGATAAATTCAAAACAAGTTCTACAATGCTTGATGAATTGATTGCAAGTTAGAAAGCATCTAAAGAAAAAGGTGGTTTGGGACTTTAAAAAGGAGAAATCTCAAAAGCTTATCAGACACCTAATGCAAAGAAGATCAATGAACCAAAGGAGACTGAAGACAAGAAGAACAATGGAAAGTTCTAGAATCAAAGAAACAATGTTAGAAGACCCCCTATTAGACAACCAAATGCTTCAAGGTACCTATCTTTCAATGGTATTTGTTACTCTTGTAATAAATTTGGACATAGAGCAATGGAATGTAGAAGTAGAATGAATCAGAATGTTTCGTCCTTTACTAGTTAATGTTTTACATGCAAGAAGTTTGGGCATAGAGCAAATGAATGCAAAAGTCAAATGATGAATGGATATAACAATGGTAGAATGATTCAATATTTCAATGGTTACTATTATACATGTTATGGATTTGGACACAAGGTTAATCAATGAAAATATAGAATGAATGGAAGGAATATTGTTCAAAGGAATGTTGTATCACAATTGCAACAGACCTGGAAAAATTGCTAGATTTTATAGAAGAAGAAATACAAGGAAAGATAATATGATAAAGAGAAATGAACCAGTTAAAAAGATCAATCCAGTTGAAGTAAAGAAGGAAGTGGAAAATATTTGGAGAAAGAAAGAGGAGCTTGAGAACAAGGAAGAATCAAAGACTACAAATGAATTTGTACCACCCTTTGGTGTAGATAATTCCTCTAAGAATTGAACCTAGGCATTGGCTTAGGGGGAGCAATAATAGATAATCAAATAACCCTTATCCTGTATAAGGTGTCATGGCTTGGCATGAATATATGTGATGGATATGGACAGCAATGATCTTTTGGAGAAGACTCCAAAAGAAATATGCAAATGTGGAGATTTGCGGAGCAATTTAGGATTTATTGTTGCATAGAGAAGGGTTTTAATAGCTTTATTTTTTGGTGCATTGAATGCAAATTAGGGCGGAATTGAAGGGTTATATGTACCTATTCTTTGTCGATATCATTCACTTTTATGCATTTGGAGTGAGTAGAGAAAACTAAAGCAAATTCAAGAGTTCAAAGGCAATTTGTGAAGCAAAGCATCCAAACCCTAGTTTCGATTGAGCAATAAAAAGATATTCACCATTGTCCAAAGTTGAAATAGATACTTTTTTTCAAGCATTTGAATTCAATAGAAATCACTACACCTACAGTAGTGAATTTGAGTGAGAGACCCCAACCAAAATTCAAGATATTCCCCATGAATTTTTTTGAGAGCAACCCACTTGGAGCTTTTTTTAGTATTCCATATAGGATTTTACCTATTGAATATACTAGGGCATACACCCATGGGAAAATGGAAGATTATAACCACACAATATTTACAAACCCAAATCAATTGATTGAAGATGATTACAAAATCAAGCCTGAGTATGAAAGCCTAGTGAAGAAGAAACTAGACATCTAGCAATGGTTTACATGCTTCATTTATGATGATGAAACTAAGTATGTGAGAATGGCATTAAGTAGAGTGCATAACAAGTTCATATGGATTAACATGCCTATTTTGATATTAAAGGAAGTCATAAGGGAAGTTATAGGAATTTGTACCACCAGACCTGTATCGGTATTAAAATATGTGAAAAACAAGGATGTGATGGAATTAACTGGAGCTACATTTGATCAAAGAGATCTAACTATGAACATATACAAAATCTTATAGTAAGATATACAACTATGGTCATACGATACAAGATATACTACACTAATAGAGAGAATTTTTTGTTAGCTACAACAATTCATGTAGCCTATGAAATGGAGAAAAAGGGAAAGGACTATGATTTGTGTGAGTTCCTCTAACAACTCTTTGAAAACTTGAAGAAAACTAAAGAGAAGAAATACCCCTTCTAGTTTGATTCTTTGGTAGTTTTTTTGTTGTTTTACTTTTTGAGAGAGCTTCTAAGAAGAAGCAATGTCATATGGGATGAAAGTAGACTAGTGTCCCATCAAATTTTGGAATATCTACATAGTATTGGTGATATGAAAGATCAAGATGAAGCACTTACTGCATTGTTTGAAGTATTCCAGAAGAGAATGTATGAAAGGGAGAGGATCCCTAATTCAATGGTAGACAAATATGAGAAAGATATTACATTTTTGGTCACAACAAATGAATGCATTATTGATGTTATAGAACCTAGAACTACCTAGATTCTACCACTTGGATATGAGACCAACGAAAATGAAGTAAATGGTTATGTTGACATACTACTAAAGATTCCTAAGGACTCTACACAAGAGAGACATGGAACATATGAGGAGAAATCCATGGAAGGGCATATGGAGGTAAAAAATCCTGAAATAAAGAAGAAATTGAAAAATATGGTGGATGACTATTTCAAGGACAAGGGATTCACAAAAGAACATACATAGGAGAGAAGAGCAAGAGAAGAGGGAGAAGTGAGCATAGAAATTGGGTCCATCGAACCTAGTTGATCCTAGTATTCAATAGATCTAGAAGAACTACTTCCACCATTTTCCATAGTATTCAATAGCCCTTTGGATCAATTTCTACCTCCATCAAAACCAAGAGAATGGAGACTAGTGCTCTAGTAACTGAGGAACCCTAGGTGAAGGAGGTCACAAGGCCTAAAAAGAGAAAGAAAACTATTTCGGTAACCCCCACTACTACCACCACTTCAACAAGAAGAAAATAGAAAGTTGTAAGTGAAAATAACATGAGTGTGCTATCTAAAGAAGACGAATAGGATGAATGTCCTCCATTGATTATGAGAAGAACTGGTACAAAGAAATAGAGAATATATATTGTTAATACCTCAGATGAAGAAGAGATTAAGAAAGAAAAGGAATCCTTTGGGATACATATGCACAAGGAGATGAAGTAAAGGAAGAAAATAAATTAGACATAGTTGAATCAGAGAAGAAAAAGAAAACTCTAGAGATACCTCATAATCCAATGAAGTTGGAAGTATTATTCAAAGCTATTTTACATCATGCATGTTGGGAGAAATAGTTTCCTTATACAAGAATGTAAATGAGGTGGACAAAGCCACCATAATAGAGGCAAACATGAAATACATTGTGATTATTGAAGCAGACATGGAGAACACTAAGAAGAAGGTTCCAGATGATGTGTGGAACATCTTAATGGATAGGATAAAAGAGGCCATAGAAGAGGAAGAGAAGATTAGATTAGATTTTGTGGATAAAATTGGATTCTCCCTATTTGATGTTGACAAGGCCACATTGGCCCAAGTCTTTAGAAAATAATTTAGAACAAAACAAAGGGTCACAAGTCTAATGGGAAGAGAACTGACCAATTTGAGAAAATATAGAAGCACACAGAGAAAAAGATAACTAGCATAGCACAAAAGTATGGCATGATTACCATTGCCTCTACCAACAAAGATCAAGATCTGGTAACTGAAGCTCAACAAGAGCATGTAGAAAACATTGGAGTTACTGATGCAGAGGAAAATCTTGACAATACTCCTCCATATATAGATGAACCAATACAAGGAAATTTTGAAGATGAGAATATTGTTCAAAAAGAAACTGTGACTGAAGAGGAAACCATAAAGGATGACACTTCTATTCCTTCAGTGACACATGTTACTATAGATCAAGGAAAACTAGAGACATCTTCTCTTTTGATAGATATAGAATAGAGTAGCGGTGAAGGTGAAAAGAATGATACAATCAATGAGAAAAGGCATGAGAATGAAGAGAATCAAGAAAGAGAGAATAATGATGAGAAGGAAGGTGGAGAAGATAAGGATGAAGAGGGTAAGAAATGAGATAATAATAAGGATGAATGAGATGAAGAGAAATATGAAGTCAAAGATAAAGACAAGACCTCTAGTGAAGAAGAAAAGGTAGAGGAAGAAAAAGATCTTGATACCAGAAAGAATGAAGTAGAGAAGTATGAGTTACCTAAGCCCTCCAGTGAATCCTTTGAAAGTTCTATTGTCCATGCAGTTAAGGTTCCAACCAGTTGTCTCTTCTCAACGATTGTATTTGCCCATGGAGCAAGGTAGTGTTGATTTAAGGATGTTGCCACAATAATGGGTTACACTTTTTGGGACATCTTGTTTTTTGTTGAAATCACATATTTTTAGAAAATATAATTATTTAAGCCTTGAAAGATTCCATTTAAAGGATTTTAATTGAATATGGTTTGATGAAACCCCCTTAGACCAAACCCCCTTGGATAGAACCCTACTAGTTTTAAACCATACCTATAATGGAGTCTCCTCTACACCTATCAAAATGCCAATAAAAAACCACTTTTGATTTACCTTTTCGGGGGATCAAATGAACTCATTTAAAATTTATGTTTTGTAAGTATGTAGTCCTTATTATAAGCTTCCCAAAAAGTATAATTTTAAATATATTTATTTGATTATTATATTCATTTTTAATTTCTTGCGAATGTAGTTTTTTCACCAAAATCAAGCTCTTTGAATTGTACATGTGCAAAAATAGTAGTACCAAGAAAGAAATTTGAAAAGTATCTATGCTCTTGGTATTGATGTCCTTGATCCAACAAAAAAAAGATGAATTTTGATACATACAAAGTTATGTGTTATTTTTAACTATCCAAATTTGCACCCCTACCAGGTTGTGGAAACTCAGAAAATTTAGAGCAACATGAGACTACTTTCAAGCTGCCGGTATCCTATTGTGATAGTAGACCTCTAGATTATGGGTCGGTTCCCCTTTTGGTGTTACCTAAACTACTGCTAAACTAATGATTTCCTAAGGAAAGAGTAAGAGGGTAACATGAAAATGAAACTTAACTAAAAACTTTAAAGGGTGATGCACCAAATACTAACTAAGACCTACAAACAACTTGCACATAGTTTTATCAATGACTCAGCTTATCCTAACACATCTCAGATATTTTCATATATCAATTCATAAGTGTTTTGCAAGGAGGATTGGTTCTCTTAACATTTTTGAAGGAAAGGAAAATCTTTCACAACTAAAAAACTATTTGAACCACCACACAACTTACAACCTATAGAAATATATGTTCATTCTACCTAAAGGTGCTAAAGTGAGAAAAACATGAAGGAGTTACCAAAACTCACAAGAAAATTCATCAATCACCACACTACACACAATGAGATAGCTTCAAAGAAGGTAAACACTGAATTTCATTAATAAAAGGATGTTACATACTACAATACATGTCTGATACTAAGTCGCAATGTTGTCTCCTACTTGAAAAAGCTACAATGCATGCAGAAAGAAAGAAAGAACTCCCTCCAAAACTCAATTTGAAGATACTTAAGCAATTTTGAAATCTAGCCTACACAATTCCTTCTAGAAACTTCTTGGTTAGATGCCACAGAAAATTCAAAAAAGAAGCTTCCAAAACCTCTCCAAAAAGCATCCAAAATTCAAAAAAGACAGCCAAGACCCAAGTCACACTAAAAGCAACAAAATTTCCTCCAAATGATCACCATTCTCTCCAAAACAATCAAAGATAAACCTCACACACCTTCTCCATGTTGGTCCATCATCATTATGTCTCCAAGCTGCTTTGACTCATGCTCCTTGTGTGTTTGCAAAAGAATAAGACCTTATTTTTCATTTAGAATAACATTTTGACTAAGTGACTTATAATAAAGTCACTTAATCAAAATGTTTTACATTTCAAAATAAATGCAAAATAACAACAATTGACATACACCTGATTTTCTTAAAAAACCAAAAAATAACTAAGGCATAAAGCCTAAGTTAGCAAAATACATGGGAAGCCAATAATTATATGATTTCTTCAAAATCATAAGGAAAACTAAAAGCACATAATCACCTGGGTTTGTCAAACAATCATAAGAAACATCTAAGGAACATATGATAAAGTCATAAAAATGACTAAGGCATTGACATTGCCTATGTATGCAATGTGAAATGATTTAATAAAATGAAGGGTTTTAACCAAGGAAATTGATTTTCTAATCAAAACTAGAAAATTCCTAAGGCACAAATTTTTTTAAGGAATAATCCTAGGTTTGGCATAGATACAAGGTATTAGTGAAGGCATTTTTTTTACTTAAATCAATGTGACAAAAGTCCCATCGAATTACGAAACAATGAAACCCTAAACACAAAAAATGAGCCCAAAGCATTTTATTTCATTTTTTCACTTGGCATTCTTTCACCGATGGTTTCGACCTAGTCTTTCATGGAAGTTTCAAACATATTTTTCATGCATCCTTCATCAGACATCAACGAAAAGGCTTGGGTAGCTCTTGGTAAGTAATTTTTTGTATTTTCTACTCATTTTTTGAAGAGAAGAAGCTATTCTGAGCTCTATTTTATGTTGTATGTAAAGGGAATGTTGTTATTTTTTGTGAAATTCCCAAATGAAATGCATAGCATTTTTAAAACTTCACACCACAACTTCTATTCCTTTTGAGATTACATTTTATTATTGATATTTGAGGATCCTCTATACATATGTGGCCATGGCCATATCTTGCATTTTTTGTTTCATTTCTTATAAAAGAAATGTGCTCCATTCAAGCCCCATCTTTGCATTTTCAGGGTTTTCTTCTATTTATTTCTAAATAAGGATATCTTTTTTATTTGATGCCATGAAATGGTAGCCAGTTGTGTCATAATCCCTTTAATGTGATAAATCATGCAAGATTATAGTATGAATGAGATTTCACGATCGAAACAAGAGTTGTCTTAGTCAATCATTCCATAAGAAATGTTGCCCTTTTGACTTGAACCCTTACTTTGTTCAATATTCAGCCTTTACAAATGTCATCATCGAGGTTTTGAATCTCCTTTCCCATAACTTCATTTACTCATTTGTGAACTAGTTCAATTCATGAGTGTGGTAGTTTTGGACAGCATTTTGAAATTGAATGTTGGAGTTAGGATATACTTGCAGCGCCACTTGATAGGGTCATGGCTACTTGACCTTAGCTTAGAATCTTAATATTGGAAATGTGTTAGAAAGCTTAGATCATGAAGTAGTTTCAATGCTACCAAAGGTAGCTCTGCACCCTTTTAGGAGTATTTGAGAAACTCCCCAATGTAAATTCCTCATTGAAAGGTCCTAAGAATGCAATAAAAGAGAGTGAAGAAAATGCTTAAAATTTCAATTTTTGGAATTTCACGATTCTGTTCAGAACTACTATATGAATGAGCCACACAATTCCCGAGATTTTCAATACCTCCCTGGATAACATTTTCATTGTTTTGTAAAATAAGCATCTGGTGTGCCAAGCAAATTGTGCAATCTCCATTATTATTGTAGTCCCCCTAAATTTGTTTCCCAATTGATATATTAATTGCCATATTTGTCATGATGTTTTCAACTATGTTCCTGGTAAGTATTTTAACCTATTTCATATGCTCCATTCCTAACCTAGATCTCTTTAGGTTAAAACACCTCTATCAAGCAACTCATTATGTCTTGAGAATGTCTTCTCAACATGGATCCTTGCTTCCATTCCCATCCTTTTTGGCTATGTTTGGGTCATTTAGAGGCATTAGCATTGCAAAAAAAAAGTATTGATGTGTTGGCTCACATAGAAAAACTAGTGATATTATGTTTAATGCTCTCCAATAGAACATCATTGCTATTGAGACCCTATTCACTGTGCTTATTCATTGCTTTTTATCCTTAAATTTTGATATATATGTCTGACAGTAGCAACAAATATCGATTAAGGCTTATGACAACCCAATGAGCATTTTGCTTATTCTTATTAACTCCACCATGAAAAATGATGCCATAAGCTTACTTGCACCTCAATCACCTTGTGAAATTCTCACCATTCTTTTGATTTTGATGAACCATTGATTTTTGGCTCTTAGGACTTCTCTAACTCTTTTAGGGTTTTTCACCTAAAAGGAGAGAATTAGGCTAAAAATGCAAACTAGTTCATTCAAATAATGTTGTGTTATATTGTCTAACCTAAATGAAGTTAACTAAATGCAATTGAATAATTTTAATGAATGAAAATGAATGCAAAAGTGAAATTAAAGCTATGTTTGAAAACACATTATGTAATGCAACATTGAAGTAAATGAAGAAATTATGCAAAACAGAAAGGAATAGGATGAATCTGAGTGCACTTAGATGAAGTATGATGAATCTAGATTATTTTGGATGCTATTTGAAATTACTTATTTTTCACAGTGGGACTCATTCGCCCAAGGTGGCGAATTAGTCCTCCTCTTGGTGAAAAACTATCGAAAGCAAGTTTTTGTCTGTCAGGATCTAGAATCTAACAAAATTTAGACTTTTAGTCCTAAGGTGGGACTCATTCGTCATAGGTGGTGAATCAATCCTCTCCCAAATTTCTAAAAAATTGGGAGACAACTCTATAACACCAGATCTGGGAATCACTGCTTGTTAGGTTGTCAAAGTCAATTCTACAAAAAATAGATAGAAAACCTTCTCCAAGCTTGAAATATGAATAAGTTGACTTGAAGCACCTAGTTTACTTGTAAACCAATCTTCAAAACCAAAAATCTTGTCAAATATACATACCTAGGTCTACAAACAAACATGCAATAGGGAAAAATGGTTTAAGGTTAGTGAAGAGGGGTTTGCCTTGGTCAAACCCCACTTTTGGTAATCAAACCTTCAATAAAATAATGAAATGTAAAGGACTGATTAACTAATAGCATGCAATTGCTATTATCTTACCAAACCCTTGATGATGCAAATCTGAAGTAATGTCAATGGATGCTTCAAAGTGCTTGAATAGTGCTTGAAAAGATATTGTAAAATGCTTGAATCCTTGAGTGAATAGGTGGTTGGATGAACTTAATGAATGGGATTGTAGGAGATGTAAAATGAGGTGAAAATCACATATTTTTATACACTTGTGCCTTAGTTAATCATTCATACCTCATCACAAGCCGACATTAAGTGTTTTTGAATAAAATCCTGAAAGGAAATTTTAAATATTTTGAATTTGAGGCCAAGGGGGACTCATTCGCCACCCATGGAGAATGGGTTCCACCTACGACTTAAAAACATGTGTCGGGAAATATGTTGTATTTAATGTTGTTTGTCAAGATAATACTCAAAAATACACTTAATTAAGCATATGAGAGCATAAAGGGGCCAAATAAAGCATGAAAAAAGGATAAATAGTGAAGATGTTCCTAGAAAAGGGTGAAAGCTTGTTATAGGACGTTACAACACTTCAAAATAGGACTTGATGAATAAAAAAAGTGATTTTTAGGTGAATTATAATTAATATGTTCTAAAAGAGTGTAGAAATGTCGTACAACACTTCACAACACCTTGACAAGATGTCGTTCTTTATGTTTTAGTACCTAAATAAGCATGTTCAAGCCATGTCACAACATCAAATCAGAGCAACATAGTTCCAACACCATGAAACAAGATTTAAAAGGCCATGAAAATGACAAGGGGCCATTTTTCTATGGCACATTTGACAAAGAGAGATATGAAATGATTTCTAAGCAATGATTTATTAGGTCAATGGAATTATTAAAAGTCTAAGACTAATGATAATCCTTTCTTCCTCTTTCATGGACTACTGTCAGGATCCCTTTCTTATAGTATCAAATTGCCTCCCTAAGCCAACATCCTAGTATTGTATTCATCACTCAAGTTACTAAGGCATTATCGTTTGAAAGTGTTGTCCTTTCGTAGTTTATATCACTGTGCATTTTAAGTCACTATCATGTTGTGATATCATTGTTATCATGAGGTTTCATGTGTCATTCATGCTTCCTAGTTACCTTGAATAGTATGGTTGTCTTCCAATAAATGTTCTTTGTTCTTTTCTAGACACCTATACTCACAATATCATTGTTTGTATATTTGTTCTTAATGCATTGATTCTTGTCATATTGAATGTCATTGGTTTGACATTGTTATTCTCTGCATTATTGCTCACATATGTTGGTTTCCCTTCATTTTCATGGCACTATGAACTGATATTATGTTTTCATTCACATTACAAGACACCACTGAGTCTGGAGAAAGGCCCTCATGATCACAGTGTTATTTCCTTTCAAAAATGCTTTCCTTTAGTGACTGCTTAGCTTAATGAATTAAACCTCATTTTGCATAAAGTATTTATTATATTTTGTGATCTTTTTATTCCTTATATCCCTCTTAACTCAATTTACCATTTACACAAGTCTACTCTTTGACATATGCACAGTTCATTGCTTTGAGGAGTCTTAACTTTTACATTTGACTATCATGCATTTAGTGGTCTTTAAAACCTTTGAAAATGCAGTCACCTTTGTGTATTTTCCACTATCTTCTCATAATATACTATCATCCTTTAGCACTCTTAAAATTTGATAATAGCCTTTTCTTGACTATCAGCTACCCTTGGTATGACTGCCCCAATTTTCACAAGACCTATCTCTTTTGTTTGTTGTCACTGTGCATGACTGCATTTTATATTTTGAGATTTAAAAGACTATCAAACCATATGCATATTCATCAAACAATGTTGTTGTAACAATAATACAAATTGAACAATCCATGAATGGAATGCTTCTTGAAAATCCTTGTGGTTGGAAACATACCATCCATGTTCCTTGTAAATTTTTGATCATGTATCACCAGTGCCAAACTCACTCTCTCTTTCAAAACAGATTGATACTGGGACTAGCATTAAAAAACATTGTGTCAATTCATGAAATGAAAGAATATACCTTTGTTGTCTTGATTAAACCTTGTCTCTCCTACTTGTGATATGGCTTGTAACTTATATCAAAGGGACCAAGGAATGTGATCATGTTCCAAATCTTTCATAGTTTCTATTGATCTTGAACCTCCTCATTGCCTCATGTTGACTTGAGTGAACTTATCAATAAATAAGGTGGTTGTCCCAATGTATATTCTTTCATTAAAGACTGCTACTCCATGTAGCCCATGATAGCTCCTGATGGATCTTGATAGCTACTCTACAATGTGATGATGAATGCATAATTGAACTTGATGCATATGTTCTTAAGTGTTCATATTATCATAGATATCATTTGTTTCTTAGGAAGAGACAAATTATTTCATCTTTGAATGATTGTTATCCTTGGTCTTGTTTCCTTCTTCACTGGCCCTTGAAAATGATGACAATGAAATCCAAATCATATCATTATTAAAATGGACTTTGGATCCACTTAATAAGATTGAAAGACATATCCAGTAGATTAAGATCTCCATGAAGAGATGACTATCCCTTTGATCAGCATGATGGCAACCTATTGTTTGATTGATTGTGAAAAGATGAAGAGTAACTTTCTTGATAGTTCACACTATTTGTTGCATCTTTTGAATCTAATAATGAAAGTCATTCAAATAGTATGATTCCATATTTGATTTAATGCATAAAGAATAGGTTTATCATTCATTTGATCAAGTTGCTCAATTTCTTATCCCTCCTAAAACACAAGAGGGTAGCATGTTGGGCTCAACCCTCATGGGAGCCACATTTTACTCCACATTTTGTAATCAGCTAAATCAAAATAGTAACGGAGATTTTTCTTATATCTACATAAGGAGAAAACATGTTAGATAAACAAAACATATGATAGGTGTGTTTGATAACTCTTTTGCTTTCCTAGACACCTATGGTATGCTTATCTATTTTAATGCTTATGGACATCAGATTATATGTTTATGGATTTTTTGCACATATTTTGATTGGTGACCTTTCATTGCTCTAATAACACTCTTTTTCTGGATGCAAGGAACCTAGGAGCAATATGGAGAGTGTCAACTAGAAGTAGGACAAGTGGGAGAGACTGAAGAAAATGCAAGGCAAGGCAACTTGGATTCATCATTTAGGCAATAACGAGTCCCCCTTCATTTTATGTGCATTTCTTTTTTGTATCTATAAATGTATAGTGTTTTCTTTATACGCATTAAAATGGTTAGTCCCTCATCTTGTGAGGGACACTATACACTTATCATTATGAATAAAGACTACATTTTGGAAAGATTGTGCACTTTTCCTATGTATGCAATTGTATAATTATTATAATAATGAAATATTTTGATAATCTCTTTTATGCACATGGATGAAACTTAGCAGAAAATTATATGTGCCTTTTATTGTTTAAATACAAACACAATCATAATTCTACCTGATTTGGCTGGAAGCAAAATCAAGTAATAATTATACAGTAAACCTATGTCTAAATTGTAATTGGTTTAACTTCAAAACTTAATTAAGAAGAAAATATTCAATAAAACACTATGAAACCAAATTAAGGAACTACATATTGTAGTTACAAATCTAAATTTGAATAAATTAGAATTTTATCCTTCCTAGAAAAAAAGTTATGTGTTATATAGTAAACATCACTCTTTAAAAATGATGTTTATTCTTAAAATCTAGTTATTGAAGGAGATGGAAAAAGAAATGCAATTTGATTCCAATTTTTTTTTTAAATATATTTATAATTTACAAAAAAAGAAATCATAAATCACTAGTTTGCATCATCTTCAAATTCCTCATGGTTTAGTAGCTATATGTGTCTAAAAGTGAAGATTTAGTTAAAAAAGTTCAATTCAATGTCAAGTTTGGCCAAAAAGTGTAACCCAATATTGTGAGATCACCCTTAAATAAGATATGTCCTATTCATAAGTTGTAGTTAGGTGATGTGTTTAATGCATCAGCCAAAAAATAAATTATTGAGACTCTCCAAAGGAGTGGTGAATCGATGGATGAAGCCATCAAGTCATTGCAAGAGATCACACCAGGAACTAATGTTGACACATCTTTGTCTATTGTGGAAAATTTCAAATTATTGGTTGATTCCTTTAAAGAATATACCTCCATATTGAAAGGACAAGTGGAAATAGAGGTTGAGGCAAGGCTTACAGAGAAATGTACATTTGCACATACCAAAGTTGAAGAGTGCTTGAAGGATGTACAAGCTTGTGAGGAAGAATCAAAAGAATTTTTTTTGTATTGTATGAAGTGGTCAAATGCCACACAAGGAATAAAAGATGAAATGGACTCAATTTAGTCCCAATTAGCTAATGCATCAAGTTCCTATGATTCGACATTAGATAGAGATGATCAAAATCTACTTGGAAAGCTATTCTTTAGAAGCTTCAAGGGTCAACATCTTCAATTTGACCATTTCTTCCTTTATGCATCTTTTATTTTTTATGTTTTCATATTCTTTTGTACATATGTGGATGTATTAGGAGCATTTGGTTAAGGGTGAGCTAGTACATTCATTTAAATACATATATATGTTTAAGGGAGCATGCAAAGTGTTAATACCAATACACCCTTTTCCCTTGATGTCAAACGGGGAGAGATATTTGAGGAGAGATACTCGCAGAGAAGTTTTATTTGGCACATGCAATGAATGACAAAGGGGGGATTGTTGAAAGAATGAAGAAGATTGCCATTAGTGAGTTGTCATTGATGCCAACACTCCATGATGGATGGCTATATTGTGTCAAGGATGATTGTAGAAGAGAACTATTTTGCAAGAGGGTTGTTCCACACACAAGAACAATCAAGTATTTTTGCTAAGTGTCTACACCGGTAGTTTTAGTATACAGTGCCCTACGGTAATTTGGTCTACATTTTTTTTCTCTTACAGATTTACTTTTGTGATTATAATATGTTGTTCATGGACATCAATAGCATCTTAATTCAGAATTTCACTTGATTTGGATGAGTAGTTTGAAAGTTATGAATAATAGAAGATTAGCATATAAGGTTTACATAGTTCTCTATGTAATGGATATGACCTAACTAGTCCACACTCCTCTATGGATTCTAATGTAGGAGCATCTAGTGGTGTAGGGAAATCTTGCATCACCCAAAAAAAAATCTTTATTTTCTTTAGTTTTTTTGAGTCCCATGATGGAACTTAAGGGGTATAAGAATGTCAGGTGTCAAAAATAGCAAAAAACAAGAACTTACTATTTTTAGTAAGTCAGCCTAAACAGGCTCATATGGATATGAAAATTTACCCCAAGGAGTAGAGCTAGAAAACATTTCCGGTCGTGAAAGTATCACCTCAATACCCTACACAGTTTGGGAGAAATTAAAAATTCCATCCCGAGAAATTTCTCTAATGCAGCTTCAAATTCAGATATAAAACTTTATAGGCCCCGAAACAACTCAAAAGGTGACCAAACCGACCTACTATAGATGAATGCATTGTAGAGATCGTTGAGATCTTTTCAATGATATGCAATAATAGCGAATTGGACACCCAGATCAAAAGTTATGGCCCCGCGAAGTTGGCCCTCTAAAAAGTGAATTTCATAAAAATTTCTTCCTTGGATAGAAATCAAATGGCGAGACTTTTGGCGCCAAAACAAAATGAGGAAATATGGACTTTCTAGAACATTCTAGGGTGGTCATTGGGGAAAATAAAAAGGGTTAAGTGGGGGTTGTAGAAGGTGGCCCTGATAGTGCAAATTGTGGCTCCAAATAGTAGATTTTATTTTCAGAGTTGATTTTGTTGTAATGAATCAATCCCATGAGATTGCTGCATGTAAGCTTTGAATCTATAATTTCATTTTCTGAAAATAATTGAAAGTGATTCATTTTTTTGTCTCACGTCTTCTATGTTGGTATCTGTTGTTGTTATTTTTGTGGGTTTTGGGCAGTGTGCCCTCGTCAGATTCATGTTAGACCTTGTGGCTTTGGGAGAATGTTAATAGGTTTTAATGATTTTTTTTTCAAGTTGGCATGACATTTTGAGGTCCACAAGTCCTATGGTGATTATCAGTTGGAGTATTTTTCCTTTAGGTCCTATGCCTAGCCGACCTAATGAATGTAAATAGTTGTGGAGATTAAATATGTGATGTGAATTTAAGAAGCTATTATAGGTCCATGTTGACCTATATTACATGATCTTGGGTGTGAAGGTATTTTTATTTGGATTGGGTTTCGACAAGGCATGTTTGGTATGTTTTAGGGCTTCATCTAATTAGGTTGACTTAATTGATGTCTGTGATGGAGTTTGGTATATATACAAGGTTGATTTGAGTTTGTGGATATCAAATATGAATGTGTACATGATCTGAGTATAAGAAGTGATGCAAAATTTTGCAGAGTTGAGCTAATGAGTTGTGAAAATTAAGATGTGTGTAAATGTAGAGTAGAGTAGTGATTTGTAATTTGATTTTAATAAAGTGTATTAAGTCAATGTTTTGAGATTCAAAGGAATTGAATCCAGTATATGATAGATGCACTTTTTGTAAGTTCAAATCTTGGTTGTGAAGCCACTTCTTTCTATCTTTCTTCTCTATGAACAGTGAGTTCACTTGGACAGTGAGTCCACCTAGCAGTGAGCCTTTTTGTAATATCTTATAACCAGTTACAACATATTGTGAGCTAATCCTCATTGTGGTTTTTCCCACTTTGGGTCTTCTATGTAAAAATATTGGTTTCCACGTGTTATGTGTGTTATGGGTGTTTCATGCTTTCATTTCTTATTATAGTTAAGTTTGTTTAAATGGTAATCAGATGGTTAATGATTGTTTAGTTTAATAGAATATTTATTCAACCCCCTCAGTATTCTAAGTGTTCAACATATTTAATTACATCTTTAATTAACATGTTCCTCCAAATTAATTGAATAATTGTTGTTAGTTATTAACATTCACCCACTTTCTAAGTCAATTAATACTTTATTTATGTAATTATCCCCTTTTTGAGTTAAATAATTACTTTAATTATTTAATTCTCCATATTCATACTTCCTAAATTAAATAATTACCTAAATTATTCAATTATCCTATATTCTGTCAACATTATCCACTTCATCAATAATAAATAAAACATTTGTTTTGTTTATTTAGTTCCTACTTTCACATTCCTCAAATAATTAATTCATTTAATTAATTATTATCTCATACATTCCCACCTTGTTTGTAATGAGTACTCTCTTCCAATCAACTGGATAATCAATTCTAGTCCATTGATCAATCAAATTAGTTCACCCCTATTCAATGAGAGTTAATGAAGTAATCAAATCCCTTAACTCCTCAATCAATTCTCCATGCAAACAGTTAACTAAAATCTTGGAACCCATTACAGTCAATTAAATCGTTCATCAATTTCTCTCAAGGATTCTTGAACCTTGATCTTGATCATCCACCTCTTAATCCAAATTTTCCATTCAAATCAAACAATTCTATAAAAGAAACCTTCATTCCTCTTTGAAGGCTAACCACAAATCTTTGGCATTTTGCATATGTTCAACTTATTCTTTCATTTGAGCTTAACGAAAAATAGTGCACACATAACTGAGAGCAAAGCAATACAAAGAAGAACAATTGAGGTAAATCAAGTTGACACAAGGAAGGTAATGGCACTACTTTATTATTGGATTTCATTGTGTTAATTGTACTTCATTGGTTGAATTGGATTGAGTTTGGTATTGAATTACAATTTAGTGGTTGATATTTTTTAGTTCATTACTGATTATGATTAAATCTTGTTTTCCAATCAAAAAATTAGTGAACCTAACGTGAAACTAACTATTTTTTCTAAAAAATTGAGAAATTTTGATACATAGGAATATGACTGCATCTGATGAAAACAATGACACATCTGTTGAGAACAGCGTTGCATTTGTGAGCGTGATGCATGCATAGATTGTTGAGTTGCATTTGTCACCTTTAGCACCACATCTAACTGTCATGAATTTTTATGATTTTTCCTAGTAATTTTTTCTATTTTATCAATTACATAGGTCTTACATTAGTTTTTCTAATACTCTAACATTAAAATATTATATTCTAGGTTATCTATTTCTCATTTATTTATTTATTTATGTGTCTACATGTTATGTTGCACACTCAAATTATAGTGCCACAATCATCATATACATCACTACATTTGTTTGAAAGAGCATTGCAATCGTGAGTCTTAGAACCACAATCATTATCATTGTGCACCACAACTATCTGATTGTGCACTACATCTATTCTAACAATGCACCGCATTTGTCGAGAAGGTAAATTTGACTTTTTTGGTTCTCATTTTTTAGGATAGGATTTTAGGTACTAACTGTTTCTATCGAATTTGTGACTTCCACTGGGAAAAGAAAAAAAATTGAAATTACTGATAATATTTATTGCAACTCACCATTCAAAGATAGAATCTAAACATTTTAATGAGTTAATGCAAGTTTGATTTTCAAAGAAAATCTACAAAAACCTTGTGTTTTATTGTTATTAGTTTAGGAAATTTTGTTTGGGCTTAAAATAAGATGAGTGTTTTTCGTGTTTGGTGAGTTTGTAACAAAGTATGCTCTTCGTTTTCACCTACCTTGATCTAGGGAATCATAAAAGTTACTTTTTCAAAAGTCTTGGATTTTTTACTCTTGAGGATTGTTGTTATTGTATGCTCCCCCCTCGCAACTCCTAAGAATTATCTTGGCTATAAAAAGGTGCACCATATCCATTTATTTCAGTAGGAGACCTACCTAGGGACCTCATCACCCCACGGTTTGATCTCAACTATTGCGTTTAGGCATGGTATAGAAAAGAGGGGAGAATAAAAGTTATACCCTAAGGTGTGGCCAGCCTCCTTCAATCCAAGCCCTTTGACTCTCAGTTCATCGAGACTAGGAGGTGAAGAGTAGGGAGGATACCCCTCTAGATCTGAGCATATGGGATGGGCTCACTATTCACTGATTTATCTATTAAGAAACTCATTATCTAGAAACCTAAAGTCCTTTTTGGTCATCAGTATATAACGATGTAATATGATAGTATCAACACATGAAGTTACTCACTATGTTTTGACCCTTGTTGAGGCAACAATAACCCCCTACAAGGAGCTTCTCCTTCTATGGTAAGAGGTTTCAAAGTGGTACATGACCTTGGCATACTCTAGTCATCCATTCATAGGAAGGTATTTTAGAGAAAGCCTGATATAAATTGATAAACCTGATCTATCCACTAGATAGGTTGTGTATCTATGATTTGTTTTTATTGTCAAGACTAGTGAAACCAATTAGTGTGATCTTGTGGAAGAAGACAAACAAAATTTATCATTATCACAAAAATTTAGAGTCACAACTATTCTTGTATGTTATGTGCTATTTTCTATATTTTTTTGAGTGTCTCTTCAGTCAAAAACTAAAAAAATTGAAGTCATAGAGTCACTTAGGAAACTATTATTCAAACCAAATCCAATGCACTACAATTGTTAACTTGTGCATCAACACTATGATTCTACAACAAAAAAACTATGTGACACATTTGTTAATTTCTATGATGCATCTATCTCTATCAAAAAAATGTAACTCTCTTTGTCTAGGTAATGAAATTGTTTAAAACTAAACCACATCTATATTAGAAACGTATTAGATTTAGAAACCTCCATTTGTTTAATTTAGCAATGCATCTATTTTTGTACAGTGATTATTAAATTTTGCAACACATCTATTGTAGTTTGTAACATAATTATCTATTTATGCAATGCATTTGTTAGTCTTTGTATTGCATATGTTATATTATTTTCCACATCTATCACACAGAAAAATCAAAGTCTATTTCAAATTGTACATAATACTAATTTTATTTTACATAGAAACTAATATCAGAGCAAAGTCTTTTTCTAGATTTAATCCTACATTTTTAACAAATTTTCCAGTTTTTCCTAGGTTTAAACTTGCATCCTTAGTGTCATCTCAAGTCTTATAATTTCATCTTAGTGTCTTGAAATTAGAAAAAAAAAAAAAAAATAGTAATCAATCTAGGGTCATCCCTTGAAATTCTTGAAACCTCCTATTCTCCAAAATTCATCTCACCAACAAAGTAGGGTTTTAATTCATAAGTCTAGTTAAAATTTAACTTTTTATCACCATCATTTTTCCTTCTTTAAGGTTTAGGAATTTCATTAGATTCATTATTCCTTTCAAAAATTTGTCAAGTAATCTCCTTTTAAGGTAAAAAATTAGAAAATCTAGGTTCTTTGCATTTGCAAAATCTTGTCAAAAAATCCAAAAACATAGATTAATCTCATACTAGTCTTACATTATTTCCAAAAGTTCAAAATCCAAAAATATAGATTAAATGTCATAATAGTCTTGCATTCATCCAAAAATTTCAAAAAATCCAAAAACATTTTAAAATCCAAAATCAAAAAACACAAAATGTCTAAAAATACCAAAAAATATTAAATATTTGAGAAGTCAAAAATTCTAAGCAAAATATTTTATGGTTATCACATGCTCCTAGAGAAATGTAAAGGGATGGATTCTACATCTAGCCACCTGTACATCCACACAGGTGACATGCACTTTGGGTCAACCTCTAATGATCAAGCAAACTCACAGTCACAAACTCTACCTTCATTTAACAACTATACCTTACATGAAGTAGAACAAGGACTAATACCAAAAGAAATAGACAATTCTTCATAGATCCTAGGATCTTGTGAATCATAGATGAATTAATAGTTGTGAACCCTTATAAATATTTATATTACCAATTGCACAAAGTGGAGCTTGGATTCCAATTGACTTCAACATCTCCATAATCATAGAGGGAGCACCTAGCACAGTGTCACAAGGACAAGGTTCCATTAATCAACCACCCTCATCACCTAACACATCATCACAATAGTTGAAAAAAGGCTTTCCACCTAGTCAAAATTGATGTAGGAGCATCCCAGGTCTCAAGCAATCTTACATCAACCAAAAATATCTGCATTCATGTTTTCTTGCATTCTAGTAGGTAACTATCTAGACCCAGTCTTAGTAGTTCATATTGCATTGTATCGCATTGTAATATTAGAGCTCAAAAAATAGGATATATTATCTTCATGAATACATATACATCATATCTATAATTCAAGTGTTTTGTAAATTCCAATATGAAGTTATCGCTAATAGAATATCAGTTGTATTCAGACAGAGAGCATTCACCAACCAGACTTGGATTTTCCAATGTGCGGACCTATCTCATGACTCCTGGAGCTTAGGAAACCATTTCTTAAGGATGCACATTCATCAAGGAACCTTCATTCCAATCTGCATCATTTTTTTCCAAGGATCAAAGGAAATTCATATGTTTTGGCTGACCTTTCACACATTTCATCAACTTTAGGGTTTGAGACCTCTTGAGGTTGACGCAGATATTTTTTGGAGTTGGGAAATAGTATATGTAGGCATCATGTAGTTGCATTAGGAAATAATCAAGGATAGAGATAGAACTGATAGTTAAGGGCTCTAACCTGTATTGTATTTTTGGGCTTAACACCATATCATTATGTAATTTTGTAAGCCAAAAGGTAGGGCAAGTTGCCAGTGAATAATTGATCATTCTCTATACTTCCATGTGTGATTATCATTCCAATTCTTGGGTTTTCATTGTGTTTACTCTTGCTGCAAGGTTGGAAATTCCTATTCCTAGACCCTCCATCCTTGATTGTGCCAAAAATTAAAAATTTACATCAATGGTTAACATCCCACCAACACCCACATTCAGAAAATAGACAACAAATCCATTTGCTTCCACCTCTCAAACTATAGTGCAACAAACTAACACTACAATTACAACTTATAATTCCACACATCAAAAATCACCCACTAAAATACAAAGGACAAACCCTTCATTTTTAGGACCACAAGTGAGCACAACACCCACTTCATAGAACACAAATGCACCTCTAGCATGGACAAGATCCTTTTTCAAAGCAAGTCAAAATACCAACTTCAATCAACCACCACAAAAATAACTAGTTAATCTTAGTTCCACTTTCACATCTAGTTTTAATCAACCTCCACCACAATTCAATCCCACTTTCACATCATACTTTCATCAAAACATCCCACCCATGTAACAACATCACTTTGGTATGACAAGTCAAAACATGGATGGATACACATCCACTTCACACCATCAAAACACCAACCCATTCAAAAACCCCTAACAGGGTTCAACACAATATGTCCAATCAAACACAACTCCTATGAAACCATCACCTATGGATCTTATAGCTCAACAGCTACAAACCCTACACCAATAGTGTTGAACACCCAAAATACTGAGAGGGGGGTGAATCAATACTCAATGAAATTCGTTAACTTCATCAATTTAAGCATCCATTCACAACATCACATTAAACTTGTAGTAATGGAAAGGAAAATATAAAGGATTCATCACATAAAAGAACACAAGAACACCATATTTACATGGAAAACCCTTGAAACAAAAAAACTACAGTGATGATTAATGTTCACAATATATTATAACCAATTACAATAGAGATTATAGAATGGTGGACTCATTCTCCAAGGACTCACTGTCTAGAAAGAAAGAATGGCTCACTACAAAGGGCTCACTTCCCAAAATAGAAAAAGCTAGAGGAAAGGGTGGCTCATTACCAAAATGAATTGTTAATAATACATCTATAGCATGTTGAAGATATAGTTCCAATTAAGCTCTAAAAATTGACTTAACACACTTCATACTTCACTACTACACCTTTCGCACTTCACACTACATCAAATTTTGTACACACACATACACATTCTTAGCATAATGAATCAACCTTATACATATACTGCAACCAACCAAAACATCAATTAGGTTAGCATAATTGCATGAACCATGTACCATAGAACATGTCAGCTCAAAACTCCATTCCACATGATTTTCAAAATAAACCAAAATTTGTACACCTCCAAAATAGGTTAGCATAACCTATAATCACTCCCATAAATCTACTCCTTACATACTTCAACTCTACACAACCCAAAAATCCTTAGGTCGACACCACATAGCAAAACCGGTGAAGCAATAACTAAATGAATCAATTGTTCACTCGCAACTCGGCACATGGACCACCAAAACACTTTCTACTTGAAGCACACATACTTTTGACATTTGTAAACACTTCCTCAAAATCACATTGCATAATATTCATTTGTGATGGAATGTAGAGCATTCCAATATGCACTTTATCCTAGTAACATTGCCATTACAAAGCCTAATACTCTGTCAACATTTTCTTCAACTTTGAAAGACATAAAACCTTAAAATTTTGGATCTAAACACATTCAATACACATCATCAAAACCTAAAAACTACATGATAATATATTGCATAGCAGAGCAATGCAAACGACAAAGCTGGTTCACTGTAACACTAAAATTGTACTCTAAGACTTAGCCAATCTTCTCCAAACCAGCACGTCTACATTTTTACAATGGGTTGATATAAAGGACAACACCATAGACAACCCATGCACCATCATGCTCATGTTTCCAACAATTTACCCCTTTTTCATTGATGGCAACACACTCTCACTCTCCAAAACTGCTCAAACTACTCCCCCTTTGACATTAAGGGAAAAGGGCTCACTATATCACTCTCCCTAACTAATATATATACATGAGAGTATCTCTCCCTTTCTACTTATCTCCTATACTCAAAATAATTATCTTGCAATCTCTCTCCTTAGGAAATATTTGCATCAAATTGGCTCCCCCTAACAATGTTATTTACCAAAAAATGACCAAAAATGTACTGCAACACCATCAACTACTTCCACATATATACATTGAAATAAAAAAACTGCATATACAAAAAAAAAATGTACAACTTCAACTAGAAAAGGGAAAAATACCCTTGCAAGAGACTTTCAGTTTGACAAGGTGTGCCTCTCAGTCTCTCTTAACTACCTCCCAATACTTCTTACCAAAGGCAAGTAAGGAATTCTAATTTTTATACTACACATGGAGGTCTTCTCCTTCTTCTGTAGAACTAGGCACGAAATCATTTTGTGTCACCTTCTTTGTACTAGCTAAAAATTTAGTTAAGGAATTAACTTAGATATGCTTTACAATCAAATTTAAAATAAATGTGTGGTTTATTTAGTAAAGATAATGCTAAAGCTATTTTTAAGTTTTTTTTTTGGTAGATTTATCTACATCATGTTTATCACATGATATTTTTAAATTAAACTAGCTTCAATATCAAGTGGGAAAAATATTATATATTAGGCTCATAAATATACATGATGAAAGTTCACCAGGTTTAAGTTTGTTGGTTTTATCCATGTCAATATTTTTAGAGAGTTAAAATTATTGCAAAGACAGTTGTCATTGCACCAAAAGATCGACCTATTAATTCTGGATACAACCGCCAAAGTTAATGAATCCATGGGAGTTAATTCAGCCATGTCACGAACATGAGTGTTGTGTTGCACAACACAAAGACACCAAGGGTGCACACCTTGCAAAAATTTCCCCTAATGTAAGCAAGGGGTTTGAACCCATGACCCGGGATCTAATACCAATTGTTGCAAAGACAGTTTTTATTGCACCAAAATATTGACCTATTAATTCATGATACAATCACTAGAGTTAATGAATTTGTGAGAGGAAATTAAACCATGTCATGAACCCAAGTGCTATGCTACATAGTGCAAGGATACCAAGGGTGCATAGATTGCAACAAAAATATGGTCAGAATTTATAATCAAGGTCTCCAAATTAACTAGGATTAAAACCAAGGTTATTATAAGATTGATTAGGGTTTAAAATCATCAAAGTCATCTAATTTTAAAAATTAGATCTAAAATATAAAGTAAAGAATTTTAAATCACCTCATGAGTTATGGGTTATAAAATTTCTACCAAATACCAAAATAATGAATATTATAATAGGTATAGTTTTGAATTCCTTGGAAAAGATGTAATTAAGTATGGAAGGGTAAAAGGGTACCTGATATCAATATTATCTAGCAATAATTTTTTTTAAGCATATTAAATATTTAGTATACTCCTTCTATGCTTCCAAATTTTGTATACATATCTAACAAAATAGTGTAGTTCAAAAAATTTATTGTAGGCTTCTGAGTTAACCCTATTTAGATTTGGATCCTTTTTATACTTGACTACTATACTATAATTGAGGAACTACTTTGATTATGTGATAAAAATAGTTATAAATGTCTTACAATACATTTAGCAACATTAAAGGAAGAAGATGAAATAACATAAAAAAAATAAAAGAAAGCATGAGAGATTTCAAATTTATGTGGTAGCCTTCATTAAAAAAAACCTACCACCAAAGGACTATCACATTTATATTATTCAAAATTAAAGGATTTAACATGGAAATATTTATAGTCTCAAGTAATTGGCTTAAAGCATATTGTTCTTCTATAATCATATTCAATTTACATCAACCCTCACCATATTTTTCAAGCCCAATGTAACATTAGTATATCTATATGCGCAAGTAATTATAATGATGGAAGCATCCAATAAGGAATCTTAATTGTCTGATTGCCACATAGAATACCAATATTCACATAATAATATCATAAATATATCATGACATCAACATGCTACACATTATATGTAAAATGACCCCCACATGAGTAAAAATTATACATAATAATATGCTACCATTCACACTTGGTCAAAGGGAATTGACTTCCTCTACCTAAACCATGTAGTTTTCTTCCTACACTATAACTAAACACTTCTGTGGATAGCTAAAATAAATAAATAAATTTTATAACCCATCTCCTTTCAATAGCACTAGACATCATCTAGAACATCAACATACCCTTAGCCATCACTACATGTATTTTAATAATTCCACAAGTGCAACTGCATTGTCACACACTTACAACGGTATATGTATAATTATATAATTGTGAGCTTTCTTTCAAAAGATTTATTATTCAAAACATAGCACTAATAGAATATAAGCCCTCAATAGAACTTGCTACAATCCTAATTCATCCTATGTCATTTTCATGTATCTCCATGGTCCTTTGAATGTGTTATGCAACATGTGAGATAAAAATATTTAATATTTTTTTCCTATGATAATTTGCAATTGCACTCATAGAGGTGGACACATTTTTGGTGATGTTTATAGGATATATTGGAAGAATATTCCTTTTAAGGTCCACTTTCGAGGTGGGGACTACTTGGACTTGCATGTTTATGCATGTTGATATATTTCATTTGCATGTTATCTTGAGTTGGGTGCCAAGGTTTGTATCTTCGTATTTTTAGTTGTGCTCGATATTGAAAAAAATGATTGGTTTTGGGTTGGGCCCACATGTGAAGGCCATGTTATCCTTTAATTATTTTATATTTTTATAGGCTTCACATGAGGAGGTGGACATATGCTTTTTGTAGGTGGTTTTGTTGCCTCTTGGTATGAGATACCACAGTGGTGTTCTCACATTCAACTCATTTATAAACTGGTGACTTTGGTTAGTAGTTTAATAAGTTTTTTTGCAATTTGTTAGAGTAACAAAGTGTTTTCAAAATATTAAGAGAGAAGTTGTATTTTTGTAAACTCATTTGAAGTTTAATACAAGCTTTAGATCTATTTGGGTGTGGATTGTTCGTAAAAATGTTTCTCCATGTAAATTATGTGTCACTTGTGGTATTGATGATTTTACTCTATTATTGAATGTTGTTAAATCACATAATAATATTTGTGGGTAACCTTTGATAAGTACAATTTCATAAATGCATCACTTTGTCAAAATTTAATATTGTAGTAGTTTTGCCTTGATTTCCAACAAATAGACAATCAATATTGTTTAGCCAATCTAAAAATAAACTCCACCATGATAAGACAAATAGTACTCTATAGTTCATCACAATTAAATATAAATACTCGCTTTACTTGTGTCCATTTTTTCTTACTTGGCTTAGCCATGAACCTACTTAGAACTCCCACTACTTGGGCAATGTCTTGTCTTGTATATATCACTGCATGTATAAGAATTAAAACTATATTTGTGCATATAGAACATTTCTCATGTCTTCCATAGCCTCCATAGAGTTAGGAAATTGTTTCAAACTTAATTTTGTATCAACTTGTAGATTTGGTTTTTAGCCATTCCCTTTGATTAATCCATGCTAAATTAGATGTATTCCTTAATTCTTCCAAATAATTTTCTTTGGAATTTAAATCCCTCCTGGGTCTATAATATTCCTTTTTGTTCAAATTTATATATCACCTCTAGTTATCCAAATATCTCAAATTATGATTCATGGGTTCCATGATATTAAAAATATTTTTCCTCAACCTTTGGAATCTCAGTGTCATTCACAATCCCTTCACTAATTTTTGGTTGTATTCAATCTTTTGAAGGAGTGACCAATTGCATGATCATCATTTTTAAGACATCCCTTGCCTATGAGACCCTTATTCACATGAACCCCAATTGTATTTCATGATTTGACAAACATTATTTTTACTCTTGCAATGAATTTGTAACCCAAAACCCTCTTTGTCATTCAACATCCATCAAATTCAATGGGTAATTTTAGAGGTTTTCACTAACTATTCCATATTATAATCCTCCTAGATACACTAGCCATTGATCTTCCAAACATATTTTATGTTTTATCTTCCTTCACACCATCCATTTGGTATGTTATCATGTCTAACCCTATAATGGGCCCCATTTTAGGAGCTTTCAATATTCCCTTTATGCTAGCTTCTTTCCTACTATCATAACTTGTAATAAAATCTATCATATGTAAATCCATAATTTGGGAACTCTATTTTAAATATTCAAACCAATTAAAATATTTCTTATGGCATCATAATATTGGTCAAGATTCTAATGTGACTCCCATTAGTAAATATAATTACCCTCATGATATTTCACTAAAATCAATGTGACTTACCCAATGGATAGTGATAAACAACTACAAAAATTACTATTGGATTGGAAATTTTACTATGTTTGAGAGGGTCAACTACCTCATAGTGCTATTGAAGAATTCTCTTGCATTTGTTGTAGGTTCTAATTTTTGGAGAATTTTTTAAATACTAAATGATAAAGGTTTTCCTTCATGTTTGTTTGTACAAGTTAAGAAAGACATTAAAACTTCAAACTCTAGTCCAAACTTACCTTTGATAATGTTTCCATGACTAATTGGTGGGGCTTTGATATTGATCTCCTTTTAACCTAATGAATTTGAAACTTGTATCATGCACTTTTCTTAAGAAATTCAATCCTTTCATTCCTTGAATATATCTAACATTCTTGCATTGCAATATTGGAAGCTATTATTATGACTATTAAAGAGAATTTTGAAGCTTCAATCCAACGTATCTACAATTATATTCTTGAACTCCACATACCAATATGATTACCAAACTCTACTTCTATCACAATAAATTCTCCTAAATCTTATAGCTTCAAAGTAATACTGTTAACTAGAAGAATTTCCATGAATAAGAATTGTAAATGTACTAACACAAGCAAGTACTAGTGTTCCCTTATTGTGGGATGAATTGTACCTTGCATAAGGATAGACACGATTCCACCAATTGCTTTATCATAAATAGTAACTAGATCTCCATCTTTCTTGGCATAATCAAGTGACACACCATGTGTATTAAGAATATCATAAACTCTATTGGCATTTAAAAAAAACAACTCTCTCTAAAAAATCTATCTCAAATGAATTTTTAGAGTTTTGTCCTCATTAATACCATGAAGGTAGCATTGTGTGTTGCATTCATTACAACCTTTCAACAAGATGGAATTGTAGCATATTTTTAGTACAAATCATGTACTCTTAATAAGAAACCAACCTTGGAATTTTCTTATCATCACAAGTGTAGATAAAATTTAATTAATCTGTGCAAACTTTAGATATTGAACATTCTCTTATTTCATCATCAATGTCTTCCCAAGGATGTTAATAATTTATTACACATCATCATATTTCATGATGAATGGAAGGAATTTCACAATTGTATCCCTAGTGATACACACAAGCATTCCCATTTCTATAAATTTCCTTAAAAATATGTTCCTATACCTCATGTAACCAAAATATGTGAAACATAGGTGAGTTATTATCTTGAATATTAAATCTTAACCCATTTCATGATGCTCAGATCTAATTACCATCTTTTAGAATTCTTCTATAAGTCTTTTAAGCCTGTTCTTGTTTTAAATTTTGAAGATTTTTGAACAATTTCAATTTGTAATCTCCAAGAATAAATTTGGTCTTTAATTTAGCAACCATTTGACTCCACCAAGTTATCCTCATTTCTCCATTTAGTACTCTTTCTCTTTGCAACTCTTTCCATAAAACACAGCATGTCTCATAAGTTTTGTTTGTGTCAATCTTACCCATTGTGGATCACAAACATTTTAAAATTCAAAATAATCTTCTAATTCACTAATCTATCCATTAGCTCCTCAAGATTTGATGTACTTGAGAAATTTGGAACCTCCAATTTATAACCTCCATTAATTCTAACAAAAGCTCTAGAAATCATTCTTCTCACATTCATTGGTTGTTCATTTTTTCTTTCTAATTTACTTCATTTGTATGTTCATCTTCATATTCAATATTTCTTCTCAAACTTGCAACCAAAGTTGTTAACTCATTTTTCATATCATTCCAAATTTATTGAAACATCTCCTCCAATCTTATATTTATTCTTTTTGGGGGCATTTATTCCTCTCAACCCTCTATAATTACAAGTCTCCTCTTACCTACAAAAAAACTATACTATACCCAACAAAATTTTTTAAAATGTACTTCAAAACCATTTCTACCCACTTTCTCACAGTGGAGGGCATTTGTACACCTTCTGCCCAAATTTATCTATGTTGGAAGACACCACCACAATCTTCTCAACACTTCTCCAAGCGAAAAAACTACTCTAATAGAATTATTATGCAAAACAATGATGAAGGGGCTTGACAAACCATCAATCCAAATAGAAATCTACACAAATTCTTCAAAATACTAAAATTTATTTATTAAGAAAAAATTACAGCTGCAACAAAGTAAAATGAACCAAAATACATCACCAAAACCTCAAGAAATTCAGAATATGTATTATTCATCTTGGTTGGGAGAATTCCTTTGCTCTGGAACTTTTATCTCCATGGAATTTTAATGATATTTTGTATTTTTATTTTTGGAACTCAAAATTCAACCTTATTGGGTGTTTTTTGCCAATTAGATGCCTATTTTCCTTCACTTCTCACCTTATTTTCAATTTTTTTCACATTTCTTGGAATCTTCATCCCTATGTCAAGCAATGAATTTTTCTCAATCAATAAATGATTCAGCCATAAAAACTTGTTAAAATGATAAAAATGAAGTTATAAAGATCTTTACAAAGTGGTTTGACTCTAGCCATCATATATTTTTATAAAAGAAAATGAATTGTTGGTTGAGTTTGTGTAGTTGTGACTAGGTAAAAATGTCACAAAATAAAACCTAAGTCAAATAAAAGACTTCCATACCGACAAAAGATTGAAAAAAACCTTTTTCATCAAGATGAAATAAAAATTATCACAGAATTTTTTTTTTTTGGATGTAGGATTGTCTGTGGATCAAATGCTCCTACATTCATCCATTTGACCAATGTTCACATCTATCAAGGCAAACAAAAAAAAAATCAATAATTTAAAAATCTATTATGCATTCATGATCTTGTATTATAACCAAGGAATTAATCTTTAAATCTAAAATAAACTTATTTTATGTGGATTATTTTTGCACAGTTAAATCAACTATATAGGGGTTTTACACAAAGAGTTTTACTTAACCTAGTGACAACTTTAAGGTCAAGTAAGTAATTTAGATTTAGTTGTTATTATTGTTAGTTGTTCATTTAATTTTATTTAAATAACTATTAAGGTATTCTCCTAGGAATATCCTCCTTAGTATAAGATGAGTTAAAAGAATAGAAGAGAAACCCCAACTCTCAAAGAGTTGACCTTTAACCCTCCATGATTTGTGGATGAGCCTTCATGATGACAACCCTAGCCTTGAAAATGAATTTTCTTTTAAGTGGAGTAGCGATTTTGGAACTCAATTGACCCAACCTAAGATGACACAACATCCTTGATTGGGATGAAGTTACATTAGCATACCTAGATATTGTTGATGTGTTTATCCTATACAAAGTGCCATACCACACTCTCTTTGAAAGAACCTAGTTACCTCTTGCTAATTTGTAACTTCTACCAAATTAGCATCTATTATTGAATTAGTGGTGTAGGATAATCCTAGGGTGTAAGAACAATCTTGCATAACCCAAAAAAACTTTGATTCACTTGTTTGTTATGTTTATAGGTTTTCATTTACATTACAACTAGCAATTATTCATCATAAATCCCACCACATTTCACTACACTTGTATATTCTTACTTCATAATTGGGAACGCATACTCCAAACTAACCATCTATACCATATCTAATTTTTAGATTATCTTGATCACAAAAAATGCATAAATCACTTTTGAACTTATTAATAGGCATGACAAGTTAACACTCAGTTTCACTATTTGAGGCTTGCAATAACTTTTTGAATATTTTAGCAACAAGGTAACTTATTTCAAGGTCCTTTTGAACCAAGATACCTTATGGTATGAACCACATCAAGATCATTTGATCCATCATTACCACATTCATTCTAAGGGATTCATTTACATATTTGACAAACTACACAATTTATAAGGCATTGAGCTTTGCAACTCCTTATGGTTATTGAAAGCATTTTCAAGGCTAGAAACTATTATATGACCATTATTTATGATCATTAGAAGGGGTGAATGTGCTTTGATAAGTCAAATTTTGGATCTTAGCTTGGCATTAGAATTATATTGCAATACCATTCATATTTTGTAATTCTTACATTTATAATCAAATGGCTAATTCCTAGAATGTTAGAAGCCCATTATGGTAGATTGTAACTCATTCATGACTAAGAATCAATAAAGTTCATATTGTTGATTCATTTTTATTGATTTTCCATTATTTAATTATGATGTTTTATTTCACTACATGGTTGGATAATCCTTCATCCATGGCTACATCAAGTTGTATCAAAGTATAATTTTTGAATCCTAAAGGTTCTACTTGTAAATAGATAACCAAACTAGGGAAATATACAAGAAAATTCTTGAAAAAATACAAGGACATCATATCAAACAATATAATAGATAGCTTACCATTAGAAAGGAGTATTAGTCTCCATATGGACCTCATATCAAGAATACTTTTATCAAATAAAATGTTGTAAAGGATTACATCAATAGAAAATGAATAATTGAATCAAAAAGTGTAGGAGTTGTTGAAAAAAATGCTTTATTAAATAAAGTTTGATTGTGTTGTACCTATGATTCTATTACCTATGAAGGATGGTGAGTAGATGATGTGTATAAACTCAAGAGTAATAAAAAAACTCTAGAGAGTATAAATTCTCATTGCTAAGGACGTATGGCATAATGGAATGTTTGACAAGATAGTAATGGGTATTATCTTATCAAAATCAAAGAATAAGGTGAGTGGAAGGTAGAATTTAGTAAAAATGAAGGGTTGTATGATTGATTGATTATAATATTGTATCTAAATTACATAGAATTGCCTCTCTTTTATTTTACACTCATTTTAGTGTGTGTGTGTTTTATGCTTTATGTTTTTTACCCCTTATTTTCACCATAGTTGTTATCTTCTATGCCTAATCCTAGGTCCCCATTTTCATCATACAACTTTCCTACTTGTTTTACTTTAGCTTAATGTTCACCTTTTCATTACCTTTCCCTAGATTTTTTTTCATTTTCATGTTCCCTAAACCCTTTTCTTGTAATTTCCTTTTGAACTTTTACCAAATCAGCCAATTAGATCCTATCTCCTAGCTCTAGTATTGTAAAAGAGGAGGACCACCACGTGCAAGACCCCAGGTCACTGAGGGTCAAGATGTGAGAGGCTGCCCTAACTTACCTCAGTTAAGTGCAACATGTAGGGTATAAGGATGAGAATGATGAGGATTATGAGGTCCTACAATCAATCTACAATCCCAAGTTCTATGGTGGGGCTAGGTGAGTCAGTTTCTAGGTTCAACTCTATGCCTCACGGAGCTCTTTTCGTGAGGACATAAGCACAATCTCTAGATGACAGTGTAACACAATAGCATCAATAAAGTGTGTTGTCATTCGTACAGTAGAGACAAGGTTGAACCCACCAAAATGACTAATGGCCTAGCTATTCAACTAAAAGGTCAAAATGAAACAAGTAAATAAATGAAATATTCTCTAATGTTATAAAGTAGAAAAGCAAGTGTAAGGAAAATGAGAAGGATCTCACCAAGGAATTCATTCATCTGCTGATCTTCCTAGCAACATGCACACCTACACACAACAAGAGGGAAAATTTTGGGTGGTTGAATAGGGGCCTGCCTCACTCAAACCCCCATTTAGGTGTTTCCACCTCCACTAACATCCAAGGAAATGAGATAAAGAAATAGTATAATAAAGACAATGCAAACACTACAAAGTAGTACTATGCTACTCAACCAAGTGATAGAGGAAAGGAGAAGGAAGCTTACCACCTCCACCAAAAGTACTCAAGGATCCTTGGAGGAGAAATGAGAGGAACTCAAGCCTCTATTGCAATGGCGTGGTCCCAAATGTGCTCTACCAAAGTGACAGAGTGAAGCTTTTGCTACAATGGTGTGCTTGAATTCTTGAAGTGAGTGAGAATGGATGAAAAAGAGTGTGAGTATGGAAGCTTGAAGTGTGCAATAGCTTAGAAGAAGTTGTGAAGAGTTGGATTGAATGTTAAAGGGGTGATTTTGAAGAGAGAGTGAAGAAAAATGGCCATATTTGGGTTAGTTGGCCGAAGGGGGCATTACAACTTCACTGTCAATGAGAAGTGTAATGCCTCTACAGGTTCAGTCATAGGAATATTCCAGGGATGTAAGTGCATCATGCAAGAATCCCTGATAGAAATTCCCCCACCAACACTCAAAATAGGCACCAAGTGGACCACCAATAGCGGGCTTAAATGGAATTAATCCTTTGAACATGGTTTTTTAAGGTGGATAAGGGAAAAAAATGGATTTGCATAGGGGATGCAAATTTACTCTTATACATTTTTCCCCCACTTTAGCGAGCATGAGTACTGATGAGTGCTCAATAAAGTAGATCAAGAAGAGAGTAGAGTTAGAAAAGTATACCTAAACCGTCAAGGAAGCAGTACTCAGTCTGGCATACCCGAAGGTGCAGGAAAACTGAAGTACTCCATAACTGCTTGGAACTATGAAGTTGGAAAAAACAAAGCGTCTTACAGGCCCATAGAATTGCAAGGAGGCAACCCCCAAGATCTCTCACATGAAGGAAGTTCCCTATGGATTTTTAGTCACATAGGGAAGGTATTCTCCACAAACTCAAGCATAAGGAATTCTAAAGAAGCACCCTACAAATTCTTGATCCTACAGGGAAGGTATTCTCCATGAACTCAAGCATGAAGAACACCTAAAGAAGTTCCCTACAGGTTCTTGATCCTACAAGGGAGCCACCCCCAAGATCTCTCACATGGTGGAAGCTCAAAGGAAATCACCCTAAAAGTTCTCATTCTTGCAAGGAGGTATCCCCCAAGATCTCTCACATGGAGGAAACCTAAGAAAGTAGACTTCATAGAGTCAAGAAGCAATGACACGTCTACCTACAAATAGATCATGTTGAAAGTGGTCATGTAGGAAAATAAGCAGAAAATCGCACAAACCGTCAATAAGTAAAACTTTCAAAGGGGTCCTTCAAGAACCCTTCAAAAGGAGAGGGGTCCACTCAAGGGACATGTTGTTTGAAAGGTAAGGTCTAGTCAGACTACCCCTAAGCTAGATGTGAAATGGAGAATGGAATGATTTTAGTCAGGTTGGCCCCAAGCTAGACGTGAAAGAATTCCATTCAGAATAGAGGCTTTGAAAGAAGGGTCCCTTGGGAACCCATCGTGAGCAAGAAGGGAGTTCACTCAAGGGACACATAATTCAAAAGCATTTTTCTTCTTAGAGCAATTCATCATCAAGGAATCCTTCTGAAAGATGTTCACTTCATCAAGGAATTTGAAATGAAGGATATGCTCTCGGGTGAGGGGAAGTGAAATTTTTTCCCACTTTAGAGGAAGGTCTTCAAGTCCTTTCTTTACAAACCCATGATGAAGGAAACACATTCCACTAGGGTTCCAAATTGACAATACGATTCTAAGGAAAAATTTGTGAAGAATTTCAAGAAAAGATTCATTGGCAATGAATTCTTTTTCTAAAAATTGAAGTGTTGAAGAGGAGCATTGTCACACATAGGAAGGACAATTCAAGAAAAGAAGAGAGAGAGATAAAGAGAAAGCAAAAGAGAAAATAAAAATACAAACAAAGGACACAGGGGGATCTGGTTTAGTGGGGTCAGATATGTTTAAGCTCATATAATAATATGTAACCGCAATGCAAGGTGAAAGATCATCAATCCCCAACTAGATCAAGAAGAATGCATGAAAAAAAATTAAAAATAAAAAACTGGGTCAACATGGAAGGGGGGTCTAAATTCTCCCAATGCTTTGCATCATCCCCAATTTATCAAAAATCAAGTACAAACATGGAGCAATGATGATACAAATAGAAGAAGATTTACAACACAAAAACCTCACTTGTATCTACGCACCAATGGGGGTGACGAGGGTCATCCAAGCACACATAGCACAAGCACGAGCGAACACATCATAAAACACTCACGCACAAGATCAAGAAAGGGCCTCCTCCTAACATTGATTGGCTAAGAGGTCATCTGCTTCCCAATCTAAATATTCATAAGGGGAAGGAGGACAATCTTGCAATGGTGGGATGTTAAGAGGAGGAGCATTTGGCCCTCCCACAATAAGGGCCAAGGAAGAGGGACCCTCAAGGTTCTCTCCACTGAGCTCCTATGGAGTCAAATTCAATGATTTCAAGAAGATGGACAACAAGGTTGGAACCTCATCCATAGAGTTAAACATGGACCCCATAGGAGTACCATGTCTTTCTTCAATGGATGGGACAGGTTGTACCTAAGATTCACCACTAAGCTCATCGAATGACTCGGGAGTAGTGATACACTCAAGAGAAGTTGGGATTGGTTTTGTCACAAGGATAGAAGAAGTCATTGTAGGACCACCATGCGAAGGTGGACTCCTCTTACATCCTTCATTGCTAGAAGGACCATCCTCCACCTCTTTCTTCATCGAAGGAGATGAACTCCCCATAGACAAAGCTAGGGGTGCAGAGGAAGAGTAAGAAAGAACCATAGTGGATACAACTGAAGTATTAACCATATCCATGGGCTTCAAGAAGGGTTGAATATCTAGAATAGACATTAGTAAAGGTGGCTCCTCCAAAGGAGTAATGAACACTTGCACCTGTTTAGGGTTAGGCACATTCGTACCTCTAACGAAATTCGGGAGTGGACCAAACTAGAGAGAAGCAAAAGGAAGGGAGGAAGAAGACACTGCAGGAGGTCCTAGAAAAAGATTGGTCATTTCTTCCTCCTTTCTTTGTGAGACAGATTGCTCAGCCAAGAGAGCCTTTTGTCGACACTTGCATTCACATGCAAGGTGGTTTATGCAGCTCCTGGAGTTATAGGCTGGAGTTTACGAAGGGACAAGAGGTTCCTGCTCAACCATAGGAATGTCCACTATGGTCGTTTCAGGTGGAGGAACAAGTTCCTATATAGAAGTAGGGGGAGTAGGCTGAGGAGTGATAGGAGGAGTTGACTCGAGAGCCTCAACAATGTGCCTCTTTCTATTCACTTCCTTAAGAGCAGGAGTAGTAGGAGGTTGTGGATCAAATTTTCTATGAGAACCTTTTTTCCCACCATATAAATAATACCATGGGCTAGGATATTCATTAGGGAGGTCCGCAATCCTAATCTTAGGCCTTCACCAAGGAGGGATCATCAGACCCAGTGGATAGCCATTGGGCCTACTCATCCAATACTCTTCCCAGGAAAGGGGAGAGGATGGGACAGTCCAAAAAATAATTATCTTTTCCTTACCTTTGTGAGAAGGAGAGGGAGCTAACATGGGCTTCTTCTTCTCTTTTGGAGAAGGAATAATGGTCGGTGTGGGCTTCATCCTCTCTTTTGAGGAAGAGGAGGCAACTAATTATTCTGTCATAGGAAGGGTCAGCTATGTCTCCCCTTTGCCCCCCAGTTTTATACTTCACGTAGTTCTTGTAAAGCAGGTTCATCCTTGGAGGAAGCAGACTGACTAGGGAGGGCCAGAAGTGATCCAATGAATATCCACCATGAGATACCAAGGGTTGATAACCAGTGTCATGTACTACATGCATGACACCCTCGTGGGAGAATTTTAAACACTTGTGGATAACAAAGGTGATCCCATTCATGGAAGCTAACCAGGGAATGCCCATCTTCACTCTGAACATATCTAACTTTGGTATGACATTGAATACTATGTCAATAGTTCTAGGTCCAACCAAGATGGACAAAGTAATCAAGCCATAGGGTTTAAGACTCATACCGTCGTGTGTACAGATGGTAGATCTCATTTCTTCATATTTTTCCCTTTGTAGTGAATTTAATACCAATGTTTCTTTAGTAATAACATTCACACAGCTTGTGGGATCAACTAAGACTCTTGTCATAATGTTGCCATTAACACGAGTGGGAATGTAGAGAGGTGAAGGTTTTTTGTTTAAGGGAAAATCATGTGATGTAAATGTAACATCCAGAAAACTAGGTGCGGGTGGAGCAGTGGAAGTTACCGTGACCATATTAACATAGGCCTTGGGTTGGGTAATAGAACTAGTGGGATCAATAGTCATCTTAGCGAAGTGTGATGGAAATAGGTTTGTGTATATTTGCAATTCGCTATTTTCCTTCACCACTAATTTGTTAGTGTTATGTTTATTCCCATCAAGATGAATGGTACTATCCTCAATGTGGTCATATATCTCATGATGCAACCGCATACATCATTTGGTATCATGCCCATTAACATGATGGTATTGACAATAAGTGATCCCATCATACCAATTAGGGTAAGGTTCCTTAACATGCCTAGGGGTCATAAAATTATGATCTTATCCTTCAAAAACTTTTGTAAGATGGAAGTATAAGGTTCTGATAACTTTGTGAACTTCCAGTTGCATTTGAGGCTGTTGTCATCAACAGTGGCTACTACATTTGCAATAGCTTTACCTTTCCTAGAGATTGATACGATGGATTTCCCTCAAAACAAGAACATGAAGAGGATCCCCTAAATTGAGCAACTATTTGTTGGTACTCTCATAAAGTTGCACAAAAATGCATGAAAGAGGGGTATTTCATCAAGGAAAACTTCTCTTGCCAAGGCCTTTGTAAGTTTCCTATGAACACCTTTTGCTCATTAGAATCAGGTAGTTGATACGAGATTTGTGAAAGGAGTGCTTGATAACACACTATGAAGTAAGTTATCTTTTCATTATCTCCTTGTTTGCATTAGATGAGATATGAAAAGGTCATCTTTGGCCTGATGTTTGCTTGGAATTATCTAAGGAACTGATTTACAAGTTGATCAAATGAGAAAATAGAATTTTCTGGCAAGGAACAATACCATTCAATTGTTGTGTCCTTGAGAGATTAGGGAAATAGTTTAGCCATCAATGCATCATGATGGAAGAAGTCAGTGCAAAGGGCATTAAAGGTAGAAACATGTGTCTATGGATCCCCTTTTCCACTGAACTTCTCAAATTTAGGGATCTCCATTCCCTGAGGGAAGGGAGTGTTCAAGATAGCAATCGACAATGGGCTATGTCAGAAGAAAGGCTAGAAGATAGGTTAGGCAGAGGCTTGGGAAAGGCTTGCTAACTGGCTCTACATCTTTCCCATATTTAGAAGTAGAGTCTTTAGAATAGGGTTGTTAGAAGATAGAGGTCCAGAGGAACCTCCTCCAAATCCACCATTGGTGTGACTTCTACCAGAGCTAGCCACTGCCACCAGTAGGGCCTCCACTAGAATCACCACCATGATCTTCTTTGGAACTGCCTCTGCCAACACCACCTCTGCTACCAGATCCACCACTACTACCAAAGCCTCCACCACCCAGTCTGCCAAGACCTCCACCGCCAAAGGTGACAGAAGGGGTAAAGCTAAAGCCCAATAGGACCTTAATCACTTTGATAGTTTCAAGTCACTCAGGGACAAAAGGAATACTGATAGAAGGGACTGCATCAGCCATGTAAATGGAAGTGGGGGGCATTGATACCCCTAACTATCCCTCATTCTCTTTGAAGGTGACTCCTTGTGCAAAGCCAGGGTTGCTTGAAGGAGCGCATGCTTTGGAAAGATCGAGGAGACTACTTAGAAGCTCTATGCCTATTCGATCTTTACCCATCATATGCTTTAATTCACTAACAACCTGAGTGACTCTAGCCATCTTCGAATTTCTTTCCAAATGGTTTTCTAGGTCACCCAACCCTTTAGCAAGGGTAGACACATATTCAACAAGGATTTGAACAACCTCATGCTCATCTACCAATGATGGTGTAGGAGATACAAGAGGAGTAGGAACATGATCGGTTTCATTACTAAATCCCATCTCATTCCTTGATAACTACTCCTACACAACCAAACTAATAGCAAGACCATAGAAAAGACCTATACAGATACCAAGCCAGACCTTCATCCTATCCATTGAGAGGTGTTGTACACTTCTCACAATATGCCTAGAAGTTTTGGATTGGGTTGTGATGCTCATAAAATTCACAACACTCAAGAACATAACAATCATGGAGTTCCCAAGGGAAGCCTCAACACTAACAGATGAATAGATGTTGGTTCACATCAGGTTCACCAAAAATGTAAGAGAGGGGGACCACTGCATGCAAGACCTCAAGTCATAGAGGGTCAAGATGTTAGAGGCTACCCTAACTTACCTTAGCTAAGTGCAACATGTAGGGTATAAGGATGAGAATGATGAGGATTATGAGGTCCTACAATCACTCTACAATCCTGAGTTCTAAGGTGGGGGTAGGAAAGTTGGTTTTTAGGTTCAACTCTACATCTTAGGGAACTCTTTTCCTGAGGATGTAAGTGTGGTCTCTAGATGGCAGAATGATGCATTGGCTTCTCTAAAGTGCACTGTCATCCATATGAATAGACAATAGTAGAGACAAGGTTGAACCCACCAAAATGACTAACAACCTAGCCATTCAAATAAAACATCAGAATGAAACAAGTAAATAAATGAAATATTCTCTAACGTTATAAAGTAGAAAAGCAAGTGTAAGGAAAATAAGAAGGATCTCACCAAGGAATTCATTCGCCAACTGATCTTCCTAGTAACATGCACACCTACACACAGCAAGAGGGAAAATTTTGGGTGGCTAAATAGGGGTCTGCTTCACTCAAACCCCCATTTAGGTGTTTCCACCTCCACAGATAGCCAAGGAAATGAGATAAAGAAATAGTATAATAAATATAATTCAAACACTACAAAGTAAAACTATGCTACTCAACCAAGTGATAGAGGAAAGGAGAGGGAAGATTACCACCTCCACCAAAAGCACTCAAGGCTGCTTAGAGGATAAATGAGAGGAACTCAAGCCTCTGTTGTAATGGTGCGGTCCCAAACATGATCTACTGAAGTGCTAGAGTGAAGCCTTTTCTGAAATGGTGTGCTTGAATGCTTGAATTGAGTGAGAATGGATGCAAAAGAGTGTGAGTATGGAATCTTGAAATGTGTAATAGCTCAGAAGAAGTTGTGAAGATTTGGATTGAATGTTGAAGGGGTGATTTTGAAGAGGGAATGAAGAAAAATGGCCATATTCGGGTCAATTGGCCAAAGGGGGCATTACAACTTCACTGCCAATGAGAAGTCTAATGCCTTTGTAGGTTAAGATGAAAGAATCTTCCAGGGATGTAAGTGCACTGTACAGACATATGCACATCATGTGGGCATCCCTAATAGAAACACCCCCATCAACACTCAAAATAGGTACCAACTGGACCGTCAACAGCGGGCTTAAATGGAATTAAGCCTCTAAACATGGTTTTCTAAGGTGGATAAGGGAAAAAAGGGGATTTTCATAGGGGATGAAATTTCACTCTTAGACAAGTATAAAATCACTTCTTTTTATATTTTAAACCATGTATCCCAAATTTGGTTTTACTTAGTTACCAACACCTTTAGATAGGACCCTTTACCTTTGATATGTCATAGAAATTGGACATCCTCGAGCTCATGGACAAATCTTTCATAATGGGTGGTTACTACTCAACCTAGTCTTTTTCTCTAATAAATATTTTTTATAAGATGTATATTAATTAAGGAAAATTGAGATGATATCGTTTCCCTCCACAAATTTCCTCCAAAAGGTTAATAAAAAAGGTCGCCTCCTTTTTATATAGCATATACTAAGTTTTCACTTGAGAGTTGTAGTTAAGAAATATTATCTAAAATAGTGAGATTATGTTAGTGTTTACTATATTTCTAAAATATTAGCTTTCATTTACAGGTTTAAAATTATTTCAAAGATTAGTGTATCAAATGATAGATCTAACCCCTTTGCTTCTAGATTAGAGTAGTTTTACTAACAAATCCCCTTCATTTTCCCTATAATCTACCTACACCTCCCTTAATTAGTCTCCATTTATTTTCCTTCATTTCGCTTTCTATTTTGTTGCATTATTCATATTCTATGTCCTCCTAGCCTCCCTTAAAGCCTAGATAGCCTCTCCTTAGGTTGTTTTTCCATTTTTCTCTTAGTTTTCTTACCTTTTTCCAAACCCTTTTCCTACTTCTATTATATTAGTCCCTCATTTATAATTTATATTTCCTTTTGAGTCATTTCTTTTGTAATTTTCACCTTTATTCCCTCTTTAATCATTTGTGAGTCATAGACAACTTTTTCCTTAGGTTTTACCTCTACTTTCCTTTAGAAATTCTTACCCACTTGTTAGAATCCTCTTATACCTCTATTTCATCAATCATACCCACTTTTACTTTATATTTTTTACCTTTTTTTTCTTTTTCCACCCTAGCATACTCTCTCTTTTAGAAACACTTAAGTACCTTATTTTAATTGTAACTCCCAATTTCTTTTTGAAGCCACACTATTTGTCCTTAAATTTATTTTTTCCACCCCTTTATCTAGCCCTCTTTGTCCTAATTGCTCATATATTCTTCTCAATCTTTCTCCCAACACTATCTCTCTTATGTATTTATCAATGTTTTCATTTACCTTTTTCCACTTAATCTTCTATTTGTACTTAGATTTATTTTAATTCTAAGTATGCAATTTATTTCAATATTTATATCAATATTTCATGTCATGTGGATCTTGGTTGAATTCCCACAAGTGGACTAACTAAGGCATAGTCCCCTTTAACTATTCTATTTTGGAGGATCTATTTTATACATTTTGTCTTGCAATTGAAATTCAAGAGAAACTACAAAGAATCTTAAAGCATTCCAAGAGGAAAGATTACTAAAAATGATAAAATGGATCTCTAAGTAAAATTTGGGTTCATTCTAATGTATGGACCAAGTTGTTAACCAAGATCAAGTTGCAACTCCTCACATAGATGTCTTAAGCTTTGATTTAGCTGAAATTAAGTTTGCAAGTCTCCAATAGCTTGTACATTCTAAATCTAGTGTGTATGTGTCATAATATTAGGTGTACCATTTTGATTTACATGATTTTATTTTTATTTGTAATGTATTTTAGATTGTCATTCACCTTTTTTTTGTTTTCTCCATTTTCTACGCATTTCTGTAACATGTACCAGTTAAAAAAATGATCAACATCAAGAAAGAAACCTCTTGGAAAAAAAAATAACTACCCTCAAGACTAATCTACCCCTTTGGATGTAAAATCTAAAACAACCTTGTCCTTTTGCTCCAAAAGCTCAAAAAAATCTAAGAATTTTCCTAACACAAATCTAACCATTTTTTAGCTTGACCACTTCTCTACATAGGTTGATCTAGACCTATTTTCAAGTTATTTTATGTCTCCTAATCAATTGCTTTAAAATATTTGTATATTTTAGTATAGTCTTTTCTACTTTTTAGTCATAGATCCTAATGTGTAACAAATGTTAGATTTAAGGATATTTCATGCACATTTAAATGTTCTTTGTTTGATCCCAATTATAACAAAAAGAGATGACATTATTTTCTTTCATTTTGGTCAATCTATAACATGCATGATTGTGATGGTTTGATTTCTTTAAGGCTCATTTTTATATCCGCTTTTCTTTAAGATCTAATAATATCCCTTTGAAATCTCTCATTTTCTACCATGCATTCTTTATGTCCCATGCAAATCAAACCTTGTTTACTTTTCTCCTTGTAATTATGTGGTTAATCAGATCTTTTCCTTCTTTAATCATGCTTTATCTCTTACTTCTCATACACTATATTCTCATACCAAACATAATTCTTTATTTTCCTTATATAAGTAAATCATCAAGTATAATTTATTCATCATTTAGTCTATCTTCTCACTAGTGTGTCTTGTTACCCCTAGAAACCAAGATGATAATTATTTTCCCCTTCTTACTTTTGGCATGCTTCCAACCTATGACTATATATCTCTTGAGAACCATTCCACTAAAGGTATTCTTTAATCTTCTAAAAATGATAGTGTACCACTTTTTTGCATGCTCTTCTTGTTGACCATTTCACTAAGGGTACCATCGATTCTTCTAGAAATGATGATTCCCCACCTTGGATCTCATCCCATATTTCCATGCCACCTTCTCTTATTTTTTTAAATATATTCCAATATCAAATATCGGTCTCTTATCTCTATTCATACCCATTCATCTTTTCCAAAAAAATCTTGACATACATAACCTTGTGACTCAGTGTCTTCCCCCTTCCAATCTACCTTTTTTTTCTATTTCTCCCATTGCCTCACAATATTTCCCTTCACTTTATACTACTCTATAATATCTCTTCTTTCCATCTAGATATGGACCCACCTTAGTGTTCCTATTCTTTTGATTTATCTTTGACTACTATACTACTATTAAGCCCATTTAACCATCTCTACTTCACCCATTGATTTCTCCCTCCGACCTTCCTATGACTTGTTACCTCTTTCCTCTGACCAAACTAATCCCACAAATTTTTATTGAACATGAGGATTCCTAGTTTAATAGATGTGATGAAAATGAGATTATTGATACTTTCGTAGATAATAAATTGGATTCTTGGTTAGATGAAAGTTAAAATGTTTTCCCCCCTCAAAAATGATGGTACTATGCATGATGTGTATTCTTGTCTATTTGTATCTACAATAGTGTTGAATGTAAGTAACTTTAAAATTAAGACACCATCTTCTAATTTTTTCATGAATCAATTATGTTATGATGAATCTCTTATAATGTCTTTTTTCTTCATAATTTAAATATAATATCATACTTAGTCAATTATTCTAATGAAATATAATTCAAAAAAGAAAATTTTCCTACTCCTCTCTCCTATGTCTATGTTTGAATAGTCTATGTGCATGGTGGATTCTGCCCTAGGGGTACCTCATGGTCCCCCTTTGTCCCCCCTTACTTGAGCCTCATCTTATCTCTTGTCAAATCATGTCCCTCGAGAACCACTCCTGGAGGGTCCAATCCTTTGGTTTTGGATCTTTCAGTGCCACTTGTGCCTCTGATCGAAGTGCCAGTGGTCAAGATTCTTCCAAAAACTAAAGGTTGGAAGGATGGTATGACCAATTGGAAACTGAGCTCAAACCCTCCACCTCCATTAGAAGAGGGAGTTATTGTTTCGAGAACAGGTTTTTCTATCTCTGATATGGTCAATGATAGGATTCTCTCCTCCATGGAGAATGTTGTTGAGAGAAGGGAAGTGTGGAAATTTGTGCTATGTCAGGTGGTCTCTTCCTTTTCAAGTTCACTACCTCAAAAGATTTGGTTTCAGTTCTCTCTTTTGGACCTTGGGTCTATGGAAAACACAGTTTGGCTTTATGTTGCTAGAAGTTAGGATTTGACCCTGTTGTGGATCTAAATAAATTGGCTATGGTTTGGGTACACCTGCCTAGGTTACCCTTGGAATACTAGGATGAATCAATCTTCAAAAGCATTGGTGATTCCTTGGGACACTTCATTGCTTCTGACTCCATCACCAGATCTAAGTCAAGGTTAGTGTTTTCTTGCTTTTGTGTGAACATTAGTGTGAATAAGACACTTCCTAACTCTATTAAGCTTTGCTCTAAGTTTGGTACCTGGGTCCAACCTATGTGCTATGAAAATGTTGTGGTCTATTGTCAAAGGTGTGCTAAACCTGGTCACCTTATCTTTGATTGTAAGTCCTCCTTTAATAAGGATCCTAACCTAAGAGATTCTACTACTATTACTAACTCTCCTCCAAAAAATGATGATCTGATTATTGGAGATCTAGAAAAATCTACCTCACCAAAACTTTCTAAACCCACTAACTCTGGTTTTCCTCTTCCTAGGTTGGAGACCAGTGTTGATTCAACTTCGAGCCTTGCAATCTTTCCCTAACTAAGAATTTGACATGTGATAACGTGTTGGATATAGCTAATCTATCCTCTAGCCCAGCTCCTTGGGGTGATGAGCTTGTTGGAAATGCCCTATTGGAGGTAGTTTTAGTGGGAACTACTAAGAATATGGGGGAAGAGGGTGAAATCTAGGAGGATATGGGTCTAGAGATGTGACAAATTTAAACTCTAAGGATTTGAATTTGGAGAATCTTACTAAAGAGGAGAACTAGATAACCCCAAACAAAAGAGGGAGGAAGAAAAAGGTGGATTTGGGTGGCGATTCCAAGCCTGGAAGGCCTAATCAGAGACTTATGAGGTTAAGAGAAACCACAAATGAGATAGCCATTGGTAAATATAGGACATTGGATGTTTCCTCCAAGAAAGGTAAAAAAAGAAGGTCATGTCATGGAATGTGTGAGGGTTGAACAACTCTCATAAGCAACTTGCTCTACAAAACTATGTTTTAGAACATAAGATAGATGTGTTACTTTTACAAGAAACCAAGATGAAAAAGAAAATTTTGATAATGTTGCTAAGTATTTATGGCTAGGGGCTACTTACTCCTATAGTGATGTTGAAGAGGCTTTTGGTGGTTTTGCAATGCCTTGGAACCCTTCTAGATTTAATGGCACTAAACTATTCTGCTACCAGAGTAGTGTTGGTGTTTCTTTTACCTACCCAGGTGGCTCTTGGTCACTTATCAATGTTTATGCTCCCAACTAGAGGAATGCTAGGTCTGCTTTGTGGCAAGCTCTTTCTAACTAGGTTAAAAACAATAGTAGTTATCGGTGGCTAGTGGTTGGGGATTTCAACTCCCCCCAATTTCTCTCAGAGAAAAGCGATGGTCTGGTGGATTATTCTAATAGCATGGCTGATCTAGCAAAATTTTTGAGTTCTACTAGCCTAATTGACATAGACTTAATGGGCCAAGATTTTACTTGGACCAATAGGCATCTAGGGGAGGACTTGATTCAAGTTATATTAGATAGATTCCTTTGTTCTAGTAACTGGATTGGCCTTCTTAGTGCCACTCTCTGAGCTCTACCCAAGATGGTATCTTATCACAATCAGTTGTTACTAACCTCAAGCAATGAGTCTATTGTCAGTTTGTTCCCTTTTCAGTTTCATACAATGTGGAATTCCCACCCTGATTTCAAAAACAAAGTTGTTGAATGGTGGAATATTCATATTTGTGGTTCCCCCATGTTCAATTTTTTTTTTAAACTCAAACATATCAAATGTATGGTGAAAGGCTAAAACAAAAGGGTCTTTGGGGATGTTTTTCAAAAAAAAAAAATGTTGGGGATAAATTGAAATTGATTAAAAATAAAATGGAGGGGGATGTTAGTCTTCCTACTTGCAACCAAGAAAAAGAGAGCCATAGGGAGTGGGAACAAATTCTAAGGAAAGACGATATTTTCTAGAAGCAGAAATTCAAGGTCCAATGGTTGAAATAAGGTGACAAAATACCTCTTTCTTTCATGTTTCTACTATTAAACATAAGGAAAGGAATCAAATAACTAAATTGCATAATGCTCAGGGGGAGGTTGTCACTTCACCCTCCCTAATCGGTCTAGTGGTTGTGGATTACTTTTAGACGGCTTATGTGGCTCCTACTGAGGCTCCTAATCTGGCTCTTAATAGTTTGTTGCTTGACCCGCTCCTGACTATTATATCCCAGAATGATAACCTTGGGATCCTTAATGTTGTCACTCCTGAGGAGGTCAAGTTGGCTACTTTCAGTATGGGGGCTTACAAATCTCCTAGCCTTGATGGTTTCCCTCCAGCCTTCTTTCAAACCTTTTGGGAGATTGTTGGTGAGGACCTTGTCCTAGTTGCTCGTGATTTTTTCAAATCTAGTAATATTCTTAAGCAACTGAATCACATCTTCATAGCTTTAATTCCCAAGGTTTTTGATCCTCAATCAATGGTTAATTTTCATCCCATCATGCTATGCAATATTTTTTATAAAATCCTCTCTAAGATTTTGGTGAACTGCATCAAACCTCTCCTTGACAAAATTATTAGCCCCACTAAAAAAAAAAATTGTGTATGGTCGTCATATCCTTGATGCTACCATAACCACACATGAATTACTCCATTCCGTGGATAGATGCAATTACATTGGTATAGCCCTTAAATTAAACATTTCAAAAGCCTATGATAAGGTGACTTTGGATTTTGTCCCTAAAGCCCTAGCTAAATTTGGTTTTGACCATTTAGTAATCAATATTATAATGGAATGTGTAAAAAAGGTTAAGTACTTTGTTCTAGTAAATGGGTCTCCCTTTGGGTTTTTCTCTACTGGGAGAGGTATCAGACAGGGAGACCCTCTTTCACCCTATTTGTTTATAATGATTACGGATGTCCTGAGAAGGAATTTATCTAATCTACTATCAGAAGGGTCCATTAAGGAATTAAGTCTTCCTCTTCCTTAGAGCCAATAGTGATTCAACAATTTGTGGATGATACTTTTCTTTTTGGGAAATCCTTTGTGATTGAAGCTATGAAATGGAAAAATTATCTCAAAAAATATGCTGCTTGTTTTGGGCAACGAATTAACTATAATAAAAGCATGATTTACTTCTTTAACAACACTCCTAATCTGCAAGCTTAGGTGACTATTGTTTTGGGCTGTTTGAGTGGTTCTCTTCCTTTGGTTTATCTTGGTTTACCCCTTACTATCAAGGAAGTCACTTCTGACTTTTGGAACTCTATCCTAGAAAGAATCCAAAGAAAACTGACTGAGTGGAAAGGCCTCTTGCTTAGCCATGTAGGTAAATTATAGCTCTTGCTTGTTGTTCTTCAAGATATTCCTGTCTATTTCCTCTCCATCTTCAAGAATCCCAAATATATTGCTAATAAATTTGAGAAAATTCAAAGGACTTTCCTCTGGTCGGGGATCGAGGAAAAAAATTAATTTTCTCTGGTGAAATGGGACAAGGTCTATCAACCTAAAAGTTGTGGTGGGCTTGGGATTAGGACTATTTCTAATACCAATAAAGCTTTAATGGCCAAAGTGGGTTGGGACCATCTAAGGGATAGGAAGGATTGGTGTAAGATCATGAATGCTAAGTACCTTCAAAATAGACATTTGATTGTCTACCTCTCAAAGGTTCACCCTTCAGGTTCCTTGGTGTGGAGGTACATTTGCAGTCTACAGGGTCTTCTGAGGAATGGGATAAAATGGAAGATTGGTAATGGTAATAAAATCAGATTCTAGGACCCTTGGTTACTTGATACTCCCCTGGAAAGCTCTAAATTTAGGAATCTTATGAGATTGGCTCAAAGATTCTTTGGTATTTATATTAGTGATTACCTCCTCGGCCCTCATGGTGCTAGGAAATGGAATGACTTAGCCCTTTGTGTCCCCTTATCCCCTTATATGAGCCTCCTTTCCAAGACCCTATAGGAGTTTTTCTCCCTCACCAGACTTCTAGCAACCAATAGGGGATATGAATTCTTCTGGACTCATGATAAGCAAGGAGATCTTTCAGTTAAATCATCTTACAATCTACTGACGGACTAGGGTGTTGTCCTCAATCTATGGAAGAAGGTTTGCAATCGACACATGATCATTAAAGTTAACTTCTTTTGGTGGACTGCTTGCCATAACAAGTTTCTAACTCAGGACAATCTAAGGAAAAGGAGATTCTAGATCCCCAACAAAAATTTTTTATGCAAGTGCAATTAAGAATCAGTGGATCACTTGTTGTTACACTACTTTTTTTTTGTTGAGGTGTGGGAGTTGGATGTAGGAAGATTGGGGATTCAATCGGGATATCAAATCCTTTATTCTGAATTGGTTTGGACCCTTTTTTCAACCTTTACCTAGTGAAATTTGGAACCAAGTCCTCCCTATTATATGTTGGTGTATATGGAAAGAGAGAAACAATAGGATACTTGGGAAAATTGAGATGAGTCTAAAAGAGGTATTTGGTATTGGTTCTTAGCTTATTGCGGAAAACATTTTGCTCTTCAAAGGGAAAATTCTAGAAAAAGGTTTGACTGAGGAGGAAATAAGTATGGCCAAATTTTGGCACCAGAACCTAGATGCTAACTCCTATGACAACTCTAGATCCCTGGCTCGAAGTGTCACTATTTGGAAGCCTCCAAACAATGGTTGGTATAAACTAAATTTTGATCATGTTGCTAAAGGCAACCTAGGCAAAGCTAGTATAGGAGGTGTGATCAGATATTGAAGAGGAAATTTTGTGAATGGTTACTCTGAGGGGATTGTTGTCCATTCTTCTATGATTATGAAAGCTAGAGCATTGTTGAAGGGCTTACAATTGGATGTTTCCACAAGGATTGAGAACCTTCATATTGAAGGTGACTATAAGTCTATTATTGATGTTATTAACTTTGACAGATTACTAGGGTGGAGCACTAAATACATTCCTTTAGACATAAGGCTCTTTGTGTCAAAGTTGAAATTAAAGGTTGCCACCCACATTTATTGGGAGGGAAACCAAGTTGATGTCTTAGCCAATTTTGGCACACATTGGAAATTTTCCAAATGTTGGCATTTTTTAGGGAACCTACCTCCTGGAATTTAGGGTATAATATTGAAGGAACAAAGCCCTTACTTGACTCATGATGATAACTAATCACACACTTAGTTGGAGTTTTTGGAGGGTCCATATGCTTGTATTTTGGGCTATGTGGACTAGTTTTAAAGATGAGGTGGATAACAAGTGGCATAATTTAAATTATGAGATGGAGCCTATTTTGAAAAGGGATTTCATGAGATGTTGCGGTGGATACTTGATGATTAAGACTAAGTTGGATGGTACCCTACATAATCTCCTTTTGGGGATTATGTTAATCCATCCTATTTTCATTTTTTTAATTTTAATTTTGATGTGACTAATAATTATGAGATCAAGCTCCTAATTGGTTCTATCTTGTCTGTTGTTTTGTCTCCACTTCTAAAAGCTAACCTTTTTAGTGTCTCTAAATTTGGCCCCGTGGCCAACTTGCCTAGGTTTCTATGCATTTATTACATGGAAGTAAAACATTCTATTCCCATCATGTCCTACTTACTTAGTAAAATGTGTTTGAAGATCCTCATTTATGATTCCACTAAGATTTCTTTTAGGAAATTATTTCCTCAAGCATGCGATCTATCCATTGCTTTGATTACCAAAGGATACCATTTTTGGCTTAAAATCCTAAATGTGTGGGTGATTCTTCACCTTTCCATTATCTCTAACATTTTATTTTCTCATGGTTTCTATTTATTATGTGTGCATAGCAACATTATGGGTGGTGATAGGGTGTGAACTGAGCCAGACAACTGCAGAAAATTTTGCAAAGATTCGTTGGTGTGGCACATATGTTTTGAGGGTGGTCTTGCTCCATTGATGGAGAGTCTAGTGGGCCATGATCCTAATCTATCTACAGAGTTTTTCAACTCTTGGAAAGATTGTCATGTGAATTTGGGTGGTATTTCCTTTAATGTGACTGAGGAAGTGATAGTGCAGGCAATAGGATTCCTATGTCTTGGTATGAAGCACTTAATGCACACTAAAACTTAGGATAATGAAAGTATGAACACATTTTTTATGGGGAATGAGAAGTTGGTGCACAACTAGTCAAGTTTTGAGTGGGAGGCTCTCCCTCAACCATGGAATCAAATGTGCCTCATTCTAATGAAATACATGACTCTAGAAGGTAGATTCAAAACTTACTATTTCCACCATTTCCCTCTTTTGAACCACCTCTGACATAAGATTCTGTTAAACTTTCCCTTTTTCCTTCTGATGGACTTAGAAATTTTTGTTGAAAAATGTATTGAGGTTGCTAGTTTGAATCCTAATGACCCTTCTCCCCTACTGCTCCACTAGGGCCTCATCTTGAGGCTCAACCATTTTGATCTTGCTTTATGCTCGCCCAAACCCATGTATGTTATATGTATTGAAGAGATTGAGCCTCCCACTGTGACCAATTTATCTCCAACCAAGTCCAAAGGCTCCATCAGGAAAAACTACTTGGTCCCTGCTGATATGCATAAACCTTTAAACCTACTGCTAAAAATCTTAAGGGGAATATGCATCCTAGACTAGTGTGGTAGCTAGTCTTTGTGACCTTAAATCAACCCTGCCAAGACTACTACCAAGCCAGCCTTGAAAAAGAAAGGAAAGGAGGAAGGGAAGATTTTGAAGGAGCCTCTGAGAAGAGGAAAAAATGTGGTGGGCAAGGACTCTAAGGGGGATATGGTGGTCATGGAGATGTGGTGAATGGTGGTGATACCATCATCTGGCACTCAAGTAGGCTGGTCAAGAATAGAAAAAGAGTGTAGGTGAAAGAATTGGATACAGAAGAGAAGCGGTCTGACAACAAAGATAGCAGGGATGAAGAGGAGTCTAAGAGTGAGGAGGAGTATGCTAGAGGGCCCAACACCATTCTTGAAATTGGAAAAGTGTAGAAGGAGGGCTCCACTTCTCTATCTTCAAACCCATTAGATGTTGAGCATGTTGATACTAGAAAGACTATGGTTGGGAGGGAGGAGCTTTGTGTGCTATAGGAAATATTGGATAAGTTGGAAAAAAAAATTGTGGTTTGACCTACTTCATGGTTAAGTTGGTCCACTGTATTACCAGCACCCTATCGACAGTTATGAAGGATGAAATGGACAACAAGAATGTTGAAGATCATCAAGAATGGGTCGGAGATGATGTTGTTAATCACTTGTCAAAGAATTGGGGAGATGCCAGTTAGTCTATTGTTCATTTGTTGTCTTTCCATCTACTATTGGTCCATTGTGTTTGTTTTTTTGCTTGTTTTTGATGTTTTTTTGGTCTTGAACTCTATTGGCCCTTGTGGCTCTTTATGAAGGGTATAGCACCTTGTAAATGTCGCTTACCTAATCAAAAAAATGCTTAGTTAATTTCATTCATAGGGATTTCAATATACATATTCAAAAAATAAATAAACATAAAAATTTTGAATCAAGGTTTAAATAGTGATATCAAAATACATGATATTACATTTGATTGTGAAAATATAGAATATTTACAAATATTTTATCTAGGTTTTTCTAAAAAATTGTTCTAAATTGTGTAAAGTTAATAACTTTATCTCAATTTCAATAGACCTTACATGTCAGTCTAGTAATTGTATTTAGCATTATAGCTACCTATCAAGAGTCAAGTAAAATAATTATTACTTAAATAGAGTTTATTGTTGCAATTGATATAAAAGTAAATAATGGTGTGCGTGTAGGAATTTGTGAATCCTTATCCATGAAAAAAGAGATTATTTTATGTTTGAGTTCCTTTATTTTTTATATAAAAATATTAAACTAACTATTTTTTTTTAGGAATCTTAACTAAAAGATGTGTCAAGTTGTTAAGGACTTAATATTAATAATCAACTCTTAGAGATTATAATTTTTCATAAATAAATTAATAATATTCTATATGATATAGAGAGATAATCTCTAATTTGATAGTCCAACATTGAGCTTGAAGATGGATCGAAAAAATGTGTTTAATGGATTATGTTTATCTATGCATTAAGCATCTAGACTACCAAATAGTTGTAATCTCTTGCCTATTTGTCAACCATGGAATAAGAGACATGAGACAAAAATGGTCATTTTTAAGTATAATAATAGCATTCCAAATAGTTTGAAAACCTTCACTCTGCACACTAGGAGCAAAGACAATGCCTATTTCTCATTCAATCCTTCTTAATTGATATATTTTTTAAATTTCATTAATAGGATTGTCAACCTAGGATCTAGTCTCTCCGCCATTATTTTTATAAGTTCTCATTTATTTTTATTTTGTTCCAAAGGTCTTTGTATATAAAGAAATCTTCGAAAGCATATTCTAAAATGAAATAAACATAAAACATTTTATTAAATAAACAAAACTTTTGAATCAAAAGCTTTAAACAATATTTAAATACATAATATTATGTTCGACTATGAAAATTTAAAATCTTTAAAAACATAATTTGATCTAGGCCTCAAGCTAACCATTTTGTTCTAAACGGTGTAAAGAAGATATCTTCATCTCCCTTATAACACACCTTACATTTCAATCTACTACTTTTCTTAGCATTTTAACTACCTATCAATGGTTAAATAAAATAATAATTAATTAAATAGAAATTATTGCAATTGATATGAAAGGAAATAATGATGTAGGTGTAGGAAATTGTGAATCCTTATTCATGTTAATAAGATTCTTTTGTGTGAGTTTTGTTATTTTTTATATTAGAAATGTTCATTAATAACCTTTTTTTATTAAGAATCTTAAATTAAAGTTGGGTCAAATTGTTAAGTACTTATTACCAACAATCAATTTTAAAAACTATATTTTTTTGTAAAATAAATCAAAAAATTATGTAATATAAAAAATGAATCTCTAATCTAACATCATTCTTTTGAAGGGACAAATAAAGAAGAATCTAGAAACTTGTCAAAACAACTATTTAATAAAATTATGTATGTTATTTGATGAGCCAATGTAAGATGATCCATTATGAAAACAACCATTTAACTAAAGTAAATAAACAATTTTAATGAACCAAAATGAACTAATAGAATGCTAAAATAATTTATTTATTTTAAATGTATTCACTTATCACCCATAGTTTTATGCTTCATTAAGTACTAATAATTCCATATGGCAACACTTTACAATATATAAAATAAAAATTAAAAAAATGGATAAATTGCATTGCCTACTCACTCTAGTAGATCTTAAGAAAAATTTTTCCTTGTGACACTAAATAACTAATAGAATGCTAAAATAATTTATTTATTTTAAATGTATTCACTTATCACCCATAGTTTTATGCTTCATTAAGTACTAATAATTCCATATGGCAACACTTTACAATATATAAAATAAAAATTAAAAAAATGGATAAATTGCATTGCCTACTCACTCTAGTAGATCTTAAGAAAATTTTTTCCTTGTGACACTAAATGAATACATTCTAATCAAATAAGGTAGATTTCAATGGGTTGGCATCTCATTAGGGTAGTTAAAATAGTCACATTTGAATTATGTGTTGATTGTACTTCAAGTTTTGATTTTTTGTTTATTCTTTAATTTTGATGTGAAGCTTATTTTTAGCATTAGTTTGTGAAAACCTCTTAACTTTGAATCGAGATGTTTTTAAAAAATTATTTTATTTTTAAAACTTAACCAATAACCCTGCATAAACACCACTACAACATTAGTTCTTTTCTTGCCAATTGTTATTGGAAGACCCATTAAAAACCTTGTTCTTATAATTCTTAGTGGCATTATGTCCGTGTCTTCATAATTTCTTGGAAAAACAAACCTTCTAAGATCATAATCTAATGGATTTTTCTAAATAACCATTAAAATCTACATGCACAGATTGAGTTTTTGTGCTAGGATCTTTTATTTTTCTATTAACATTGATATTAGACAATTTTTTTATTAAAAAAATATTTTGAATGGACCAAAAATTCAACACATCAAATAGAATAGCATTAAATTTACATAACAAATTCTCAAATGGGACAAAAAATGGCACAACTGTAGCCCAACTCTCAAGCAAACACAACTACAAACAAGTTGCCAAGCACAAAAGAGTATTGAAAGATCAAGCCTAAACAATGCCAACCCTTATCACATTCAACCTCACACCCTTAATTTTGTAATGTGCAATTAAGAAACAAATTTGAAAAGACCTTTTTTGACCTTTGAACAATTTTCCAAAAGAGGTTACCATCCATGTCCTCGGACCTAAGAGAAGGGGACGAGACTCCCTTCATAGGGCCCATCCAATGGTGCGACACAAATAGAGAAACATCTAGCCAAAGGTATCGATCGTCAATCAACCACCTCAAAACTTTGTGGATGTTGCACCAAGGCCAAGGGTATAACAAGATAAATGGAAATGAGAAACTAAGCATTCAGATCAAAATTTGGATGGTACTCACCAATAAGAACCAAAGCAACCATAGGTGCAAGACTCTCCAAAATTAGGCCACTCGGATGAGAAAACCCAATATCTTGCGAAAAATTGTTGGCATAAGAAGAACCATCAACCAAATAGTAAATTGATATTTATGGGAATTATTCCACTATATAGTCACACCCTTCACTAAGAGAGATGATGCAGGGGCATCCAAGGAGCATCTAGGTCCACATGTGATTGACCAAAAGAAAATTTGGTTTTGTTTTGTTGTGTTTGTTTTGTTTTCCTTTCCCGGAAAACTCAATTTGGTGTCAATGGTCATTTGGTGACATTGTTATCATTTAATTGACACAATGCCATATTCAACTTCTTCTACATTTCATTTATTTGAATTGAATCTCAATTAAATTCTAATTGATAAATTAGAAAGGCCTATTTATTATGGATTAAATATGTAAATTGGAAATAATAAAAATGTGTGGGAGATAAATGAATGGTTTGGAAGTTAAAGAAGCAAAGGAATATGAATGAATTTGGGATCAATTAAATATAGAACAATATCTCCAAGAAGATAGGGGATAGGGTGGCAGTTGAAGAGTAGAGGCGAGGCATCAAAGAAGGAAGAAAAAATCTATTGATGATTTCAAGCCAAGAAATTAAGCAGCAACTTATAGTAGATAAAAATTGGTTCCATGAAAGGAGGAGATAGGGTGCAATGTCTTATGGCAATGATTATCTATGCCAGGACCAAAATTGATGATATTCAAAATGAAGAATAGATTTGATAAATTTGTTGCAAAGACAGTTGTTGTTGCACCAAAAGATCGACTTGTTAATGCATGATACAACCACAAAAATTAAACCCACAAGAGATAATTAAACCATGTCACAAACCCAAACGTTGTGTTGCATAGCACAAAGAAACCAAGGGCCCACACCTTGCAAAAAAATCAACCATAGGCTTGACTATAGTTCATGCTAGAGAGATGAGGGCAAGTAAATCATGCACAAGTAGTTTGATAGAGTAGCAAGTCACGCCAAATAATGCCAATTTAAGAGGCAGAATATAGGTTGAATGGTAGAGGATAATAGTAAACAAGTAAATCATGCTAGGAAGGAGGAAAATGCAGGCTACGGTGAAATCAAGATGGAAGTGAGTACCGACAGCGGCATAGAAGGTTGTGTAGCATACTTTTCAATTGGCATAGGAAGGGAGGGTCATGCCAGACCAAAGGGAAGGAGCAGATGTTAAACCAATTAAATATCAAAATAGATCAAAGCATGTAGATGGCGTGCAGAAACATGGGAGTAGATCACTTGCAGTGGAAGATTGAGAAATTTAAATGGAAACAAAAGTAATTGATAAGTAGGAGGTATTTTCCATAGCATGTCAAATTGTGATATTGCTATTAGGATTCAACTGTGTAGTTTTATGAGTCAAACTCATTGATCCATGTTTCATGAGTAGTGGTTCACAAGAACCCATCTCTCATGATAGTGAATGGTCCACTTAGCACTCATTGCATCTAGGTGATGCCTAGAGAGGTGAAGCATTGCTTCCCAGGAGGTCACCCATCTCGGTACTACTCCAACTCAAGCACTCTTAACCATGGAGTTTCCTCCATGGTTAATCCCACTCGGGTTGCAAGCTAAGTGGGCTTAACCTTGGGGGAAACATTGTGGTTAAGCTTGAGCCAGAGTAGTACTAGGATGGGTGACCTCCAGGAAGGCCCAATGCTTCACCTCTATGAGCATCACTTAGATGCAATGAGTGGTAAGTGGACCATTCACTATCATGAGAGATGGGTTCTTGTGAACCACTACTCATGAAACATGGGTCAATGAGTTTGACTCGTAAAACTATAGGGTTGAATCGTGACAGCAATATCAGGGTAAAAGTATTGTTTGAAAGGTTGATATGGCAGAGAGAATGGGAGTGATACAAGGTGGAAGTTGTGCCTAGAATGAGGAGAGCGGTTCGATGAGTAATACAAATGATCTAAAATAGAGATGGGGCACGCAAGTCTAGAAAAGGCTATGAGAATTGAAGGTTCTAAAATCATATGCTCAAAAATTGACAAAGGTCAAGCGATAGGTATTGAAGGTTTCAAACAAATGAATGCAATGTGAGGATATTGGGATGAGGATAGGACACTTGATGAACGTGTTCTTTGCAAGGCAATTCAATGCAAGGCATTGGGTGGTTGCAGAATTGAAGAATTTTGTGTAAAGAGAAGTTGAAAGGAAGAATGAAGAATTATACATTTTTCTGAGAAATTTGTAATTGTATTTTTCATGAATCTCAACAAATAATTCAAATTAGAGTGAAATATTGTGTAATCGTGCAATCAATTGAAATCGACACCAGTTATTGTCAATTTTGGGGTGATATTGTTTACAAAGTTTTTGTAATCTAGAATATGGGTGTTGTGTCAATTTTGGGTTTAAATGGTTTTTGTAATCTCGAATATGGGTGTTGTGTGAAAGAGTTTTTTGTTTCTTCTTCATCAAGAGATTAAAATCTAAAACAAAGTGACCAATGACAAAAAATCATCTACATTTGAAGAGGAGACTCACGTAACCAAGAAAATTAGTCTAAGGCCTATCCCCCACTATCAAAACAATATTCTTGTGAATTGACAAAATTTTATATAAAAATAAGATTTTGAGTTATTTTATTTTGCTTTAAAATTATTTAAAACTTATTTTATTTTACTTTTTATTTATAAACTAATTTTATTTACTTAAAAATTATTTATTTATAATGAAATAATTTATTTAATTAAAAATTATTTTATTTATTTAACAATTATTTTATTTATTTAACAATTATTTTAAATGAATAAGTATATACTTGTTTTATTTGTTTGAAAATATTTTTTATAAATAAATATATGAGAAATAATTGTTTTAAGTAAATAAAAATTAAAAAACTATTATATAAATTGATTCGTAAAGTGGAAGGGATCTATGACAAACGTTGCTATGTGATTATGCACAAAGGTGTAAAGACATCAACAATGGAGTAACAAGAACACTAAACAAATAGAATTCAAACCATAGAACCAAGAGAGAAAAGAAGACACCAATTTGATTAGTCGGATCCCTCGAGCTTAATAACACAACATAAAGAACCCGGGCCACAATTGTTTCAAACATTGTTGGCGGTGTGCTGGTTGGCATAAAATTTTATTACCCCATCAGTTGGGGGTTCAAATCCTTCGCCGGCCATTTTTAAAAGTCGTTCAAATCGACTATAATACAAAATCAAACCGTCATCCATATCTAACTGACTACAAAACCACCAGTGGGGATCACAGGTTCGACCCCTACGCCCTTTTGTTAAACATAACAAATTGGATGACAGAGGAGGAAGACTTAAGGAGGAGACACGTAATGCGTGACAAGAGTGCCACGTGGAAGATTGTGATTAGTCAGATCCCTCCACATCACCATGCCACATCATTGCCCCGTCACTACCCATGTCAGCGTACAGTCATCATGACATGTCATCTTGAGGACACGTGTCAATGCCCAATTCGGTAACCATGATGACATCATCTACCATGTCATCCTGCTATGTCATTTGTATGACTTGTATGAACTGACACATGTTAGCTTCTGATTGGTCCATCTCAACATTTGTACAATGAATCATCTACCAAGTCAGCATGATGATGTCATGTTGACATCAGCAACTATACTATCTAGTACCCGGGTGCTGCCACAATAATGGGTTACACTTTTTGGGACATCTTGATTTCTGCCTGAAATCACATATTTTTAGAAAATACAATGATTTATGACTTTAAAGGTTCCATTTAAATTATTTTAATTAAAGAGGGATTGATCAAACCCCCTTAGATCAAACCTCCTTGGATAGAACCTTGTTAGATTTAAACCATACCTATAATCGAGTCTCTTCTACACCTATCAAAATGCTGATAAAAAACCACTTTTGATTTACCTTTTGGGTGATCAAATGAATTCATTTAAAATTTATGCTTTGTGCCTATAGCCCTTATTATAAGCTTCCTAAAAAGTATAATTTTAAATATGTTTAATTTGATTATTATATTTATTTTTTATTTCTTGTGAATGTAGGATTTTCAATGAACATCAAGTTCTTTATTTCACACATGAAAAAATAGAAAAATCATGTGCACAGGTATTGATGTCGAGTTATGCCTACACAAATTATAATTACGACTTGGAAAATTAATTAAAAAAAAAAATGTAACAAAAAATTATGAAAAAATATCCATCCCCTAGATATTTGTTTGAAAAATTTGTATTTCAAAAATCAAAATTGATCCTATCTATAGAAAAAGTTATGTTAAACATCACTTTTTTAAAAATGTTGATTAGTAGAAAAAATAAGTTATTAAAATTTACATAAAATGATTCACAATTTATTTTTTTATTTAAAAAAATATATATAATTAGAATCTATACAAAATATCTAACAAATAACTAGTTTGATTCATCTTCAAAACCTTAATGGTTTAGCTGCTATAGGTGTAAGAAAGTGAATGTCTAGTGAAAAATCCTGATTTTAATGTCAAGTTTGGCCAAAAATTGTAACCCATTATTGTGGGATCACCCACCCTTGGTCAACCACAAGCTTTGATCGACTATAACTCTCGTGTACTTGCTATGTTTTTGACGAAATGAACACCACTGGAATCGTGATGACGAGACCTCACAACGATGTTGAATTTGATCATTTTGGTGATGATGAATTTTTCAAGCTTTTTTCACATCCCTAGTAGCTAAGTTGACTGACCTTTGACCAAAGTTTGACTAGTGATATCTCACATGTACGGGCTCAGATGAAACAAACATCATTGGGTTCGTGTCGTCAAGCCCTTCGAACTAACACCACTTTTAGTTGATTCTGAGTTAGTCAAATTTCTTGCCTTCTAATAGCCTCCTAGTCCAGGGTTGACTCAACTTTGATTGCACATAACTTGAGCAAATGGACTCCTTTTTTGCTTGTGTCAGATTTAGGATTCTGAGCTCTCTATGATGGCATTGCTTCTAGGAGAAACTAGAACACTTCAATTGTCAGGTTCTAAAGATCCACCTAGATCAAACCTCCCCACAAAGTTTACAGTTCCTTCAAATCATCTCCCAATTTGCATCATGCCACTCAACACGGTCTCAACACCAAGATGTACACACTGCCACATCTGCCTACTGAGGTCTTACACTTCGGCAATGTACTATCAACAAAAATCTTTCCTATCACCACATCTTCCCTCTTCAAGGGTCTTACATTTTGGCAATGTGTAATTCACAACTCATCACAATACAGTTTAAAATGGAACTTAGCATACCCAAAGCAAGAAGAAAAATTGAGTATAGTAAACCTATCTCTCAGTGCTTCTCACGGGTAGTTTGCATTTTGCATCTCTCACTATCTTTTTTGGCATGCTTCTATTGCTCCTCCAACTGCTCGAACATGGTATCTATGACTCGGCTTGAAAGATTCCTTCACCTTTGTACTTCAGAATAGCTTATTCAAGGCTCCACCATATAGCTTGAGTCACATTCATCTAAAGCAACAAGGTCTTCAATAAAATCCTTCAAGAACTCCAAGTAAGTTTAGACTTATCCTCAAAATGGTCTTGACTGAGTCTTCAAGCTAAGAACATGCAAGGTCACTGTTGACCATTCTAGGTGACTCTTTAGCTGAAAAGTGCTCTTCAACCAAAACTTTGCACTTGAAATCTGCAAGTACAAATCCTTAAGAAAAGAAAACCTACAATAAGAAGTTATACAGTATTCTCCCTTCTACATTACAAGAGATGTGGCTTCAAGAGCCTTACAAAATCTCAACCTCTAGAGAAATACAACTTCATAAAAACAATTACAACAATTTTATTTAGAGTTTTATGCTCATAAAACCACACTAGCTTATCAACATATTTATCACACTACAAAAGATGTAATAAACACACATAAGCTGATATACTAGTTTGATGAGCGATTTTCCTAGCTCTTATGAAGCTTTTCAAAGGAACTATCTTTCACAGGTTGCTTAGGTTGCGATTGAGTTTCTTTTGGGATTGCCTCAGAAGTTGAAGCAATTGCCAGCTCCTCTTTCGTGTCCTCAACTTTTTGGTGGTTGGGTCTCTTAGTAGACCTCAATCGATGATGGAGCTCTGGATGCAACTTCTAGCACTTTGCCTCCAAATGTCCATTGATTCCACAATGGTTGCAGAAGTTCTGAGCTCTAGCGGATTTTCCAACTCCTCCTCTGAATCCAAATCCTCAGTACCATGGTCATTTCTTTTCCTCTATTGGATTGGTGATGCCTTTCTCAAAAATATCAAGGCCCTTTCCTTTGTAACCCATCTTCCCAAGCAGATTTGATCCCATGCCTCTTGTGTGCTTCTCAAAGTACACAAAAGAGTCTTGCTCATCCTCTACTAACTTCTTCTGTTCTATGGAAGAAGATGCTTCGAGATAGTTACTGTCACTATCAGGAAGATTAAGAGTTTGAAGGTACTCCATCTGTCAATCATAGGAACACTCTACTGAACCAGGAGAATTCACCCAATCGTGGTTGTAAGCAAATATAGCCATGGGCCTTGCTACTAACGAAGCTCTCATACTATAAGGCGGGGTAAGCGGGGAGTATGAAGATGATATATCCTCAGAATGGAGACAAAATTAGCATATGTGTGCACTCCTTGATACAGGAGGAATTCTCATGTTCTACTCCTCCAAGACTTCTTGCAACAACACTTTTAGTCTTTCCTTCTCTGTGTTGGATTCCTCAAGCAACCATTGAAGTTATGCATTCTCTATCTGTAGGTGTCAACTAGCTTCTTCCAACTCTTGCATCCTATTAGTCTTCTCTCGATGGTCTCGATAGAGTTCTTCAACCATGCCTTTCATTGACATGAAATCATCCACCATGGATGTGGTCAATGTCAACCTTGAAGATTCACCCTTCTCTGATGCCATCTCTGCTCCAAACTCCAAATGTCCACCTATAGCAAAATGACTCACAATCACTCCTGCAAAACTAGCCAAACAGTGCTCTAATACAACTTGATCCATAAAGCGGAAGGGATCTATGACAAACATTGCTAAGTGATTATGCATAAAGCTATAAAGACATCAACAATGGAGTAGCAAGAACATTAAACAGAGAGAATTCAAACCATAGAACCAAGAGAGAAAAGAAGACACCAATTTGATTACGGAGTTCATCCAAGTGGACTACATCTCCGAGTCAAGCTCAACTGAGTGACCAATCTATTAATATGTCTTTAACTGGAAATACAATCTCCAACTGAGCCTCTTGCACATTGCTTTACAAATATATGTAGCCTATCCACAAAGTCATACAAAAAGTCCTCTCACTCAAAAACCCCTCTCAAAATCTCTCAAGGCTAGGGATGATTAACAAAGAGTAAGGAAACTGACTTTTCCTAAAGGATCTACTACAAGGTTATAACATCATCACAATTCAAATTCTCCTAATTCCCTCTAAAATTCTCTCACAAAAATCTCTCAAAGGCCAAGAGAATGGGATTCAATGGAGAATGATCAACTCACAAAGTGATGATTGAGTTGAGTTGGTGAATTGATGATGAAGGCTCTCCTAGACTCCTCCTTTATACATAATTTTTCCACATGGGGCTAAAAACCACCAAATTCCCCTTAAAGGAAAAATACAAACCAATTTCCCTCATTTACAAGTAAAAACAATAGCACCCCTTGATAAAACATTCAAATATTGTTTTCAAGCCCTTAATATTCTTATCCTCGGGCTTTTGATAGTTTTAGGTTGGTTTTTTTTTTATTTAATTTGAAAGCCCACCTAAATAACCATTTATAGGTTATTTGTTAATAACTCAGACTTAATAACACAACATAAAGAACTCATGCCACATATGTTTCAAACATTTTCGGCAATGTGCTGGTTGGCATAAAAGTTTATTACCCCATCAGTTGGGGGTTCAAATCCTTCGCCGGCCATTTTCAAAAGTCGTTCAAACTGACTATAATAACAAAATCAAACCATCATCCATATCTAACTGACTACAAAACCGCCAGTGCAACAGTTGAAATGGTGGTGTAATCCAGTGGGGATCACAGGTTCGACCCCTACGCCCTTTTGTTAAACATAAAAAATTTGCCGATAGAGGAGGAAGACTTAAGGAGGAGACACATGACATGCGGCAAGAGTGCCACATGGAAGATTGTGATTAGTCAGATCCCTCCACATCACCGTGCCACATCATTTCCCCGTCACTACCCACGTCAGTATACACTCATCATGACACATCATCTGGAGGACACGTGTCAATGCCCAATTCATTGACCATAAGGTGGAAGGGATCTATGACAAACATTGCTAAGTGATTATGCATAAAGCTATAAAGACATCAACAATGGAGTAGCAAGAACATTAAACAGAGAGAAAAGAAGACACCAATTTGATTTCGGAGTTCATCCGAGTGGACTACGTCTCTGAGTCAAGCTCAACTGAGTGACCAATCTATTAATGTCTTGAACTGGAAATACAATCTCCACCTGAGCCTCTTGCACATTGCTTTACAAATATTTGTAGCCTATCCACAAAGTCATACAAAAAGTCCTCTCACTCAAAAACCCCTCTCATAATCTCTCAAGGCTAGGGATGATTAACAAAGAGTAAGGAAACTGACTTTGCCTAAAGGATCTACTACAAGGTTATAACATCATCACAATTCAAATTCTCCTAATTCCCTCTAGAATTCTCTCACAAAAAGCTCTCAAAGGCCAAGAGAATGGGATGCAATGGAGAATGATCAACTCACAAAGTGATGATTGAGTTGAGTTGGTGAATTGATGATGAAGGCTCTCCTAGAATCCTCCATTTAAACATATTTTTTCCACATGGGGCTAGAAACCACCAAATTCCCCCTTAAAGGAAAAATACAAACCAATTTCCCTCATTTACAAATAAAAACAATAGCAACCCTTGATAAAACATTCAAATATTGTTTTCAAGCCCTTAATATTCTTATCCTCGGGCTTTTGATAGTTTTAGGTTGGTTTTATTTTTATTTAATTTGAAAGCCCACCTAAATAACCATTTATAGGTTATTTGTTAATAACTTGAGCTTAATAACACAACATAAAGAACCCGCACCACAATTGTTTCAAACATTGTTGGAGGTGTGCTGGTTGGCATAAAATTTTATTACCCCATTAGTTGCGAGTTCAAATCCTTTGCCGACCATTTTTAAAAGTCATTCAAACCGACTATAATAACAAAATCAAAACATCATCCATATCTAACTAACTACAAAACCGCCAGTGTAATAGTTGAAATGGTGGTGTAATCCAATGGGGATCACGGGTTCGACCCCTACGCCCTTTTGTTAAAGATAACAAATTTGCCGACAGAGGAAGACTTAAGGAGGAGACACGTGACGCACGACAAGAGTGCCACGTGGAAGATTGTGATTAGTCGGATCCCTCCACATCACCGTGCCACATCATTGCCCCGTCACTACCCACATCATTGTAGAGTCATCATGACACATCATCTGGAGGACACGTGTCAATGCCCGATTTGCTGACCATGATGACGTCATCTACCATGTCATCCTGCCATGCCATCTGTATGACTTGTATGGACTGACATGTGTCAACTTTTGATTGGTCCATCTCGACATCTATACAATGACTCATATTCCAAGTCAGCATGATGACATCATGTTGACGCTAGCAAGCATACCACCTAGTACCCTTGGTCAACCACAAGCTTTGACTGGCTATAACTCTCGCATACTTGCTTCATTTTTTATGAAATGAATGCCATTGGAATCATGATAACAAGACCTTCGTGATGATGCTAAATTTGATCAATTTGGTGATGATGAATTTTTCCATCTTTTTTCACATTCCTAGTAACTGAGTTGACCGACCTTTGACCAAAGTTTGATGGGTGATATCTCAAACGTACAGGCTCGAATATCAACAAAATGAAGATCATTGGGTTTGTGTCATCGATCCCTTCAAATTGACACCGCTTTCAGCTGATTTTGAGTTGGTCAACTTTTCTGCATTTTGACAGCCTCCTAGTCTAGGGTTGACTCAACTTTGACTGTGCATAACTTGAGCAAATGGACTCCTTTTTCGCCCATTCAAGTTGTGACATATTCAAGATTATGAGCTCTCCATGATGGAATTGCTTCTAGGAGAAACTAGAACACTTCAATTTTTAGGTTCTAAAGATCCACTTGGATCATAAATAAAATAATAAGTAAATTAATTAATTATTAAGTAAATTAAAGTAGCTTTTAAGTAAATAATCTAAATAAAATAAAATCATTTCCTCGATGGTAGTTGTTACTAGTGCATATTGTTAATATGGAAGGGTTCACACTTTATCTCACAATGGAGGGTGAGGAAGAACCAGTATTCTAGCTATGGATGTTTAAGATGACAAATAATTTAACCCCAAACCACCAATCTTAATGTCATCATCAATACAACAAACAAGAGATTGTAGGCTCCTAGTGCCATTATCAATGCCAAAAACTAGTCCACCACCAACATGTGGCACAAGAAGTTCAAATGAACTATACTTTGTTATGTCCCTAGGGTTTACTCACACATTGAAATTTAAATACCAAATTGAAATTGTCACTATAAAACCCTAGCTTATGACCATAAGAACCACAAATCTGGAAACACTAATAACTAAGATATACTCAAATTAATATATATGTTTGATGCCAAATTAAAAAGAGAATGGAACCATTTTTCACAAAATAGGATTTCTTAGAGGGCGAGGAGAAGACTGGTGTAGAAGCAAACCAACAAAGTATGGAGAATCAAGGGTTCAAACATCACTAAGTTAGGAAATGAAGGAATATTTAACTAGCAAGCAGGGGAGGAATATGAATTTGGAAGAAGGATGAATCAAAGAGACTGATACTTGCTCAGAAGGAAAATAAATAGAAGAAGTTTCCAAACCAAAGCGAACGTCGATTCAAACTTGCGACCACAGGGAAGCAAACTATTTGAAATGCCATCTGAAATTATCGAAAAAAGAGTAACTAGATTGATGGAGAAAGCAGTGTTCACTAAGTGGATGGGTCTAGACTACCCTAAGGAGGAGATCAAGGCTTGGTGGGAGAAAGAATTCAAAAATCAGGTAAGCATCTATCAACTACCAAATTCATTTTTTCTTATAGAATGCATGGATCAATAATTAAAACTAGAAATATTAGAAGGGAATCCCCTACTTATGAAAGGCCATTGTTTTCATTGCCTGAATTGGAGAGCAAGCTTCAACCCCTGGAATCACAAAATAAACCAAATTCCCACCTGGATCAAACTAGTAGACTTTCCCACAAAATTATGGAATGTAGAAGCTATGATGAGATTGAGTGATGCCTTAGGATTAAAATTAGGACTTCATAAATTGGAAAGATGGGGCGGAAGCATGTATTCTGGTAGAAATAGATGAGGGTGTTGGAATCTATAAGAACATAAAGATACTGACAAAATTTGGGATTTGGCAACAAGAGATAGAAATATGGGAGGGGATAGAATCCAAAAAATGTCTCTTCAAAAAATCATTCCTTGAGAGCTCCTCAAATAGGGGAATGCATACCAACACAAACCACAAAGAGAGGGAGGAAATAGGACAAGGATCATCCCAAGAAATAGTAGCCAAAACCTTAGGAGACATAGCTGAGGTTTGTAGAAATGAGCCTAAACAAGGGGGCCTAGTCAAATCTTGAAGGAATCTCTAGTGCCCCCCACACTAATAAAGGGTAATCTAGAGCTGGGAAAATATCAGGTAGAGATGTCCCTCAACGCCCTCATGGAGGATACAAAATAACTCTAGAGGGACATACAAAACCAACTCTAGAAATTAATAGAATAAGTAGAAAGGGAAAAAAGGGACCCCCTGCCTCAAGAAGTAGAGATTGGGAAGGATAAGAAAAACACCAAAACAAACAAAGAATTCACCCATCAGGAAGAAGAAGAGGATTTTTCCCAATTAGAAGAATTGGAGAGTGATCAATATTCAGATGGAGAAGGTTATCTCTGGGAGGAGGTTGAGGAAGGTGAGCTACTGGAAGTCAAGAAGCTTGAGTAAATAGAATGAAAGCTAAAAGCCTGTAACATAAAGAAAAAATCCAATAGGGGTCGGATGTCAAATAAAACCAAGCTAATGATTGCAGGTAATGCCTATAGGTAGAAAAAATTGGTTGTTGGGAAGGATAGCCTCCTTCCCAAGGAAAAATGATGATCATAACATGGAATGTTAGGGGCATTAATGCCCTTAAAAAATGGTGCATGGTCAAGAACCAAATTGACCAATCAAATGCAGACATAGTACTCATACAAGAATCAAAATGGAGCAAGGAAGAAGGTCAGAAAAGATTGTGCAATTGGAGACAATGGAAAAGCCATTTCAAGGAGGCCACAAGAGCATCTAGGGGTTTGGGAATCATTTGGAACCCTCTCACAATAGAAGGGGAAGTAGATGTTGCAGAAGAAGATAATTAGAAATTGTTCAAGTTCAAAGATATGAGAAGAAAGGTCTCCTTCTTTAGCATTAATGTATATGGGCCAGTAGCCACAGGGTCAAAAAAGCAAGTGTAGGAAAAATCTCATGTGAGATAGAAAACAAGAGAATGGAGAAAGGAATTGTAGTTGAGGAATTTAATGCAACCCTAAACAATGAAGAGAAGCAAGGAGGCCTAGGAAGATCAATGTCTATTCAAAGAGACTTCCAGGAATTTATAGATAGAAACCTATTAAAGGATGTGCAAACCAAAAATGGAACATTCACTTGGTCTAACAAAAGAAAGCATTTTACCAACATAGCAAAAATATTGGATAGATTCCTACTCTGGGGAGACTAGGGACAGCTATAAGACACACAAGAATCCCATATACTTCCCTTTATAGGATCAAATCATTTTCCAGTCCTATTGACCTTTGGTCAGGATGATCCTCCTAAGGGTTTCCCTTTCAAATTTGAATACATGTGGCTTAGAGATGAGCATCTGCCAAAGCTAGTAGAAAAATGGTGGAGTGAGATCAAGTTCAGAGACAAATCAAATCTTTTCAATATAAACAAAAAAATTGGGTTACATAAAAAAAAAACTGAAGGAGTGGAACAAAATACACTTCAAGAACATATTCCAAGAGAAAGAAAGAATAGAAAGAGAAATCAAAGTCCTGAATGAGCACATAATAGAAAAGGGTATGGATGTAGATAATTTTGAAAATGAGAAAAGTTTGAAAGATGAGCTAGCAAAAATTTTAAAGAGAGAAGAATGTTATTGGCACCAAAAATTCAAGAGAAACATGGCTGAAAGAGGGAAACAAAAACACCAAATTCTTCCACAGAACAAAAATTTCCAACAATAGTAGGAAAAGGATTACAGAAATCAAGAAGTCCAATGGTGAAAAAGTGCAGTCTATTGAAGAACTCAACAAGGAGGCAGCAATTTTTTTTGAAGAAATTCTAAACAAAGAAAGCCAGGAAAATAGGGTTGTTAGAGACAATCTACTAAGGGCAATCCCTTCAATCATAATGGAAGACCACAATAAGCACCTATATCAAAAGATCTCCCTCAAAGAGGTAAAGGATGCAGTCTTCTAGATGAACCCTAACAAAGCACTGAGTCTAGATGGTTTCCCAGCTAGCTTCTTCCAAAATTTATGGGATATAGTTGGAAAAGACCTTGGGGTGGCAATCGAGGAATCAAGAAAAAGAATGAAAATGTTGGGGGTTGTGAACCACACCTTCTTGGCTCTAATCTCCAAGAAAAAAGATCCACAAATAATGAGTGATTTCAAACCAATTGCTTTGTGCAATATGGTGTACAAGGTGGTCACAAAAATAATTGCAAACAAACTCAAGGAAGTGTTAAAAGAGATAATATCAGAAGAACAGAGTGGCTTTGCCCCAAGTCGGTCAATAGTGGAAGGAATAATCATAGCTCATGAAACAATACACTAAACTAGAAAAGATAAAGAGGCCTGCATGATTCTAAAACTAGAAATCATCAAGGCCTATGACATGGTAGATAGTCAGTTTCTTTTGGAGGTATTGGAAAAATATAGATTCGGGGAGAACTAGATAAAATGGGTTAAAAGTTGCATCTCTACAGAAAAAAATTTAGTGTTGGTGAATGGATCTGCTCATGGATTTTTCCCCTCTACAAGAGGGCTAAGATAGGGGGATCCCCTGTCTCCATTTTTGTTCATAATCATGGCCAGAAGTTATAGGGAGAGAAATCAAAAGACTTAGAAGTGAGGGAAAGTGGAAAGGAGTGCATGTAACCAACGCATTGGATCCCTCAACACATCTCCAATTTGTAGATGACACAGTCCTGATGGGAGAAGCCAATAGGAGGGAAGAAAGAGTGATAAAAAAAATTGGATGACTACTGTAGAGCTTCAGGTTAGAGTATCAACTGGGGTAAATCGAAAGTCTTTTTTCTAAATACACAACCAAGCTTGCAAAAATATATAGCCAAAATCTTGAACTTGAAAGTAGCCACATTGTGAGGGCGATTCTTAGGAATTCCCCTATTTACTAGCATCAACAAAAATTTCTATTGGGAGAATCTAATCAATAGTTGCAACAACAAACTAAGCACATGGAAGGGAAAATTTTTGTCCTCGACAGGTAGCCTATTGATGGTCAAATTTGTATTGTCAATTATAATAGTATACTCAATATTCTGTCTAAAACTCCCTAGAGTAGTAGAAGAGGCCCTCACCCAAATCTTCAAAAGATTCTTCTAGATTGGAACTAGGGATTAGAATAAGTTCCCCTTACTAGCCTAGGACAAGATTTGTACACCCAAGGAAGTGGGAGGAGTAGGGATCAAACAACTATCCATAATGAACCAGGCTATGGGGGCTAAATTGGTATGGGATATTCACACAAAATGGGAGCAAAGTGGGTTACAATCATGAGAAGGAATTATTTAGATTCAAATGATCCAACAAGAATTATTACCATAGTGAACCTCCTGAGAGGATCAGCAATATGGAATTTCATTATGGAATGTTGAGACATAATAGAAAATCATGTAACTTGGGAAGTTAGGGATGGGAGCAGTGCGTCCTTCTGGAATGATTCTTGGTGTGGAAAACCCCCCATTTACAATACTTTGAGCTTGGATGAAATCAAATAAGAAATGATAAGGCTTTGGGGGAATAAGGTTGCCAACTATGGCAAGAGGATTACCAACCAAGGAGCCCACAACTAGTGTTGGAATGACCTCCAAACACTCAATTCTCCTCAAGAAAAAAAATATATACTAATAAAGATCCTCAAAGAAATGTGTTTTGTTCCATCCAGTGATAAGGATATGGTCAGATGGTGTGGTTCTACATCAGGCACATACAAGGCGAAACTAGGCTACAATATTAAGGAGATAGCTATGGCTCAGCAAGATTGGCCATGCAAACTAATTTGGGGGAAGAAATGCCTCCCCAAGGCTGGTGAGTTTTCCTGGATGGCAATACAAAGAAGAATGCTCATAGAGGATAGGCTAGCCACCTTTGGAGTACAAGGTCCAGGAAGATGCTCCCTATGTAAGGAAAATGAATAAATAGCAAATCATCTCCTTCTAACTTATTCCTATGCAAATGACTACTGGAATATTGTGAGAGACAAGCTAAACCTACAATGTCCTATGCTAGCAAACCTCTCATCCTAGTTCAAAATATGGCCACAAAAAGGAAGAAAAATTGTCTTTGGTGGAATCTGACAGATAATCCCATCCATTGTGATATGAGAATTGTGGAAGGAATGAAACAGGAGAATATTCCAAGGGAAAGAGATGAACAAGGACAGGATATGGGAAAAAATTGAAAGAAATATAGTTGAACTGGTAAATGAGGATGCTCAGAGCAAAGAGATCAAGTAGAAAATTTACACAAATTGGGATGACTGTCTAATCAAAAAATTCTTGGGTGTTAAACCACCCCTACTGAATGGAAACAACACAACTCAATCAACCAAGACAAAGAGAGCAAGAGTAACTTGGAAAGAGCTAGATTTAGGGTGGATAAAGATGAAATCTGATGGAGCAACTAGTGGTAATCCTAGACTAGGTGGAACCAATTGCATTGCAAGAGATTCACACAGAAGGATCTTAGCAAAAAGATCCATACCTTTGGGAAATTGTTCAAACAATGAAGCTGAATTCTAAGTAGAATCCATAGGCCTACAACTAGGTCTACATTTGGGGGTAAAATAAATTCACTTGGAAGGAGTTTTTTTGATAACGATCAATTCCATCCAAAGGGGCACCACCACTAATTGGAAATTAAATCATCTACTAAAATATGTCAAGAAGCTGACAAATGGGTTTGAAGCCTTCAAAATTAGCCACATCTACAGAGAAGGAAATGACAAGGTAGATGAGTTGGAAAAAAAGGCATCATAAAATTACTAGTAAGAAAAAATTGGTGGTCAGCATCAGAAAAAGCTCTTACATCAGAATTATAGTTGGAAATGATAGAAATCACATGGTACTAAGGTGATATCCAAGGAATTTATTCAACAAGATAGGGGTCATCATTAAAAGATCAAGCACAAGAAAATAAAACAATTTGTAAGGAATGAGAAAGATTGGGTGGATTCCTTATTATCATGTATTAATTTGGCCTAACTACCATCACCAAGGTGGCGGCAGGAAAGCATGCTTTGAAAGGCTCGATCGTAGAAAAATAAATTATGAGGAATTAAGGCCCTTGGTAGTAAAAGGCCTCGACCAGTGTATTTTTCCCACATTTACATTCACAAAGAGTTCCAGAAAGGTGAGCAGCTAGTGCATGATGAACAATGGAGACCTTTCTTGCTATGGACACAACGAAGCAGCAACAATCCTTCAAGGGGGAAATAATAGACAAAAGGCTATAGGGGTTGCTAAATTTGACTCATCCACTGGTTCTTTGGGAAACCAAGAAGATAGTGGGGCCAAAATTTTTGAGGGAATACCATAGGTTTAGATCAAATTCAAAGATTCCATCCATTTTCTTGGTCGTCCTCCTACATATGGGCATCTCAAAGGAGATGGGTTAAAAACTTACTCAAATGGTCTCCATACACGTGTTGTTGGGCGATATTGATGCAGCTCTAGACAATGTGAATGAGAACATACAAATCCCCATGTCACATAATTACTACATGATGTGAATGTGTGGGAGGGAAGTAATGAGATTTCTGCTAATTCAGACCATTGACCCCAAAGGGTTCAAAAATTTGTGGGAAGAAAGAGACCAGAGAATTTTCTTCCTCCTCAGAGCAGTCAAGATGGTGACTAATACTAATCTTCCTCGAAGATGGGAAACAAGATATGTGGAGGACGAAGGACTATTAGAAGAAATTGTTGTAGGGGATGATGATGATTGGGACCTGGGCGTTGGAGAAGAATGGTGTCTAAATGATCCCCGAGACCTAGAAGAAAAGGAAAAGATCCCAACACACTAGAAATGTGGAGCAAACTGCCCAGTGATACTAAACTACATGGCCTACCTGAAACGCACGAAGTCAAATGAGGATGAAGAATAAAAAATTCTAGTTTGGTATGGTGTCAGTAATTTCATAGTCTTATATTTCAAGCAATAGTAATAGAAATAGGGTAAATGGATTCAGTCCTGGGTCAAGAAGTTATGCTTGTACTATAAATTAGGCCATTTTGTATTAAAAAGTTGTAAAAGCAAGTCAATACTGGTTAGGAAAGGAAGTCAAGGAAGGCCATTTTGATAGGAATGACTTTCATGGATGATTTTTTTGGGATGTCAAGACTCATGTAATTTTCTTTTGAAAGTAATACAAGGTGTTGCCCCTTAGCAGTGTTTTACCTAGCAAAAAAAATAAATTATAATATATATTATATTATATTATAATATAATATAATATAATATTATTATATTATATAATATTATAATATAATATATATTATATTATAATATTATATTATATTATATTATTATAATATTATATTATATTATGGTGACCTAACGGTCAAAAATTTGAAAATGGCTATGGCAGATTTGCAAGGGAACCTCACAAACGTCCTCAACAATCTCAAGCAGATTACAAATGTCAAGATGATTTTAATGATAGGAATATGAAGGAAGCCAGTCGACCAGTTGACAATAGGGCACATCTTTCTCATCAGAAAGGACAAGCTACCAGATACCATAGAGACTATGATAATCACAATAGGCATTGGGGACCACAACCATATAGATCATAATCTAATTGTAGGCCACAATCTCCTACTCATCAAATGAATAGGTATGTATGGGTCCCAAGAATACATCGTACGTGCCTTTTGTATGATAAACAAGAACCTTTTGACTTATGGGAAGATGACTGAGGTGTTCAGAAGGAAAATCAAACAAACTCTATTCCATATAGATCGAATCTAAGGGTTTCTTCAAATGATCAATGGAAGGATGGTCAAAACCCTACCCAAAAAGGTCATGTTCAAATAGGTGCTCAATTCAATCCAACTACACATAATAGGTTTTTTGTTTTGCAAGAATGGGGAAAAGAGAAAAATGTTGAGAAGGAAACCATTACTAACCAAAATGGTCCTAAGAAGGATCGATATTTGGATCAAGGAAAGTCTTTGGAAAATGTTCATAGGTTTGAAGGGGTTAAATCATTTTTTTTTGGTTTTCCATCATTGCATGCATGCCCACAAAATTCCTCTACGGGTGGTAAGGCAGGAAATCTTCCAACCATCCAGGAAGCAAAGCATTCCCAACTATGCAAACAAATACAGAGCCAAGAGACAAAGAATGTTTAGAACAAGGAGATTCAGCCCATGCAGAAGCAAAATGTAGGGCCAAAGAAGAATAAAAGGCAAAAGAAGAAACATTTTGCACCTACGGGGAAGATATCTCTTTCAAAAAATGAGGGAAACTTACAATGGAGGCAAGTCTCGGAGAAGAAACAAACATGCATGGTAGAAGTGAAAGGAAAATAGGGGAAAGCAGTCCAATCTCTTGTGGTTAAAGAGGTTCAAGCTCCTATAAAGGCTCATGTCACAATCACTTTGTCTGAAGAGCAGCTACAGCCTCAAATATCTAACCTTAGACAATGTGCACTGATCTGTAAGTTTTGAAGCCTAAATCTTGAAATCTATTTTCTTAAAGATTTTATTTTTAAAGAATGGAAAGGGGTTATTAAAGTATTCTATCTAGATCAAGAGAGGTATTTTCTGGTTCTTTTTGAGTCTAAGGAGAAAAGAGATACACTTTTTAAGGTCAAATCATGGGTTTTTCAAGGTTATGGCTTGTTTATGCAACCCTAGTATCCTATTTTTAGTGCTCATGAGTTTATTGTCAAGTTTACACCTTTTTGGATCTAGTTTCCCTCTCTTCCTCTAGAATATAGAGATTTTCAACTAATTGAAATCTTTGCAAACCAAGTTGGAATATTCCTCAAGCATGATAGGGTCTCTTTCAAAGACCCATCTAAACCGGTTAGGTTTTGTGCCCTATTAGATGCCTCCAAAAAATTCCTAGAGAAAATTAATGTAAAATCTTAATATGGGATGTGGAAACAAGATATCCTTCTTGAAAACCTAGAACCTGTGTGCTAAAAATGTCATTTGGCAAGTCATTTAGGAGACTCCTGCTCAGAGGAAGAAATATTATTGGACACCCCTCAAGAAAAAGTCAATCAGTCTATTCAGTCCAATCAGGACAACTATATTCAAAAACAACCATATTTAGATTTTGGGGTTAGGAAGGAGATTATTGTTACAAAATCACATAGGAAAGTCCCTAACTCTCTTGTTCATATAGTAAACAAGAAGGATAGCCTCATGCAAACAATAAAGCTAAACTTAGGGGGGAATGTCAACATTTCAATGGTTCTATTAGACTTTTTTCGAAGCCTTCAATCTGTGTTTTGGTACACTTCAACATTCTCTTGTACTTCTGACCAACAAATGGACTCTATAGTTAAAGCTCTTATGTTTGATAAAACATTGGCGTCTCTAAAGCAAGAGCAGTTTTACGAGGTATATCTATAATATCATGACTCAAACCATGATGGTGACAAGATATTGAATATAGTTGATGAAGCAATATCAACTCTAGATTCTTTTTATAATCTACTCACTGAAGGATACTTTGAGGAACTAGCAGATAAAATTTTAGTTTCAGAAGGAACTAAAATGATAGAATGGATGGCAAAGGAAGTCCTCAATGAATCTCAGGATACTAACAATATTGCATCTAAACCCCATTCATCACATCCTATCAATGATTTGGATAGTTTTTTTTTTATCTTAAAAAGGAGGATGCAGTAGATTTGATGTCTTCATTGAACATTCCAATCAGATAGAGTTACCAAAGTTCTCATGTTATTTTATTAGAAGATCCTCAATCTTTGTAGCAAGTTACAAATGATAAGCTATTGGAATTTTTCAAATAAGGGAGAGGGGATATTTTATCATGCCCAATCACTGGGAATCTCACAACATCCAAGCACCCAACCAATTCCTAATAAGACCCCAGGTAAAAGAGGAACAAATTCCCACATTATGAAGTTGAAAGAAGAGATAGCAGTGGGAGTTCAATCCACACTAGACAATTTAGTGGAAATTTTGCGAATAAGAGATCAAGGAGGGCATGGTGCTCTCCTCAATACCAATGAATATCCTATCATGGAATGTCAGGGGTATAAACACCCCTAACAAGAGAGCTCTGATCAAGCAACAATTATTTTCTTGTGGAGCATAGATTATAATGCTATAGGAAACAAAAATGTCAGATCAAATTTATCAAATGATGGTGCAAAAATGGAGAAAGTGGAAGTCTTTTCATACCCTTCTCAAGGAGCATCAGGTGGGATGATAGTGTTGTGGGATGCTAAGCTGCTTGAAATTGACATGATGAATAATGATAAGCATTGGAAACTCCTTAAAGTGTCTCAGTTTGATTTCCATTTCTGGTTATTGAATATTTATGCTCCTACAACCACGATGGATAAAAAACATCTCTAGGAATCTCTAACAGGAATTATGGATGGTCTGAGAATGGATAAAATAATTGTAGCAAGAGATTTCAATGCTTTAGCTAGCATGCAGGAGAAACAAGGTGGAATTATCCCACCACAAAAAAGTAATTGATGGTTTTTTTACTTTTATTTTTGATAATTCCTTGAATGACATTGTACCTATAAAAGGCCAATTCAAATGGATGAATAGAAGGACAGGTTTCCTACAGATAGTTGAGAGGCTGGATAGATTTCTTGCTTCTACCAATTGGTTTGGTAATGGTAAGAATCTAATATCAAAGATTATGCATGTGTCTCATTTTGATCATTTTGCAATCACTTTGTCCATTGAAACATCAAGCAAGGTAAAATCTAGGGCCTCCTTTAAATTTGAGAAAATGTGGTTTCTCCATCCTCTTTTTTTACCACTACTAAAACATTGGTGGAATTTTCCTCCTCATCTTGAGGGCCCGTTGATGTTTCAATTAGTCCACAAGCTAAAATATGTGAAAAAGTAGATTAAGTCATGGAATGTGGATGTTTTCAAAAATATTTTTGAACAAAAGGACAAGGTTTTTAAGGAGTTATCAGATATAAATGAAATTGTAATCAGTCAAGATTTAAATGCAGAGTTGTTTGAAAAGCAAAAATGTTTGCAAGATGAATGGGTGAAGTTAGTAGCTAGAGAGGAAATATATTGGAAGAAGAAATCTAGAAAGTTGTGGTTGAAGGAAGGGGATAGAAATATAAAGTTCTTCCATGTGTCAGTGCAGATAAAAAAATAAAAGAACTTTATTTTCAAAATCCAAGATGCTATTTCAAGACAGGAATTGATAAAAGAGGAGGAAATTCATCTTAAGACTATTAGGTTTTTTTCTTCTCTTCTATTTTCCAAATATAGCATTAATCCTTCATCTTCTAATGAGGCATTTTTCTTATTGGACTCCATTCCAGAGCTGATTTCTTGAGAAGCCAATGAAATTCTTTTGAAGCCTTTCACTTTGGAGGAAGTAAGAGGAGTAGTTTTTTCTATGCATCCTAACAAAGCATCAAATCCAGATGGTTTTATAGCATTCTTCTTCCAGAAGTTTTGGAATTTTATTGGTATTGATATTCTCCTTGCCTTAGAAGAGTATCGAAGGATGGGGACAGTTTTAAAACAATTTAACACAACACACATTGCTTTAGTCCCTAAGGTAAAGGATCCAAAGTCCTTTGTAGAGTTCAAACCCATCTCTTTATGTAACACAGTGTATAAAATATTTACTAAATCCATTTATTTGAGAATTCAACCACTCATCTCTAAACTTGTATCACCAGAGCAAGGGGGTTTTGTCCCTAGTAGGGAAACAGCAAAAGGTGCTATTGTTTCCCATGAAGTTCTACACTCAATTAAGACTTTTGGTATACCTTTTGTCATTGTTAAGCTGGATCTGATGAAGGAATATGATAGAGTGTGTTGGTACTTTCTATTCAAGTTCTAAAAATATTTGGCTTTAATAATAAATGGTGTAAATGGATCCTTTCTTGTCTTTCAGGAGAAAAATTCTTTGTGATCGTTAATGGAACTCTAGTTGGTTTCTTTATCTCCTCTCAAGGAGTAAGGATCCATTGTCGCTAGTGTTGTTCATTCTTATGGTAGAAGCTTTAAGTAGATCTATTCAAAAGGATAACTTGCAAGGACTTTGGAAAGGAATTTAAATACCTAATACAAATATTACAGTCACTCACTCTCTTTTTGCAAATGACACATTACTAATGGGTAAAGCTTCTATACAAGAAGCAAAGTAGGTCAAGTTATTGTTGGATAAGTACTCCTTGGTGTCTGGGCAAAAAATGAATGCAGAAAAATCAAAGATTTATGTTTTCAATGCTAAAGCAGCTTTAGCAAGACAGTTGATCTCAACATTAGGTTTTTAAAGAGCTGAGCTTCCTTATTCATATTTGGGTATACCTTTCTTTATGGGCTCCAATAAGGATTTATATTGGAATAAGATATTAGAAAAAAATAGAGTGAGGATTCTTTCTTAGAAAGTAAGATGGCTAACATTATTGGGTAGAATCTTATTGATTAAATATGTGTTAGCCTCCATTCCAAACTATTTCTTAGCTGTTTTGCAAGCTCCCAAGGGTGTTATCCACCAAATTGAAAAGATCATTAAGGAATTTATTTGGAAAGGAAATTTGGATGGTAAAAGGAAGATTCCTTTAGTTTCATTTGAGAATATGTGTCATGAAAAATCTTCTAGTGGAGTGGGTTTTCATAATCTTTCCGCAAGGAATCTAGCTTTAGGGGCAAAATTGGCTTGGAAATTGTATGATAGGCTAGATTTGAAGTGGTGTAAGGTGATGTAGAACAACTATTCGGATAATGAAAATCCTTCCAGGATATTCATTATTTCCAATCCCCCAGTAGGTTTAGTTATGTGGAATTTTATAGTAGCATGTAGAAATGTTATAAGCCCTTTCCTCTCATGTGAGGTTAATACAGGAGATCAAGTTCACTTTTTGAGATACTCTTGGAATGGCCTACCCCACTTTATTTGAATCGGGACTTACATCTGGCTAAAAATGTCCTATCACAACTCTGGGGGGTGTTTCTAAAGGATTATGTTGCTTCTTGTCATCCAATAACAAGCCTGATACAGTGGAAGGATTTGGAAAATACTTCTCTTCCAAATAGGCAAAAGGAAATTCTTGGAGATATTCTAAAAAGTAGAAAGGTATATCTTTCACATGTCCTAGATAATTTGTTGTGGGCTCGTTCCAAGAATGGTTTGTACATAGTCAAACAAGGTTATAAATCTATTATTGCTCAAGCCTCTCAGTATCAGACTCGCAGAGATTTTTTTTTCTATTGGAATGTTGTTCAGTTGCCTAAGGCTAGTTGTTTTTCTTGGTTAGCCTTGAAGAAGAGAATTCTTACAAGTGATAGATTAGAAAATTTTGGTTTCATAATGGATTTTAGATGTGTTTTGTGTAAAGAGGAAAATGAAATAGTGGATCACCTTTTTCTTTCTTTTCCAGTGGCTCTTGAGGTATGGAATTTTATTATGGGAAAACTAAATATTCTTTTTCCTCTGCCTAATTCTCTTTGGGATCTGTTCACTTCCTGGCCAATTCTCCATAAGTCTTCTCTATTTTCTTGCATTTGGTTAATCAATCTTGTATTGGGTATTGGTAATATATGTTCAATTTGGTTGGAAAGAAACAAATGTATTTTTAAAAGCCAAATAGTTTCAATTGATAGAATTAAAGTGAAGTTGGAGAAGTCAATTTTAGAAGTTTGCAATACTCATGTAGCTAATATCAAGTCAGCCTCTTCTATTTATTCAAACTGGGATAATTTCATTCTCAATCACTGGAAACACATTAAATTTCCTCTTCAAGGTGCTCCAATATAGCCAAATTCAGTCAGAGTGGATAGAAATAAAGTAAAATGGTTACCTCCTAGGTCATCTTTTCTCAAAATTAACTTTGATGGGGCATCTCATGGAAACCCTGGGGTTGCAAGTGTTGGTTGTTGTATTCATGATTCTAGGGGTTTTTTAGTTGCAACCAGATAAGTCCATTTAAATTCTTGCACAAACAATATGGCAAAGGTTCATGCATTATTAGCATGAATATCTTTGGAAAAAGATCTGAATATTAAATGAGTTCATGTAGAAGGAGATTCGCTTCTAATAATTAATGCCTATAAATTGAAGAGAATATGCAATTGTAAGCTAAGATATGTTCTTCAGAAAATTTGGATTTTTTTAGAATCCTTTGATGATTATTGTCTCTCCCATACATATAGAGAGGGAAACAAGTTAGTAGATGGTCTTTTCAATTTGTCTTTTGATCAACAAGCCTCTATTAATATACAATCCTTTGAGGATTTATCTGCATTTCCCCATCTCCAAGAGATTGTTAAAGTGGAGCAATGTCAATTTCTCTAAGACTACAATTTGGAAAAGATTCTTAAGAGCTAGCACAGAAGTGACAAGAGGGCACGGGTGTTGTTGGCCTTTTTATTCCATCATGGTATTCATCTAATTTGGTAGTATTAACCAAATTGGGGTTAGAAGGAGTCTTGGGTAACACAAATACTAATGATGGCATATCTTGGTGAAGATATGATCTTTCCATCAAGTTTCTCGTAGTAAGAGCCTATCAAAGTAATAATGTCTCTGTTAATCTTTTGCAAGCCACCTCAAAGGGAATGATGGAGTATCAAACATGTGCTTAATCAGTAGTATTTATAATGATTATCCCTTTGTTCAAATTGGAGTGCTAATCAAATGGAAAGGACATCCTCTATCCACCTACTGATGTTGGCGTTCATTCAGAGATTTTGAGTTGGTCATCTCATGCTAACATTTTAATTTTCCTAATGTTTTATCTATGTTGCAGGTACAAGTTAATTAAATTTTTAAATGCCATGTTCTGCAGCAAATTTTTAAACCATCTACTCACACAATTTGGTATTCATGGAGAGATTGTGCTTAAGTTGTGCCTTATTCCTTTTGCTTCCATCATAAACCATGAGGGCACTTTAGTATGCAGGATTTCAAGAGCTCTATATATTAAATTGTTTCCTCATTCATTTCATACAAAAGGATTTGTTAAGCTTCTTTAGTGCAGCTATGTTAAACTAGGTTTTTTGGTGGAGAAAAATGGCATTCCGTCTATGGAATTTGAGAGTTTGCTTTCCTATAAAACCATGAGAGTGTTTGTTTGAAATTTATCTAACTCAAGAAGTAATGAAGGTGTGATATAAGATGGATTCACTACACACAGGTCTCTCCTTTCTCAAGAGATCACTAGGGAACGAATTTCCCTTATACACCTGTATATAGCAAAATGATAAGGAATCAAGAACACAACTATGTTTCAGAGGAAATAGTTAGAGGTCCTAAGAGAGTCAGACCAGAATTTTTAGGTATGAGAAGAGAGAGCTCTCAGACAGAGGATTTTAGCATAGATTTAGGATGCTAACACGGTGTGTTGTCATCTAAAAGTCATGCTGGTGTCCTGAGCAACAGAGAACTCAAGAACTCAATGGAAAGAAAACAATGCTACTCACAAAATTAAGAGTATTATAAATGAAACTATTAACTAACCAAAAAGCCAAATACTGAAGTAAATATCATGATGCTTGGAGAAATCTTACCCTTTTCTCGGACACTCAAATCCTCACCCCAAGTTCCTTTTCCTAACCTACACATAATAGATCAAGGATAAAGTTGTTGAGTGACTGTATAGGGGTCTACCTTAGTTAGACCCCACTTTGGTGTTCCCACCTCCACAAATAGCCAAGTTGGAAAGGATTGCAAAATGAATAAATAAAGTGTGTGGTAAAAGAAATACCCGCTCAAGGAGTAGAACATGCACCACTAAAGAGTATACAAATGATTGTAAAAGGAAAGTGAGAAAGGGAGAGAGAGCATTACTCATGGGCCAAGGCCCTCTCTAGAGCACACGGATGCACCAATGAGTGCTTTCTTGAGAGCTACTATACTGGGAGGACCTCATTCCAACATGGCTTCGGCTATGAGAGCATTGCTATCAAAGGAGAAGAAGTCTCAAAATGGTAGCAAGAACTTGAATGAGAGCTAGTGTGTAGTCTTCCAATCTTCCAACCTCTAAATGAGAGGTAAAGAAAGGTTCTTATGTTTAAAAAGGTGGAAAAGATTTGTTACTTTTGGAATGTAGCCACCAGGACACATGTCACAAGGGTTAACCTTCTAGATTCCATGTTTCGAGTTTGGGAAACGGTCAAGATGTTAGCGCACCACACATACATCTACACATCACGTGTTCATCTAAAGCCTGTATTCTTGGGGAACATGTTTCCAGGCTTGTGTTGATCAACCAATTGTCCTCCTAAAGTTAGAATCACAAAATTTTGACTCAAGGGGTTTTGTCATTAATTTTTTGGAGTGTCATAAATGCTAGGAAAAAAATGTGGAAATATGGAATTGCCCCTAGGTGCAATTTTGTGATATTACATTTTGTCCCCAATTTAGTGGACTCGATTTTGAAAAAATAACAATCACTAAAGTAGAAAGGAAAAATTCCACCCAAATTTTTGAATTTTATGCATTTTCAAGCCAATAAAAAGAGACAATAGTGGCTATCACAATCAAGCTAACCAGGATTGAAGGTGCCCCCAGTATTCAAGCTCAACAAACAACATTTGAATGGTTGTCAAATTGTTGAATGTTCCATCCTACGAAACTCAAATTTTAGGTTAGCTTCAAAAAATCATGTGTTGTAGAAAAAAGGAGCCTTTGCTTGACATGGGATTAATTCATAATAAATGGACTTCATGAGGCCCTAATCTAGTGTTGTGATGCATTTTAAATGTCCACACTAGGTCTTAGACCATTGCAAATCAAACAACATGCTTTTAATGATGTCTTCTAAAGGTGTTGTGAAGTCTTGTAAGATTCTTTCATGATTTTCTATACTTAATTAACTTATTTCCCTTAATTCAACATTATAATAACATTATTTCATCAATCTAGAAGATTCTTAGTGTGAACTTAATGATAAATTAGTGTTGCAATGTGACTTACACACTCACATTAGTTCTTATGCATTTCTAGACTATGTGGACCTAATCTTAGTGTCGTAAAGTGCATTTATTTACACTTTTACATTGATTTATGTGTCCCAAGCCCTATTCAACATTTACATCATCACTAGCATGTCCTATTTTACCCATATTTTGCATTTTGAGGCTTTACATGATCAAACACGTGATAAGATAGCATTCTAAACCTTATTTCCTATCTCCTTAGCTTCATAGGTGTCAAAATGTCCCCTGTGGGACCCATTCACCATGCTTGGAGAATGAGTCCTATTTGGCCCCATTTTGATCCTTGAGCGGGAAAAAGTGAATTTTAAAGTTTATTTTCACTTCATGTCAACCTATGATGTACTATAATCAGGTACTAAGGCACAATTGACTATAAATAAGTGTTTTTATCCTCATTTTAGATCTAACATCTCAATCCACATCCATATTTCATTATCCATCTATCAATCTTTCACTCCAAGTCAAGCAACTTAGGGTTTCTCCATTAGAAGTCTTCAAGTTAGCATTCTAAAGCATTCAAAGGCTAAATCTTCATTTATTGTTGAGGCTTTCAAGATCAATTATCATGACAAGGTAATCTACTCCATTTTTTCATGTCTTATTCACTTATTTCATCATTTTGGTTTAATTACCTAAATGGGGTCTGACTAGGACAAACCCCCATGCCCTAACATTCAACATATTTCTCTCTTGTCTTGTTTGTTTGCAGATTTAGGACTCTTTGAAGCTTAGAAATAATTGAATATCAAGTTGTAAGGTTTTTAAAGTCTTCTCCTCATTCATCAAGTAAAAATATCAACAAAAATCCATTTTCAGACCCATAAATCAGAGTTTCAAAAGTGGATACCTATAGGGCATCAAAGTGTAGATTGGAAGCATCAAAATCCAATTTTGAAAAATCAAAAATTCAAAAGTGGACTCATTCACCAAGGGTGGTGAATGAGTCCCACCCCAAGGTCAATTTTTGGATTTTTTCATTTTTGAGTACCCTTTTAGCAAAAACAGGCTCTGGTATAGTTTGGCAAAACTAGGATTGATTCATCCAAAGAGGTGAATGAGTCCCACTAGGCCTAAACTTCAGCATCAACAGCATTCTAGAATCAATTCCTAGTCCTCATCCATGTCTTAGGTGCACACTTTCAGTTTCATTCAATTTTGTTAAGTCTTTATTCAGTTATAGTTCATTTCTGCATAACACAATGTGTTTTCAAACAAGTCATAAATCTTAGTTTTGCATTTGTTTTCAGTCATTTATATTAATTTATTGCATTTACTTAATTTCATTTACATCATATCTCATTGCATACATCCTAATTTGAGTGTCACATAAGCATTTTAGGATCTAATCTCTCTCCTTTTGGGTGAAAAACCCTATAAGAGTTAGAGAGTCAATTGGGTCCTAAAATCTATGTTTCATTTTGGTGAACCCAAAATTTCAAATACTTCTATTCTCTAATTTTGTGTCTTTCATTATAGATCCATCCTGCATTAGGATTTGCATTATTCATTTGCATGTTAGGTGTTAAATTTTGCATTCATAAAAACTGTATTTAGGTTGCATTTGTAGAATCTAAATTCATTTAGATTTGTTGAGATTTTGTATTTTTCATTTAGGTTTGTGTATTGGCTCTCAAAATTCCTAAAAATCAGTTTGAAATTTCTAAAAAAATTGAAAAAAGTCCAGACTGTGACTCATTCGCCACCTTGGGCGAATCAGTCCCATCTGACCCCTAAAACAACACTTTACATAACTCATAAATTTGTTTTTAGGCTTTTGATTGGTGCCTTAACCTGTATATATCAATTAATTACATTTCAGTAGCATGCATTTCACTAGATCTCACTTAAAATAGCTCATTTAATTGTTTGGTTTCAAATTTTTGCATTAGAAAAAAAGTGCATTTTGTTTGCATTTTTGCATACAATTTCCTTAAAAATCTTTGAAATTCTACATCTCCATCTTAGGTCTTCACCTTACAACCTCACACACATCATAAACCATTCATAATTTCTGAAAATTTTGCATACTGGGACTCATTCACCATCTATGGCGAATCAATCCTTGTACAAATTTTTCACTAACTGAAATAGCACCTGAAATCTCATTTTTTTGCTCCCTAATCCTCCTAGTATCATATAGTATAAGTCTAGAAGGTTTCTAGAGCATTCTTTTACACATTTATCTCAAAAACATCAATTTAAGATAGTCATCTTTCCAATCACTTCAATTCCAAGCATCATTAGATTTGAAAATGTTTCCATTTCTACAATTTTTCATAACATTGATAAAAGTACTTTTCACTTTTGCATATACAATGTTTCTCTTCCTAAAAATTTGCATAAGTTTGTTAAAATTGATTTTCATTATTGCATGCACAGTGTTTGCATTCTTCAAATCTTGCATATATTGGATAAGAGTGTTTTGTATCTTTGGATATACATTGGTCATATAGTTGAAACATTGCATGAAATGGTTACATTTACTTTTCATTCTTATTCAAACAATGTTTGTACCTTATATATATAAACATGTTAAGAAACACTTCCTATCCCCTCTGTATGAGAGTGTTTTAGTGAAAGATAATACAACTTTGGTCATTCCTCACGATCATATTTTTTTTTCTCCTAATATCTCTCCTATTGGAAAAGAAGATATTTTGGTGATAGAAGAACCAATCAATGAAAGTGTTGAGAATCTAAGTTTTTTTTCTCCTTGTACCTCTTTTAGTGGACAAGACATTGATCAACAAGACAACTTAAACATAAGCAATCATGATAATAACATTTTCCCTTCTCCTAGTGTCTCTCATAGTTATGAAGTAGATGCTTTGTTTGAGGATGGTTATGATTATTTTAGTTGTCCCCCTTCACCTAGGGAAACCCCTCTTGATAAACAATCTTCACCCATTGATCATTCCGCTACTAGCAATGGATTTATTTTAGAAGAACCAAACTTTGAATGTCAACAACATTTGGCTTGTAGTTCTTCTAACAACTCTTCTCCTAGGGAGAATATCGTAATGCAAAACCATATGACCATGGCCACACATCCTTCAACCACTAACCTTTCCTTGGGAGATGATAATCAAGTAACATTAGAATCCCCTTCACCAATATATCATGCTAATCAAGACAAAAAAAATTAGGTTATGATGACACAAGTGAGATCTCCTTTAATTAGTGAGATTCCTAAGTGACCTTCAATTAATGAAAAACACAAAAAATTGAAAACTATCTTGGAATCCATCATGCAATCTACTCATAACAATTTTTTGCAGCCAATAAGTTGTAACTTAGTGACTCAAACATCTAGAGGACCACACAACACCCCTACATAATTACCTTTTCCTCATAAGGTTCTTACTGTTGAAGATCTTAAAAAGACTCTTGCTGATATCTCTATATGGGAACTCATCCAGCTTTCACCAATGATCAAACTTCTCTTTCACAAAATGATAGAACTACAAAAGTAAGAGATACAATCTTACATCAAACCAAATAATGTTACATCCTCCTCTTTTCCCATACAACCCACTCAATCATAAATCACATTCCCTAAACATGAATTACCCTTACTTCCCATTCAAAACAAAAAAGATCCTTTAATGATAAAAGTGATCAATAATGAAACTCTAGTTAGGAACACTCTCATTGACAACGGATCAGAGATTAATGTTTGTAGCATGGATCTCCTACACAAACTTGGCATGGAAAAAAAGCTCATTCAACTTAATGATGCTCATATTTGTGGATTTGAAAATGTTGATAGGCGACCACTTGGGATGATAATGTTACCTATTCAGATTAGAATTGTAGTGTTTCCTACATCTATTCATATCATGCAAGAACCCCTTCCATACAATCTTATCCTTGGGAGACCATGGATTCATGATATGAAAGGAGTCCCATCTACCCTTCACCGTGTTATGAATTTTTAATACAACAACAAGATACACATGATAGATGCAGATGAGCAAAGTTATGTGTCGACTCATCACAACACTTCCAACTCCTTTAATCCTTTCATTCCTTGATCAAAACTTGAACCTATACATGTTGATGCTAATTCTACACCTACAACAAACATATTTTGTGATAATAGGGGGTCATTAGATTCTACCCCTTCTTCCCATAATATTTCCAAAATCTCACCCTCATGGTCCAAAGAGTCATATAAGAACAATTCGTTTCTAGACACAAGCCCTAGTAGTGATTGGAGTTTCACACCTACCTTTAAGGGAGGGTGTGCAATATCCCACTCTCAATCCAAACAACCTTGCATTCCTTTTGCTCAACTTAGTTCTACCAAGTCACCTCATGGTGGTGATGGGGGAAATATTACTTTCATCCCTCATGAAGCAATGACATCTCACATTAAAAAGGATTTTTTTCTTTGCAAAGAAACCAGTCCTTCTCACACACCCCCTTCATCTAACTTGGATGATTTTTATGGTATTGGTTACAACCTTCCTCCTACACATGGATGCAATGAACACATGAACAAAATTGACATATCATACTCTTTCAAGATAGATCTCAGGGCATCTCCCTTCTCTTCACTTTCATCAAATGCTTTTCACAACAATAACATTCAAACTCTCAAGGATTGTGGTTCTCTTCCTTGTGTGGCAGCACCTCATTCTTCTACCTGATATTTCCTTTCATCCATCCTAGGCTCACCCTTGTCTTGCACTAAGTGGGGAAAAAGGTTTAGATAGCCTTATCCCTTACATGTCACTTGCCATTGTCTCTTTCGACTACTCATCAACTTTTCATGAACAAATAAGAGCAAGCTTGAGATGTGAAGGACATGTCTTAAGATTGGCTCACACATGACATATAACCTTTCTTTAAGTTTCACTTTCCTTGACATGATGCAACCTACCTTCAAAACATATGACTTGGCATAGAGATTTCTAGGTTGGCTCTCATGTCTTGTTTTATTTTTTCATTTTCTTTTCTTCTCTACTTTAAATTAATTTCTCATAGAACGATGTGTACCAATTCCTTTAAAGTGGGGGCATACATTACCATTATTTCATTTGCATTCTTAGCGAAGCCCTGTCATTTACGTGATGTGTTTATCAATTTTTCGATGACATTGGGTGTAATGTCCTTCATAAGTGTGATCTATCTCATCATATTGCATTCCTCTTGGTGGTCTGATGTGATGCATTACATCCCCTAAGTTGTGAATATACTATTCTTTGATTGGTCCTATTTTGGCAACATTAGACACAATGTTCCCTAAGTGATTGACCTTGCATAAACTAAACAAGACTCCTTTGAACATATTACACAACATTTTTACACATAACATTCTCATGTTTCCACCTTACATAACACAACTTGCATGTCTATGGAGCTGTCTTATTTGTTTGGCCACCTGGCATAACATAACTTGCATGCATGTGGTGCCATCCTATTTTGCTTATCTTATAAAACTTAAACCAACATTTTTATTTTATTTGGCTTTGTGGCGCCTTGTTAAATTTATCGAACACATATAACTTTGGCATGGCTGAGCGGGAAGCCCAACTATTGGCATGACTTTTCCCCATAGCCATTTTTGTGTTTGTGAATGCATACCAACTAGTGTATGTTTCTCACACCCCAAAGTGAGTACATATTCTCTTTTAGCCTAGATCTTATCCACAACTAGTTGGATTAGTGATTGAACCTTGATCAAACATTTTCAACCTTTCTAGCCTGTCATTGCATGATTTCATATCTTGATGGTTTGACTTAGGATCTTGGATCCTAGGGGCTTGCATAACCTCCTTGATTTTTTTCATTCTTTTGCATTTGTATATGTGCATGTAAATCTCTCTTGAATGGATACTTTAGTGTGAAGAAGCAAGTTCCTCTCACTAAAGTGGGGGCTTAATGTGTCGTAGAAAAAAGGACCCTTTACTTGACATGGGATTAATTCATAATAAATGGACTTAATGAGGCCCTAATCTAGTGTTTTGAGGCATTTTAAGTGTCCACACTAGGTATTGGACCCTTGCAACTCAAACAACATGATTTTAATGACGTCTTGTAAGATGCTTTCACTCTTTTCTAGACTTACTTAACTTATTTCTCCTTAATTCAACATTATAATAACATTATTTCATCAATCTAGAAGATTCTTAATGTGAAATTAATGATAAATTAGTGTTGCAATGTGACTTACACATTCAATTCTTATGCATTTCTAGGCTCTATGGACCTAATATTAGTGTTGTAAAGTGCATTTATTTACACTTTTACATTGATTTATGTGTCTCAAGCCCTATTCAACATTTACATAATCACTGACATGTCCTATTTTATCCATATTGTGCATCCTAAGGCTTTAAATGATTAAACACCTGACAAGATAGCATTCTAAACCTTATTTCCTATCTCTTTAGCTTCATAGGTGTTAGAATGGCCCCTGTGGGACCCACTCTCCATGCTTGGAGAATAGTCACATCTAGGTAGGACTCATTCACCATGCTTGGTGAATGAATCCTATTTGGCCCTATTTTAACCCTTGAGCAGGAAAAAGTGAAATTTAAAGTTTATTTTCATTTCTTGTTGACCTATGATGTAGTATAATCAGGTACTAAGGAACAATTGACTATAAATAAGTGTTTTTATCTTAATTTTAGATCTAACAACTCAATCCACATCCATTCTTCATTATTCATGTATCAATCTTTCACTCCAAGTCAAGCAACTTAGGGTTTCTCCATTAGAAGTCTTCAAGTTAGCATTCTAAAGCATTCAAAGGTTGAATCTTCATGTATTGTTGCAAACTTTCAAGATCAATCATCATGCCAAGGTAATCTACTCCATTGTTGCATGTCTTATTTTCTTATTTCATCATTTTGGTTTAATTAACTAAATGGGGTTTAACCAGGGCAAACCCCCATGCCCTAACATTCAACATATTTCTCTCGTGTCTTGTTGGTTTGCAGATTTAGAACTCTTGGAAGCTTAGAAATAATTGACGATCAAGTTTCAAGGTTTTTAAAATCTTCTCCTCATTAATAAAGTCAAGATATTAACAAAAAACAATTTTCAAACCCATAAATTAGAGTTTCGAAAGCGGACACCTGTAGGGCATCAAAGTGTAGATTAGAAGTGTCAAAATTCAATTTTGAAAAATTAGAAATTCAAAAGTGGACTCATTCACCAAGGTTGGTGAATGAGTTCCACCCCAAGGCTAATTTTTGGATTTTTACATTTTTGAGTACCCTTTTGGCAGAAACGGGCTCTGGTACAGTTTGGCAGAACTAGGACTGATTTGCCCAGAATGGAAAATGAGTCCCACTAGGAATAAATTTTAGCATCAGTACCATTCTAGAATCAATTTCTAGTCCTCATTCATGTCTGAGGTGCATACTTTAATATTCATTCATTTATGTTAAGTCTTTCTTTCATTTCTAGTTCATTCCTACATAACACAATGTGTTTTCAAACAAGTCATAAATCTTAGTTTTGCATTCGTTTTCAGTCATTTAGATTAATCTATTGCATTTACTTAAGTTCATTTACATCATATCTCATTGCATACATCCTAATTTTAGTGTCACATAAGCATTTTAGGATCTAATCTCTCTCCTTTTGGGTGAAAAACCCTATAAGAGTTAGAGTCAATTGGGTCCTAAAATCTATGTTCTGAATTAGAAGAAAGATACCACAAAGAGAGGAATGATCAAGAAAAAATTCATCAATTCGGAAGAAAATATGATCAAGAGATGACCTTATGCCCCCTCCTGAGTTTTCCCCCAATTCAGTGGGGCAAATTCGGGAGAAACCAAGGAGCCATAAGGCCTAGGGAAAATGGGCTCTGATGGGCCTTTATATACCCAAGTGGGCCCCTAGAAGGGTCATTTTCACTATTTTTTGTGAGAAAATTGTTGAATTTTGTGAGAGAAAAGTCAGAAAAATGCCTAGCAGGAGAGAGTGTGAGGAGTTGAGGTTGGATCATTTGTGTCAAGATGTCGTCGAGGGTCACGAGGTAGACCAGGTAAGTCACAAACTCTCATCTTTAACAATTTTTCATGCATTTTTCAAGATTTTCTCACCAGCGAGGTGCGTAGGTATCTTTTTTATGTTCCTGCATCTAGAGACCATGTTTTCATCTTGTATTAGTGTTTTCATCCCTCCTATGTGTTGTCGTCTCAGAGATACATTGTCATCTCTAATGTGAGCACAACGATTAGGGATGTGTGCTTGGCATGCAGACATCTGCACGTCATGCATAAGTCTTACTAGTTTTTTGTGATTTTTTATGTAAAATTCCAATGTACTGATTCAAACTTTTCTTAATTTTTGTAGGATTAATCAGAGATTCAAGAGCATCCTAGAGGGTGAGCATTCTAGTTGGTCCACGAGTAGAGAGACTGCTTATCCATGGACAAGGTCACACTCCTAGAGTGCGTTAGTCTTTGGCATGTTTTCACTATGCCAGAGATGAGATATCATGAGTGGATGCTTACAGCCCTTATGGAGCTATGGGACACCACTACCTCATCTTTCCAGCTACCAGTTAGGGAGATGACCATCACTCTCGAGGATGTCTATTGGATCCTTGGACTACCCATCTATGGACAGTGAGTTGCCTTGGATGTCACATGATCTACACAAGAGCAGTCAGAGTGTGTTTGCTACTGCATGGGGAGGATGAATGGTGGTGATAGCACAAGCCACATTTACATGCACTGGTATGACCAAGCAAGGACCATAGCACTATTGATTCATTGGGTTATGGTCATGGTTGTCACTTTTCATATCATGATTGACGAGAAAGGCTAACACCTACACAGGGGCCTTGTCCATATGCTTAAAGAGATGGTAGAGTGTAGGACTATCTTTTCCTAGGGGTGCAACATGTTGGGGCACCTTTACAAGGAGCTAGGTCGGTAAGTAAACTATGAGTACTATATCCTGACAATGTGCACACTTATGCAAGTGTGGGCTTTTGCTGACATCATGTGCACTCAATTGGTCAGTTCTCCCCAGCTACGACCATATGGGGTCCTCGTGGCCCACTAGTATGATATGATAGGCCAGTGGAGGTTTAGAGACCTACAAATTTTGTGGCTATAGTTTGATACCCTCACAGTAGATAGGGTCTGATGGAGGCCCTATCAATTTTTTAGGTGGTTGGACGAAGGTAGGTATTTGAGGAACCTACAAAGAGACCATTTTTTGATAGGGCATAGGGACTATATTATTGTGCCCTACTACTAGAGTTGGGTCATGCGATAGTATGGCCGACTACAGACCATACCACTAGATGTGCCCACCTACACTAGGTCCCATAGGAGTGCGGCGAGGGTTGGGGACTGCCCTTGCCTGAGTATTATAGATATAGTCACATCTAATGATGATGAGCCTAATCATGATTTTCCACCCTTAGTGCTGGGGGATAATGTAGGCATAGCTGCATATTTTATGCAGTGGTGGGAGAGGCATCGGTCGGCTCCTATGTTCAGCGAGGGTGCTCTGGGAGGGGACCCTGGTCCACAGGGGGACTTACCAACCCCACCACCGTAGGCTAGGAGGAGAGGCTGGCAAAAGGCTAGGGAGGAGGAGGAAGCACCCCAAGAGGAGGAGGTTCCACCAGTGAGGTGGAGGCAACAGAGGAGATCAGATCCCCCACTGATGACTCTAGTCTCTTTGATGTCATCATCTTCTATTGCAGTTGCGTCACTTTCGGCACCAGGAGCGGCCATCGAGACTAGTGGTGTAGGTTCGAGCACTGAGTTTCACCCTGACCCAACATGGCAGCTGGGGGATCCAAGTATACATAATTTATTGTTCTATGTTTTGTACTTTTAATTTGATGATATATGTATCTTATATATATGTGCCATGTGATACTAATATCCTTTCCTTTTATGTGGTTGTAGAGGATGCACAAGGATGAACTGGGCTCATATCTCAGTGCATATCAGAGGTGGCCCCCATTGTACAGATTTAGGGGTTAGTCCTAGAGGAATTTTGTCCAGTGTTTACAAGGTACCATGCCCCCAACTTTGATTTGATTACACGCCTACAAACTACATACGAGGAGTGGGGTGTGGAGATCATCCAGTTTATAGCAAAGTTGACCAACGTATGAGGACAATGTGACCAACTATCGAGGGAGCTATAGACAGCACTCATTGAATGAGACATGGTAGTGAGGAGGGATGATGCCACTAAGCAGGCATGTGATACCCTTCAGATCCTTCTCGATGACCTTGGTAGGCATCTGTCAGCTGTGATTCCGATAGAGTTTCAGCAACTACAAGACCAGCTATGACAAGCGGAGTTGATGATATCTTCCTTGTAGGGGGAGATCATAGGGATGTAGGCAGCCTTGTCTACATCATTTTCTCATCATTCACACTCAATGACTATCGTCTAGCCCCTCCCCCAGCTTCTAGAGCATCCACCAGAGCTAGAGGGTCTGGGAGACAAATGCCTTACTGATTGAGGATCATCATCATCATTTTTTTGTGTACATCATTTTTGGTAGTGAGATACATACATGTTCATACATACTTGTAGATCTTTTTGTACAAACATATATTCAACAGCCACTCATTTTTGTGGTAGCGGCCCGATACATGTACATAACATTGGATACATACATTGCATATATATAAACATATATGGATACATCGATTTTAGTTTTATGGCATTGTTTATCTAGATGTGTATGTTTTTTATTTCTCTCATATTCATGCTATGGATTTTATTTTCTCATGAGGATGTATGCTTATATCAGATGCTAATATGATTAATTAAACACACATGGATGTATGTTAATTTAAATACAATGATGATATGATGAACACACACACAACATGGTCACTCATAACATAAAATCATCATAATGTGCTAATGAACAGTGTCAACATATGCAATACTACTACTCTTTTTTGTAGAGAGAGAGAACCACATAGGTGACACATAGGACATCACGCATAGTAACAATGAAGATGCATAGCATTAATAGGATCCTTCAAAGGTTTTCCATACAAAGATGATAATCCATAGGCGCTTGAGCCATAGACATAAATCACAATGTAAGGGCCCAACCAGTTAGGGTTGAATTTCCCACTCTAGTCATGCGGCACATTTACATTTCTATGATTTTCATAAAGAACCAAATCTCCTATTTTGAAGGTTTGAGGGAGTACACTTTCATTGTATTATCTAGATAACCAGCGATGATAAGCTTTAATATGTTTGAGGGCTCGTAAACAGTGCTCATCAAGCATCTCTAGCTGATGCAGGTGATTGACTTGATAGGTCTCATTATCAATTATCCCTTTCAGTGAGACTCATAAAGATGGGATTTCCAATTCTAATGGCACAATAGCTTCAACACCATACATGAGGTTATAGGGTATTGCCCATATAGTTGTGAGGAAACTTTTGTGATAGGGCCATAGAGCATACATCAGTTGAATGTGCAAGTCTTTACTGTGTTTATTAACTATTTTTTAGAGAATAAGCTCAAGAGTTTTATTTGATGCTTCTTCTTGACTTTTAGATTGAGGATAATAGGGTGTGGAGAACTTGTGCTAGATGTGAAACTTCTCAAGGAATTGCTTCACTTCCTTTTTCTTAAATGGTGTACCATTTTCATAAACAAGTGTAGCGGGAAATCCAAATCGAGAAATGATGTTTTTCATAAGGAAGCGAAAAATAGCTTCAGCATTTGTGGAGTGGAGTGGGATAGCCTTGACCCACTTTGTGAAGCAATCCATAGCGGTACGGGGTGCTGTCATAATAGTGGTTTACAATTCCTGAGAGGAACAAATTTTAGCTAAAATCATATATTTTTAAAAAATATAATGATTTAAGCCTTAAAAATTTCCATTTTAAGGATTCTAATTGAAGAGGGTTTGATCAAATCACCTTAGATCAAACCCCCTTGGATAGAACCTCGCTAGTTTTAAACCATACCTATAAATGCGTCTCCTTTGCACCTATCAAAATGCTAATAAAAATCACTTTTGATTTAGCTTTTGGGGGATCAAATGAATTCATTTAAAATTTATTTCAAATTATTATGGTATTCCTCAAAACAAGCTATCCAATGAATATAATTTTAATATGTTTTGGTTTTGTTATGTATTTGTTTTTAAGTTTTATTAAACATAGGTTTTTCATCGAAAATGAATTTCTTTGTTCTTCACATGTGGAAAAAATAGAAGATTATCAAAAAAAATTGAAAATATGAGTGCACCAGATATTGAAGTCCTTGATCCAACAAAAAAAATAAAATAAAATTTTGACATATACAAAAAGTTACTTACCTTGGTCGCATTATCGAATTGTAATTTGTTTGACTTTGAAACTTGATTAAGGAAAAAATATTTAATAAAAAACTATCTAACCAAGTGGAAGCACTAGATATCAGAGTTACAAATCTAAATTTGAAAGAATTAGAATTTTATCCTTCATGGAAACAAAGTTATGCATTATACGGTGTGCGTCACTTTTTAAAAATGTTGTTTTCCGAAAAAAATCAATTTTCATGGGAGATGGAAAAAGAAGTGCAATTTGATTCCAAAAATTTTGAAAAAAATATTTTTAGAATCTACAGACAAAATTTGATGAGACTCTAGTTTTCACCATCTTCAAATTCCTCATAGTTTAGCTGCTATAGGTGCCCGAATGTGAATATTTAGTTAAAAATAATAATTTCAGTGTCCAGTTTGGCCAAAAATTGTAAACCACTATTATGGGATCACCTGGTAATGATGAAATCATGTCCTTTGGAAGAGGGAGGTGATATCTTTCCAATAATATCCAACCCCCATTTACTGAACGGCCAAGGGGAAGTTTGGTTTTGTAACTCTTGGGTGGGCATGTGAATGAGCCAACTATGTTGCTGGCATTGAGGGCACTTCTTGACAAAGTCAAAGGAATCTTGTTCCATTGTTTTCCAATAGTATCCCATGTGTATCAATCTTTGCATCGGGGATTTACCACCAAAATGTCCACTCCCAGAGCCTGCGTGAGCTTCCTTAAGCACAAGCAGTATCTCTACTTTGGTAAGAAACCTAAGGATTAGGCCATTATAGGCCTTCCTATAAAGTATGTCTAATAGGATGACGTAGTGAACCGAAAGCTTCCTCACGCTGATGCAGTCATTATTTGTTGCATTGTCAGGGAAGTTCCCAGTTTTTAAATAGATATAGATATCATAAAACCATTCCTTAGAGCCTACATAGGAGCACATGGGGAAATCAACCTCAAATTCTTCTAGAACCACAGGGGTTTGCAAGACCTAGACCACAAAGTGGTACTCTTTCATATCTTCTTTGGAAGGTACCAAGGAAGCAACACTTGACATGGCATCAGCATGTCTATTTTCTCTCCTAGGGACATTGTCTATTGTGAAAGAAGAAAATTGTCTGAGCAAAGACAAGGCAAGGCCTCGGTACCTAGACAGCTTACTTTGCTTGGCCTAATAAATTCTCATTATTTGATTCACTATAAGTTTAGAGTCACCTAGGATACGAAGGTTTCTAATTTTTAGTGTTATCACAGAACGTAAGCTAACTATAAGGGCTTTATACTCAGCGATGTTATGAGTACAAGGAAAGTCTAATTGAAAGGAGAAGGGAACTAGTTTTCCTTTGGGGGATATTAGGACCACTCCTGCTCTGGAACCAATTTGACACCTTGACCCATCAAAATACATTATCCATTTGAGATCCCCGTTGATCGAGAAATTTTTTTCATCAGGAAACAAATCTAAGCCAAGAAAGGAGCAAGATGAGGGAGGGTTTACCAACTGATCCACAACTTCTTGACCCTTTATCAATTTCTAAGTAGCAAACTTTATGTTGAAATTAGAAAGAAACATAACCCATTTCGCTGACCTTCCTGCCAGGTCGGTGCTGAAAAATAGATTCCTTAAAAAATCTATTTTTACTATGATGTGCATTTTATGATGAGGGAGGTAATGCCTCAGCTTCTATGTAGCAAAGACAAGAGCAAGGCATTTCCTTTCCATGGAGGAATAATGGGTTTCATAATCAACCAAGATGCAGCTAATGTAATAGGTTGCTCTTTCTCTTCCAAAGTCATCATATTGAGCTAAAAGAGTTGCTAAAGCATATGGTGATGCAGCTAAGTAGAGAAGAAAGGGTCTATCTTGCATAGTCGGCATCAATACAGGAGGGTTGGCTAAGTAGGATTTGATCGACTTAAAGGAATTTTGACATCCCTCATCCCACATGAAGTGAAAATCCTTTTTTAACAAACGGGTGAAAGGAAGGGTGCAATTAGCCAATTGAGATATGAATCTATTAATTTCCTAAATCTTTCCCTGTAAAATTTGCAACTCAATAATATTCCTCGGTGGAGGTATGTTAATGATAGTGTCGATCTTTTTAGTGTCAACCTCGATCCCAGGATGAGAGATTATGAACCCCAGAAGCTTGTTGGCATGAATGCCAAAGATGCACTTAAGGGGATTTAATCTCATTTTTTAGACTCAAAGTCTTTCAAAAATAAGATGAAGGTCCTTAGGATGATCCTGACGGGTTACAGATTTGGCCAATATGTCATCGACGTAATCCTTTAGAATCTTGTGAATGAAGTCATGAAATATCAACGTCATCACCCATTGGTAAGTAGCTCCTGCATTCTTTAATCCAAAGGGCATGACTACATAACAAAAAGTACCCCATGGGGTAGTAAAGTTTGTCTTGTATTGATTGTTTAGGTTAATACAAATATGATTATAACTTGAGAAGCCATCCATGAAAGAGAGCAATGCATGGTCTATAGTCGAGTCAAAAATCGTGTCTATATTAGGTAATAGAAAATAATCTTTAAGGGAAGCCTTATTAAGGTCTCAAAAATTGATGCTTATGTGAATACAACCATCAGGTTTACTAACATCAACTATATTTGAAATCCAAGGGGAATAATTGATGGGATAGATAAATCCTTCTTTTAACAGTTTCTCTATCTCAGTCTTAATCATTAATGCCACTCTAGGTTGATTTTTTGAATTTTTTACTTAACCAGCTTCGCATTGGGACATAGGACGATATTATGAACCACTATAGATTCATCAATACCATGCATATCCTCATATGTCCAAGTGAATATGTCAAGATGGGAATGCAAAATATCAAAGTTTTCATTTTCTTCTTCCAAAGAAAGACACTTTCTAATTTTTTTCACCTTTTCAGGGGATATGGGATCCATAGAGACCTCGATAGTATCCCTTTTATAAGGGAACTTCGGTCTTCATACTCAGGTGTTAGAATGTCATCATTGGTTTTAGACAAGGATTCCTCCTCATCAACATTTAGGACTAATTCCCTAAAATACACTTGGCTATGCAAACGATATAGGAAATGTCTTTTGTGATGATAAGGGGGGAGTGAGGAGTATGCACCTAGAAATTCCTCTAATGCTTCGTCAGAAGAGAAGATATCTAGAGGAATATTCTCAGCTTACTCCTTTTCCTCTATTAACTCAGGGTGGACGAGGTTCAATGGTTTGAATAAAATCATATTAACACTCCACCAAGGCTTTAGCTTAGATTGTTCAACAGAACAACCTAGCCCCAAGTTACACTGTCGTGGTTTAAGATTGATGGGGACTTGAATTCCCTACTCGATACGTCCCAAGCCCTTCTCACAGCCATATCGAGAAGTGAGCTCATATTTGAATCCATAGTGAGTTTGTAAAACCTTAGGGGGTAGCGGATCCACATAGAGTGCTTCACCAATGAATGTCAAACATCTCTACAGGGGTACTTTTGCCTCCTTTTTTGGATCCAAAAATGTTAATTTATTTTGTAAGAGGTGGATCATTCTCCTCAATGCAAGGAGTGATTTCTTGAATAGGATCACCCTTCTTCTCCTCCACGGGAATATCATCCACCTTTGTACTAAGGGAATGCAGAAAGTCTATGCAAGAGGGGTCTACCTTTTACTCCCCAATAAAGAATTTAGAAAATTTCAAGGCACCCCAATCATCTCCAAGGAAAGCATTTGTTTGAGAAGGTGATACTAGAGAACCAAGATCATCTATTTTAGGTGTTTCTTTAGTTTCGACACTCGCCTTGGGAACGATTTCCATAGAGGGTATCGATGAAGAACATGACATAGCATCAGCAATTAAGGAAGCAATACAATTATTGAGGGTGGACACAGTTGAGGCATGACTGGAAGCAACCAATGCACAAAGGTGTACTCCCTCTGGATCCAATTTGACAGTGACTACCTAATTGTTCACAAAAAATTTCAAAGAACATTGTAAAGTGGAGGTTATTGCACCCATAGGATGGATCCAAGGTCTCCCCAAGAGGAGGTTATAAGGTAAAGTTCTAGGCATCACATAAACCAATGTGGGTAAGGTAACGGGGCCTAGCTGCAAAGGCAGTATTATCGTACCTAGAGCTTGGCAGCCAGCATTATCAAATCCATGAATGTACAAAGAGGAAGTTGTCAAGGAAGATGAATCAACTTTTATTTTAGGTAGTAGGTCCATACCACAAATGTTAAGATTCGATCCGGTATCAATAAGGGTACACCTAATACCAATGTTATTAACGTTAACTATGATCATCAAAGGTTCTTCTTGCTTTTGCACGTTTGGAGGTGAGATTTCTTGCAGGTGGAACATAATATTAAGTGAATCCACACAAATATGGGCCAGCAACACATTAACATCAGTAGGCCTAGCGGAGGCAAGCAAGAGAATCTTTTGTAGGGCCTCTTGAAGCATCTCTTGATAAACCGGTGCAGTTTGAAGCAATCCCCAAAGTGATATCTTAGTCTGAGTAACCCAAAGCTGCTTGACAAGATCATAATCGCCTAGTTATTTGATCATAGGTTTAGGTGCTACAGGAAGGCTCAGTTGGGAAGGTGGTAAAGAAGTAGGTTGTGAGGTAGGAATAGAAGGTTGTTGATCCAAGTTTTGTTTGTTACTCCTTGTGGGATATGTGTGTCCAATGGCATTATAAGATGTAGAATATGTAGCTCTCACGAACTTTGAATATAAGTTCAGTGAATTTCTATGACATGAAATCCTACATATGGCAGGATCAGCTGGGATTACATAGATGATGGATTTCTTAAGGCTTGGAGGAGCCACTGAGACCACCACCACATTTACCAATCCCTCAGCCTCTAGAGAAGAGACTTGTTTGGGAGTTTTATGGATAGGGGGAAATACTTCTAAGAATTCATCTAGAGCATCCTCCAGCATATCAAAATCTTCCTCAAAAATTCACCATGATGAACGTGCAACATCACAAATAAACTTTCAACATTCACATCACGTTCACCAAAATGTGATATAAGAGGGATTCGTTGCACACGAGTCTCTCCTTTCTTGAGTGATCACTAGGGAATGAACTACCCTTATACACCTCTGGATAACAAAATCATAAGGAATCAAGAACACAACTATGTTTTAGAGGAAATAGTCAGATGTCTTGAGAGAGCTCTTAGCTAGAGGACTTCAACACAGATTTAGGATGCCAACGCAGTGCGTTATCATCTGAAAGTTGCGTTGGTGTCCTGAGCAATAGAGAACTCAAGAACTCAATGGACAAAAAAAATTCCTACTCACAGAATCAAGAGTAATATAAACAAACTATTAACTAACTAGAAAGCCAAATACTGAAGAAAATGTCATGATGCTCTAAGAAATCTTACCCTTTTCTCGGACACTCGAATCCTCACTCCAAGTTCCATTTCGTAACCTACACACAAGAGATCAAGAATAAAGTTGTTGGGTGGTTGTATAGGGGTCTGCCTCAATCAAACCCTGCTTTGGTGTTCCCACCTCCACGAACAACCAAGTTGGAAAGGATTACAAAAGGAATAAATAAAGTGTGTGGTGAAATGCAAAATTCTGACTCGAGGGGTATTTTCATTAATTTTTTGGAGTGTCATAAATACTAGGCTAAAATTTGGAAATATGGAATTTCCCCTAGGAACAATTCTATGATATTACAAAAGCCTATGTTTAAAATTGATGGTGGAAAAGTTGAGGATTCCATTCACACAGTGTTGGGATGTCACCTATTTGAGGGCTCAGAAAATACTCTTTCCTTCCTAGGTGATTTTGATTTTCATGTCCAATTCATTGGATTTGGTTTAGTCTTTGACAGAAATTGAGGAATTGGCAAGAAAATATATCAACTCCCAATATATTTTGGATAAATATGTTCTTAAGGTTGTGCAAAGTTATAATATTTTTAGTGGAGATGAATACATTGGTGGTTTGTTTCCTAGGGATTTTATGTAGGAAAAGCAAGGGTTTGAGGATATCTATGAAGCCATCAAGCTAGCGCTATAGTTTCACAATGATAGCATTCTCCTAAGGGCTCTGTGGAAGAATTGTCATTACATTTGTTTGGCCATGGAAGCGAATATAAGGGAAAAGTATTATGCTCTAAATTTTTTAGGGTTCATACTCCACCAGTCCCACCTCCGAGTATTCGGTTGGATTTGTAGCTCAGGGTTCCCTCTCCGGTGCAATATCGTCATCAAGGTGGCTATGTTCATCATGTTTGTGCTCCATACAATGCTTCTCTTTGATCTTCAAACAATGGCTCTAAGTGCTTCTCCTCTGCCAATGTTTGATTGCCTCGTATGCAACATTTGACCTTCTCTTAGGGTCATTGAAGCTTGTTTCAAAGAGTCCTACAATTGACTAAGAAGCTAGAGGTTGAAGATGAAAGTTCTGTCCATGGTGATCTTATGGAAGAATAATGTGTTTTTTTTGTATCCTTTTGATATGTAGTCTGATTAATTAATATTTGTATATTTGAAGCTGAATTTTCACTTATTATTAGCTTCTATGGGTGATATAAGGGTGACGTATAGGTGTTTTTTCAGTAGTAGTTCGTTTTCAAAATTGAAGCTGAGTTTTGGCACATTACCAGTTTCTTATCGTATGGTCTAAAAATTGAAAGTAAAAGCTTTCTTTATATATTATATATATAGGCTTGTAGACATGCAAAATTAGCATCATGCATTCAATTAGGTCCATTCATCAAGTAAACCAAGTTCACATTCATCCACTCATAAAATTAATCAAGTTCATTAAATCCATTCATTGGGCAAATTAGGTTCATTTAATCTCTAAGGATTATCCACTTAAATTGTATAAATTAACTTTATTTAATTTAAGTCTATCATTCCCTCTTTGATTAAATAAATCAAGACTTTATTTAATTAAATCTCAAAATTCATATTTCTCCCTCTTGATTTAAATAAATCAAAATATTTAAGTCAAATGGGTCAAATCACATAAACATTATCCAAGCTAATCTAATCCTGATTAAACTAATCTAACCACCCATCACATCCTCTAGCTTTTCCCACTTGCACCAATAAATCGTTTTAATTCATTTATAAATTCATTATTTTCTTTCAACTTGGCATAAAAATGGAATATTCCCTCAAGTTTGAATATGAAGACAAGTTGACTTGTCCCTTCCAACATTACAATTACTTCTCTCTTTCATGTCCCCCTCTCAACATTTAATTCACGATTTCAAATTTGAATCTCCCCCTCTTTGGCACATTGGCCAAAACTTGCACATTCCTCAACCTATCATAATGTGACAAGTGGTTTCATCTCATTGGCCAAATCATTATCCCACATTTCTCTATTTTGAGCTCTCTTCCCACTTGAAAATCTATAAATGAAAGGCATCATTCTTCATCAACCCATCTACACTCTCATGCAAAGTTACTCTCTCAAATTGAGAACTAATTTTTCCCATCACCATTGCATTGCATCTTGTGAGTTTTAGCAAGGATTGGGAAAGGGTCATTGGCACATTTGACACCAATCCAACATGGCATAGGTACTTGTCTTGTTTCTATATGTCTTTTTTATCTTCTTTGTTATTTGTTTACATCTTTGGAGCATGACATTGTTATTCCATAGAGGTATTCATAGATTTGCATATATGTAAACTAACCACACTAATGAGTGTTGGAGATGGTTCATTTGTAGATTTAGGGGTGCTCATATTGGTGCTAGAAGGAGGGCTTGGTTCACAAATAGTTGTTCAACATTCAATAATTTTTTATCATTTATTGTTTCTATCAATTGACACTTACATACGTTCATGCAATCATGGAGATATTTTGTAGTAACATTCGTTTGTTGTCTTTAGATTAATTATTAGTATGAGTGGTAGCTGAGTTCTTCATTTAAATTCCATATCATCGCTCTCAGCCATTTCTAGAAACATGTTGAAGATATCATTTTAACAATGCTTTATTTGGTTATGATCTCTTCTTTACCATGAGTTTTTCCTTGTTTTTAACGTCATGTCAGCCTTGATACAAACAACATTTAAATAGGCAGACACATGTGAGTGCTGATTTTATCTTTTGTAAGGTGCAGTTTCTTTCCATATTCAATAACACATAGCCATCATATCAAATATTTGCTTAGTAATTACGTTGTTAGCCTACTTCATGTCGTCGTTCCTTGTATCTCTTTTCCATCATATACTCAATACATATGTTGGATTTAGATATAGGAATTAATCAAATCGCTATACAACTTGGTGGAATTTGTGCAAAAATATTTTTGCACTATAAAGGAGTTTGTCACTTACTTTTCAAAGGAGGATTTGAAGTAAATCTGGAACAATATTTGTTGTGCACTAATGCGCATTCTTCTAGAGTTTCTCTTTTCATGTCAGAAATTTTAAAGGTCTTATTAAATACTAAAGAAATATACCATCTGCTATGTTCAGCTACTACAGACACAATCATTCGATGTTTGAATGATGGAGTGTTTAGTTTATTTAATATTTGATTATTTCTTTGAAGGATAATATCTGTAAGTGTGTGCCTTCTAGAAGATCTCTGCTATGTATTTGGTGGTCTAAAACTTGTTGTTGATTTCATTTAAAGCATTGTGAGGGGCTAGCGTACTTTCTTGAAACATTTCATGATGGAAATACAATGTATTAGAAAGTTATTTATCTCCGTAATCAATGACTTTTGTTGTTCTTGACTTGAAGCATGTCGACAACTTCTCAAGACTGCATCAATCCTCCTGCTGTCAATCACCTCATTCTAAGTCTCCTTTTACATATTCAATATGAGATTTGATGTTGTAAATTTTGACTTTGATTGTGTTGTCATTAATGCGATATAATTTAAAAAATCTTTGAGTCCATTTTCAGCATTGAAATCTTCCCATGCCTTGCTGGCACATTTCTGGCCTATCCATTAGTACTTCTTCTCACCTACAATAGATTGTTGTGAATTAGGGATGTGTGTCAATTTCATTTGAGGTACCCATTATTTCGTGAGTGCACAGTAAGGAACCATATGTCTTATTTGTGCTTCTCCATCTTGAATATGTATTTATTAACATCTGACAAAATTCTTGCGTACTTTATGGTTCAATGGATGTCCTCTTCCTTCTACTAAGCTTTATTTATAGGATGTGGCACAAAGACTAAGAACTCAAATTTACACCTACCAAGCATGTCTGCTTAAAATGTTTTAAAGACATTTCCAAACTTTACACCTGCAATTTGAAAAGATAAACATTGGTAAAGGTTGGCCATTCAACTATATACCTACCAAACGCATTTTTCTTTTAAAGCTTTAAACTTTCCAGTTGCATTAAATTGACAGATATTACAATGCATCCGAGACTAGGAAGTTTGTTGGTGGCATATAAATTCTTCCAAATCTATGCATTTATTTCACACACCTAGTCTATGTCTCCCTGCCAATAAATTTTGATTCCTAGTTGTTCCACACACCATATAACAAATATCTTCAACATAATGGAGTCTGCAATTGCAAACATTGATATTTAGTCAACTATAGTGACTAGTCCTCTTCATGTATGATATATTTTAAGTGTGTGTGTATGCATAGAAGGTTGAAACCACGATGTTATGATATGAATTGTGACTAGATGTACAACATGTTTAAAGTTCATCATTCATTCAATGCAAAGTATCCAAGGATTTTTTATTTTTTATATATTTTGTGACAAGTTCATTATGTTTAAAATTGCATTTATTATGTTAAGTTATCATTTATATCTTGAAGTATTATATTTATAATTAATGATGACTTTGTAAGGATTGTAGGTTGACATCAAAATCACACATTGAAATCAAATGAAAACAAAAGCAAGATTGGAGTTGAAGAACTGAACATCAAGATTGAAATTCAAAAGCATTTTTTAATTCTTGGAGCCTCCATTTACTACTTTAAATTTCTATTTTAAGCCAACTAGATCATTGTTTTTTTTCAAAGTTGGATTAAAATTGAACACTAGAAATTGACTAGACAATGTTTTTTGGGATAAAATTGAACAAACAAACTTCACATTCTCATTTTGGTGCTTTAAAAAAAATCAAGATCATTGCTTTGTGGATTTAAAATGAACACGTGTTGCATTGTTTTGTGAGATCTTACTTAAACTAAATTCATTGAAAAAGGATGTATGCACGTCTCTCGCACTTTATAGCGATCTTGAGAATCAAAAGGCCTTTTTCATGATTTTAGGGTGAGATAAATCAATCACCTCCACACTTTAGTGTGGGTTTAAAAATTGAACAAAATATTGTGCGAGTGTGAGTGGGGGAATTATTGCATGCATTCTCTCTCTTTGTTTCCAACAAAGATTGATTGAGTTACAGATATTGTCTTTATTTACTTTTGTTTATCCTAGAGGGCCTGCCTTGGGGGAAAAGTACTCACCCAACAGAATGACTCAACCAGTAACACTCTAAAACCAAGAGTATTTCCAATCGGGATATAAGTGTGGGTATTGGAGTAAACACCAATATCACGTGGTTGATTTCAACAAGATGGATCCGAAAGGGGACTCTTGTCGTATGGGTCAATCTCCACCAACGGAAAGTCCTTATTAAAACCGATGTGCTAGAATTTTCAAAAATCCTTTAATCTATTTTTTGGTGCAAGAACGGTCGTTTTGAAGCCACCCCACATTTTTATAGTCTTTTAGTAGAAATGGAAAGCATGCCATGGGAGTTTCATGGGTGTTGATGCTTGGCTGCCCCGATTGACGATAATGAGCCATGGAGGGGAGCCAGTGGGGTCAAGCATATAACCATTCACTAAAGATAAGTGTAACTGGACTTGTCCAAGTGGGAATCCAACAAATATTGTCTTACACATCCATAGGGTTGTACGTATTCTTGGGTTACAAAATGCTTTGCTTGTTCAAAAACTTCTTGAAAACAAACACTTAACATCATCATCCAAATTTCAAACCCTTTTGGAGACAAACACAATTGACTCAATCCATATGTTATTGCTTTCCCTTGGGATTCACATCCTTAGAGGTTTCTAAACATTGGATTACATCTCAATTTGTCTACTTAAGTAAACAATAGGCAAACCATTGCCTTGAGTTCATCAAATTTCCACATAACATACTTTGTGGGGTTTGAAGAAATTAAGACATTGGACATCTTAGTTTGAAAACTTAATCAAAGAAAGTGTTTGGTAAAATCAAGCCATTAAGCAAAGCTAATAAAAATGAACTTTCATGTGTGTTGAAGCCTCACGATTCTTAAAAAAGTCCAAAGCAAAGGTCGTTGGTTGGAAATCTGAAAATGTATGTCCAAATTGAATCATTCTTTGGTTATAAAGGTCTCTAGGAAGCATTTGCATGTTCTTCAATACCTAGGTCTAGGAAAACAAAGTGTCTTTTTTAGGTTCATCTTAAGATCAAAGAAAATCAAAATATTTTTCATCCATCCTTCAAACATAAAAAAAAATCATCTCACCATCACCTTTTGAAGAAATCTTGAAATCATCCTTAATGCTAGACTTTTTGGAAAAATCAAAATCATCAAAAACATTGATACTAAATCCTCGAAAACTTTATCAAAATCATCTTTGGCTAGGTATGTGTAGATGCATCCTTTTGCATATGCTTAGTCAAAGTTATCAAAATCATCTTGTTTAGCTTAGTATATGTAGATGAATCCTTCTTCATATGCTTAGTTAAGCTATCATCTTGTTTGAATAGGTGTGGGTAGATGCATCCTTCTCCCTTCACATACTAAAATTATAATCCTTTGAGAAAATCTACCCTTTAGATAAATCATCCAACATCTTAGGGTCTATTTGTTCAAAATCAAAACAATCAAAACCAATCAATCAAGGACAAATCCAAAATCCAAAATCAAATCAAGATCAAAATCTGAAACATATCTAAAAGTCCTAAAATCCTAGTATCTACTTCAATATTTATCAAAAGACAAAAACATATGCATCATCCATCCCTTGCATCATCATCATATCACCTTTCGATCCTCAAGATATCCTAAAATTTTCTACTTTGAGGCATAAAATAAAGATCAATCCAAAGAATCAAGAGATTCATCTCCCATTCTTAAAAATTGATCCTTGTTTTATGGTTCAAACTAGATCTCAATACAAGAAGAGCATGGAAGCCAACAAAGAAACACCTGCTTCAAGTGATTTAAGTGAAACCACTCTTGAAATGAATCCCATTGGGTCTGGAAGTCACACAGTTAACCTTTTGACATCATTGCAAAACCCACAAGAAGAAGCCCAAGGATAATACCTCACCTTTGGGATGTCTCATGACAATATAACTGAAATGCTTCAAAATCCAAAAAACCATAAGATCATCAATATCATGATGAGGCTTAACCCTTCAATATACATGCTTGAACTAGCAAAGTAAGGGGCAAAATTGCCTTCAGATTTTGACATGAGTACCATAGTGGAGACATATTTTCCTCCAATCTCATCCACCATTCCCATCTCATCCACACCACCATCCCAAAATATCACACAAAACATTCTGCAAATCATGACATCTTTTGCTCCAACCCAACCTAATGTTAATAAGGGAAATGCATTTCTCAATGCTATTCAAGCACACCCCCAAGTTGTTAATAATCAAAACTTGGATGAAAACACCACCTTGGAACAAAACATACCCAACACCCATTATATAAGAATGTTCCTCTCACCTTCCATCATGATCCATCTTCATCATTCTTCCACGCAACACCTCAAACTTCTCTCCTCAATAATTCACAAGAGGAAGGAGACATGTTCGGACCAGGGGGCATCTTTGACACCACAACATTTTCACAAGGACTCACACCCCTTACATTTCCACCACTTCCACTTTTTCCATCATCATCCACACCACTCCTTGGCTTAGGGCTTCCCCCCTACCAACTATCAACCAAACCAACATCCCAAATATTAATCAAAGCATTATGCCAAACACTCAAAAAAAAATTTTGACATTGCAACAACAGATGACAAATGTACAAGCAATTGCAACATCATCAAACACCCCCATAACATCACAAAACATGGTCTCTCAAGGGCCAATCACATCAATAGCACCACTTATCACTCAAACCACCACATCAACAATACTATCTACCACTCAAATCATTAACATGAAATCACCATTCACCACCACCACAAATGCCATTTTGAATCCACCACCACCAACTTCCACCACATCAAGTCAATACAATGTGGCATTGCAAGCTAATTTTCAAAGGGGATACCAACAAGTGCAAAAACAAAAATCTGTACAACTAGCTGCTCAACAAGCCACTCAAGTTATGCAAGTTGCCCAAGCAGCTCAAGCCACCTTAAAAGCGCAACAAGCCCAAGCTTTATTGCAACAACAACAAAAACAAGCTGCTCAAGCATTGCAAGCATAAAAGACTACTCAAGCACAAGCTCTATTATAACAACAAGTGGCACAAGCACAAGCCCAAGCACAAGCTCAAGCTCAGGAAAATGCCCAATAACAAGCACAACAAGCACAAGCACAAGCACAATTTCTTGCACAAAGACAAGCAATACAATTGCAAGCATATCAACAAGCAATAAAGCAATATCAAGAGCAGCAAGAAGCAACCAAATTGGTAGCCCAACAACAAGCATTGTTGGAACAACAACAAGCATGACAACAAGCATTGTTGGAACAACAACAAGCACAACAGCAAGCACAAATCTTAGCATAGCAACAACAAGATCAACAACAGGTGTTGTTCATACAAAAGCAGGTGGAAGCCTACCTAGCTCGGCAGAACATACAGATACCATCGAACAACACATCAAACAACCCATCCATCCAACCCACAATCGAAACACTCCAAAACACCTTCATCCCACCTCGTGATCTATAAAGTGATGTAACGGCACAAATCAGGTTGCTCTCACAACAAGTGCTCGATCTTCAATCAGGGTGAACAATGAAAACACCAAGCAACTTGTGTCCCTATCCATTTGATAAGAGCCTAGAGATGAAACCATTCCCTAAGGGATTTGAAATCCCCAAATTTGACAAATATCGAGGGACGGGAAACCCTAAAGATCACATCAAGGAATTCCAAGTTCATTGCATGGAAGTCGCATATGATGATACTTATTTGATGCAGCTATTCCCTAGGTGTTTGGAAAGACATGCTATGGAATGGTTCTCTTTCTTACCTTTAGGCATTAGGACATTCCAAGAAATTATAGACGCATTCATAAAAAACTATGCATGCAATATTGCAATGGATGTTAGTCTAGAAGAACTCTTAGCTCTGAAACAAGGAAAGGGTGAATCATTCACTTCATTCCTACAACGATGGTGATCCAAGGCCAATTAGAGCAAGTGGACCATGCTAGAATAACAACAATTTTGCTCCATCATCACCAACCTTGAAGGCCTCTTGGAATTTCATCTAAAAGTTCAAGGAATCACCACATATGACCAGTTGATCCCCAAGGTGTTCAACATCGAATGAGCCCTCATGACCCAACTTGTGGGATCAACTTCATACCCTGAACAACAAAACAACCACCCACACTCCAATTATAACGATAAACCTTGCATGTGGGAAAGGAACAAAAACATTACTAATGATGGTGTCATCAATTCCAAGGTGGTCATTAGTGCCCCTCACCAAAACACACCCTCACCACAAATCCAAATCCAACACCAAAACAATCATCACGCAACACAACAACCTCACAAAAATTCAACAATCAATAATCTCAATGAGCAAAGGGGACCACCCCAATGCAACAAGAGTTATCCCAAGTGAAAATACACCACTTTGGGGGAACCACTTGAAGACTTAATGAAAAAGTTGATAGACGAAAAAATCATCAAGCCTCCTACATTTGAGAATTACCAAGAACCAGATGTGAAACCTCCTTGGTATAATGAGAATCAACTCTACAAATTCCATAAAATCAAAGTCCATACCACGAACAGTTGCATGGGATTAAAAAAAATAATCCAAGATCTTATCAATAAAAGAATCATAAATGTGGAACAACCTATAGGAAATTAGGATCTTAAGATATATATAAATCTGATGTCGAATCATGGCAACAAAGGGAATAACAATAACAAAGATAAAGGGAAAGGCACCCACTCAAACATAAATCATGTGTATGAAATAGTTGTCACCTCCCTAGATGAAAACTACATGGTCATTAGTATCAATGGCCCGTATGCCAAAGATTGTGCAATCACCACAAGAGGCAACAAAGTAACCATCGTAGGATCATCCCAGCCAAATAGATTCCCTACATCTAGATCCGTCCCTAATGACTACAATGTCCTAGATCAACTCAAAAGAACACCAGCGCAAATTTTCATCATGGAGTTGCTAAAAATATCATCTTCCCATAAGAAAATTCTTGAAGAAGTGTTGGCTTCATCCACTATTCCCACAAATCTTGATGCAGAACAATTCCAAGCTATGGTCAAAAATATCATTACGCCTAATCTTCTTACATTCTCTGACCAAGATTTCCCTGCTCAACCATCTCACAACCATGCACTTCACTTGGAAGCCATAGTACATAAGATCAAAGTCAAAAGGGTCTTGGTGGATGGAGGTACGGGCTTGAACATATGTTCTCTCAGTCTCATCAAGCAATTGAAAATATCAAAGGATTATATCGACAAAGGGAAGGGTATCACAATAAGAGCATATGATGATCAAGAAAGAGTGTCTTAGGGCACAATCAAACTCCCTATTCAAGTAGGGCCTGCCATCATGGAAACCACTTGTCAAGTCTTGGACCTCGACTTGCTGTATAACATCCTCCTAGGATGCCCATGGATTCATGCGATGAAAGTAGTAGCATCAACTTTCCACTAATGTGTGAAATTCACACATAAGGGACAAGAAGTTACCATCCATGGAGATCCCAAACCTTTATCATATTGCAAAAATCTTGAAGCAAAGTATTACAAAATCCCCCAAGTACCAAAAAATGATGAGGGCCCATCCACACCATACATCGATCTCGCCACTCTCGCATCCACTTCTACAATAAAGACACCTGCCACTCCCACCATTCCCACCATCTCTAACATCAAGGTCATCATCTAAGATAACGGCTATGGAAACTAAAAGCTCCCTAATAATGCTTTTGTGGTAGGAGAATTACCACAATCTCCTAGATCATTGGGATGCTAGCAAATAAATGAGGCTTCCACATCCCAAACGTCCCCTAAAACTATCCCGAATTCACAAGTTGGGGAGATCTTGGGTGAGAATTTATTGAGGCAGATCCATCTCGTATGCTATATCAAGATGAAATATCAGTACTAGATTTACCAATGGATGATAGAAGCAAGGGTCTGCAAATGATGCTCGCAATGGGCATGACAGAAATCAAAGACTTGGACAAAATGACAATGGACTCATAATACCTATAATGCTAGAGATGCAACCAATAACAAATCTTGGCCTTGGATGTACCCCTCTGAGTATAACCATACATGGCCAAAGTCCTCTGATTACAACGGTTAACAATCCTCCTCAGCCAACCCCAACAAAAATACGCTTACCAGTGTCTAAAGGCAGAGTCATAGATAACTTTACATTTGATATAACCGACGTCTGTAGTAGCAGCGACGATGGTGATATCATGACCAATTTACCTAGGCTATTTGAGGATACCACTCTTTGCATGATTAGCACCCTATCTTTTCAAACGGACCATCAAAATCATGAGACCCACCTAGTATATCCCCAACTCATCGATTATGACCAACGAGGACCACCAATTCTTGATACATTCAAAAATGATGAGGCACTCTCAAAATTCATGGGACTGTTAGATAACATTCCAGATGGGGATCACAAGGCAATGTTCATTATAGAGCTACATACACATGCTTATTATGGGGAAATGATTGAATCCTTCAGTCACAAAAGCGAGTTCTCTAAATTAAGACTAATATCTAAGTCTTTGAGTGAAAACCACACTGTAGCACTCTCTAACTAGAAAAAATTAAAAAGAAAGGACGTATCCAATGGTGAAAACCTCTTTGAGGTGCCCAAGGATGGGGGATTCAATCTTCCTTTAAAATCTATTCATCAGGAAAAGTTAGCAGTCTTGGCAGAAAAATGTAATCCGGTCAACCTAGGAACAGAGGAGACACCGCATATCACATTCTATACGGAATCACTATTATCAGAAGAGCAAGAGCTCCTAGCAGCATTCCTAAGAGAAATACAAATAAAATTCACATGGAGTTATGCTGACATGCCAGGGCTTGATCTAGAGATTGTGGTTCATCACTTAGCAATATATCTAGAAGCAAATCCTGTCAAACAAAAGCTTTGAAAAATGCACCCTTAGATTGCTCTATTAGTTAAAATGGAGTTAAAAAAACTATTAGATGCAGGATTCATCTGGCCAATAGATTATCCAGAATGGGTGTCAAATTTGGTACCTGTTTCAAAACCCAATGGGAACATCAGAATCTGCATAGACTTCAGGGACTTGAACAAGGCACGTCCAAAGGATTACTTCCCGCTTCTCAACATTGATATGATAGTAGAGATGACAACAAGACATGAAATGTTGTCGCTAATGGATGGATTCTCAGGATACAATCAGATCATGATAGCTAAGGAGGACCAACACAAAATAGCTTTCACTTGTCCATGGGGGACATACTGTTGGAACATTATTCCATTTGGCTTAAAGAATGCAGGAGCAACATATCAAAGGGCTATGACATTGATATTCCATGACATGATTCACAAGATGGTCGAAGACTATGTCGACAACATTCTAGCTAAGTCCAAAAAGAGAAAATATCACATAGCAACCCTAAGTGGCATCTTTAATAGATTAGAAGAGTACGAAGTCAGACTAAACCCAAAGAAGTGTGTCTTCGGCGTACAATCAGGAAAGCTCCTAGGATATATAGTGTCAATGAGCGGTATCGAGGTGGATCCAGCAAAAGTAAAATCAATCCTCGAGATGGAGGCACCAAAAAAATTAAAGAAATTTAGAGGTATCCAAGGTAGACTACAATCCATTTGAATATTCATAGCACAACTGTCAAACAAACAGAATCCATACTCTCACCTACTCCACAAGATAGCAGCATACAAATGGGATACCAAGTGTGAAGAGGCATTCAACAAAATCAAGGAATACCTACTGACACCACCAGTCTTAATGCCACCAATCCCAAGAAAACCATTGATTCTATACATATCAAAAATAGTAGAAGCCCTTGGAGCTCTTTTAGCTCAGCATGACAAAAATAGAATGGAAAGGGCCATATATTATATCAATAGGAAAATGGTTGGTCATGAGCTAAACTATTCATTTATTGAGAAAGCATGCTTCACAATAGTGTTTGCATCACAAAAATTTAGACATTACATGTTGGCACATAAAATAAAACTCATCGCCAAAATTGATCCTCTCAAGTATCTACTATCAAAGGCAATGCTCATAGGAAGAATGGAAAAATGGGTGATGACACTATTAGAATACGACATCGAATATGTGGAGCAAAAAGCAATCAAGGGCCAAGTCATCACAGATCAATTAGTAGAAGCACCAATCTATTCAGAGAACCCTCTTGTCTTAGAGTTTCTAGATGAATCCATTTTCAATCTCAACATAGCTAACCACTGGAAATTATACTTCAATGGCTCATACACACAACATGGATCAGGAGCTGGTGTCTTCTTCATCACCCCACAAGGGGATTGCATACCAAGGTCATACAAACTAGCATTTCCCTGCACCAATAACATTGCAGAATATGAGGCTTTAACCATAGGTCTTAGAATAGTAGTGCAGTGGAACATTATAGCTCTCAAAGTATACAGAAACTCCCAATTGATAATAAATCAAGTGAACGATGAATACCAGACCAAGGACGAAAAACTCACTCCATACAAGAAATTAGTGGAGACTCTCAAAGAATCCTTCATCGAAATTACATTTGAGCAGATACCTAGAGCCAACAACAGAGTGGCAGATGCCATGGCAACAATTGGGTCCCTACTGGACATCCCCAACAATGTTCCAAAATATGAATTCCTGATAGAGTAGCTTCTCATTCCTGCATTCGCAGTACCAGAATCAAAATTCATGTGCAAAATCGTTGGTCCCAATGATCCTTGGTACCATGACATTTATACATACCTTCGAATAGGAGTCATACTCACCGACTTAGCATCAAACCTAAAATGAACCTTTGTCAAAAAGGCATCTAGATTTGTCATCCTAAGAGATACCCTATATCAAAGAAGCATAGAAGGAACCTTACTACATTGTTTAAATGTTGAGGATGCATTAACCACTCTAACTGAAGTACATAAAGGTATATGTGGGTCACACTTGAGTGGAATGACCATAGCCAAGAAATTGCTGAGGATGGGTTATTATTGGCCCATAATGGAACAAGAAGCACTTGACTATGCCAGAAGGTGTCTACAATGTCAACATCATGGGGACCTCATCCATGCTCCAACTCAAGAGCTTCATCCTATCATCACACCATGGCACTTTTCGCAGTGAGGGCTTGATCTCATTGGAAAAATCACACCCACTTCATCTAATGGCCATAAATTCATCTTAACCACCATGGAGTACTTTACTAAGTGGGTGGAGGTCATACCCATAATGTACATAATCGGGAAGTAGATTTCAAAGTTCATCTTGAACTATCTCATTTGCTACTATGGTATTCCATAAGCCATTATCTCAGATAATGGGACACCATTCAAAAATTAGGAGGTCTGTGACTTATGCGAGAAATTCAAAATCCAACATCGCTTCTCCACCCCATACTATCCCCAAGGCAATGGCCAAACAGAAGCTACAAACAAAACCATTTTGAAAATCCTCAAGAAAACAGTCAATGACACTAGTCGTGATTAGCATTTATAGCTTAATCCCACCCTCTGAGCCTATCAAACCAGCATCCACACACCCACCGAAGCCACCCCCTTCTCCCTAGTCTACAGATCAGAAGAAGTACTCCCCATTGAGATTGAGATCCCATCACTTAGTATATCACTGCAAAACTTCATCACTGATGAAGACTACCGGGTATCAAGACTAAATGAGCTGGAGCTACTGGATTAGTGATGTATAGATGCTTTGAATCATTTGCAAGACTATTAGAATAGACTCAAAAGGAGCTACAATAAGAAAATCAGAAGCAGGACATTCCAAGTCAGAGAACTAGTCTTAAAAGAAAATCAGAAGAATGTCCCAAACCCAAGCAGCAAACGAAAATTTGAACCCAATTGGTTGGGACCATTCGTCATCACAATAGATTACAAATCAGGGGCATATTATTTATCAACAACCAAAGGGGAACCTCTGCAAGAGCCCATGAATAGAGCTCATCTCAAAAAGTTTTATGCCTAAATCTTTCAAGGTATAGAACCAAAAATCCAAAAAAATAAAAAATGTCCTAAAAAATGGTTACTTCGGCAAAAACCTGGCAAACAGGCATCTTGGTGACAACAAAAAAAACCAAAAAAGAAAAAAACCAAAAAAAATTAGAAAAAGGATAAAAAAAATTGTCCTCTAGTGAAAACCACTTCAGTGGCACTTTGGGCAAGTACCTTGGTGAAAACTTGGCAAACAGGCACCTTGCATAAAATAAGCACTTTCCATCCACCAGGATCTTTATGGCTTGTTCTGCATCATCCATCCATCACGCTTCCATCATCCATCGCATCCAAATCTGCATCTATTACTCATCCACTCGCATTTGCACCATCGCTTGGTCATGTTTTCGTATCATGATCCCTTCTAGTACTACTCAGCCCATCCTCAAGGTCATTTTGTCTTGCCTTTATCGGAGTAGTCTATTGCATCACACTGGGGGCATGTTCTTATTGGATCGGATTCGTGTATGTTCTTAAAATCCTCAAAATCAAAAAATCCAAAAACATCAAAACATCAAAAAATCCAAAAACATCAAAACATCAAAAAAATCCAAAAACATTCAAAACATGTCAAAAAATCCAAAAATAGGTCAAAAAGTCATTCAAAAGGTCAAAAATAGAGTCATCTTGTCGAACTATGTCATCTCTGAGCTTGAACATAGGAAAGGTTGATCTTTGATCATCCACTAAGACACTTAGGTCAGTCCTTTAGGAGCATATCATAATAAGCTAAGATTTCATCATGCATACCTTCATCTATAAATAGGTCAAGTCGTCAATCGAACTACGTGGTCTCTGTGTGTATAACATAGGCAAGGCAAATATGTTGATCAACCCCCAAGGCCCCTAGGATAGGTCTCTAGGTTAGTCTCTTGGTCAAAATCATAGAAAACCCCAAAAACATTGGAAAATCAAAAATCAAAACATTTGAAAATCTCAAAAAATACCAAAAAATAGCCTCAAAACATTGCAAAACATCAAAAACATCCAAATATTTGAAAAAATTCATCCATCTCATCTCACTTGCACCCACAATAACACCATCCATAATAAACTGATCGTCATCCTTAACCTTTGGTGAAATAGTTAGAAACAAGTCTAGCAGCTTAAAAGTAAAACTCAAAAATGTCAAGTCTCAGGTTTAAGTCAGTATGTAAACAAGTTGGTCAATTCTTTGTGTCGATAGTCCATCATCCAAATCGTCCCATATCAATCATCTGATAACATCATGTCCTAGGATGAATTCTTCTTACAATGGGCATTAATTATCAGAAAGAACACTTTGGATAAACGAAATGGTGTGCTGCCATCCACTAACATGTCCTAGGATGTATCCTTCCTTCAATAGGCATTATCTTTTAGCAATAGTTTTGGTTCTTATCCTTAAAAACACATTCCCTTTTGGTTAGTGGTATTGAAGAGCATCAACTTGTTTGTGTGCCTTATCTTTGTCTTTTGACTTATCTTATTGCGCTTAGTCCAAGGACCTCTCGATGATATCTGAACGAAGGATTTAGAGAGATAGGAATGGGGCAACGATCATTATCCTTTTGTTTGCTATACCTGTTGGATGTTCTTGTAAAATAACCTTGGTGAATACTTGCTCTCTTAGATATGTATAGAGGATGTTTTGGACAGCTTTTTGACTATTGCATTGATTGGTTATACCTTTCCGTGTTTTGGTTCGAGATGTTTGAAACTTCTAAAGTGCATCCTAGCAAGGTTTTCTTATGTCAGGTGTGAACAATAATACTTCTATCTATTTGTCGAGTCAAATTCCATCACACTAAGTACCATGCCATCCTGGTCCTTTATACCTTGATGCATCGTACTTATGCGTGTTATCAAACATAAGGTAAGTGACCCTTTTAAAATTGCAATCCTTGATAAACAAATCATCCATTAATCATCATCATATCTCATAAAGTTGGCTTGTTGGATCCTCTTGTCATCATCTAATTTCTTCTTTTCCACACTAACATCGTGTCATGAAAAGATAATCATCATCACCAATGCATCCATCCTGCATCCACAAAGCATCAGTTTTCTACATATCATCTCACATGCATGTTCATCATCATAATATAGATTTGTTAGTCTAAGCATCTCATCAATCACATATTTGCATAAAACATCCATTGCATAATCATAGCATATCACATCATCCATCTCATCCATCATCACATCATATCATCATTTAAGTTGTTTAAGATAATATAGATTTGTTATTCTAAGCATCTTAAAACTATCTCATTTGCATCATCATCCATAACCATCCAGTTTGAACCTCTTTATTGCGAGATCGACCTTCAAATAGAATCTTTTCACTCGATCTCTCAAGGGGGGAATGTACTAGTGTACTTCTTTCCGCTGGGGCAACCGAAAAAATCATAAATTTTTTGAATTTTGATTGTGGCAAGTTTATTCTTTGAACCAATGTAGCAAGTACATTGCTTCAAAGAGGAACCAAATGTAGACATGCAAAATTAGCATCATGCATTCAATTAGCTCCATTCATGAAGTAAACCAAGTTCACATTCATCTGCTCATAAAATTAATCAAGTTCATTAAATCCATTCATTAGGCAAATTAGGTTCATTTAATTTCTAAGGATTATCCACTTAAATTGAATAAATTAACTTTATTTGATTTAAACCTATCATTCCCTCTTTGATTAAATAAATCAAGACTTTATTTAATTAAATCTCAAAATTCATATTTATCCCTCTTGATTTAAATAAATCAAAATATTCAAGTCAAATGGGTCAAATCACATAAACATCATCTAAGCTAATCTAATCCTGATTAAACTAATCTAACCACGCATCATATCCTCTAGCTTTTCCCACTTGCACCAATAAATCATTTTAATTTATTTATAAATTCATTATTTTCTTTCAACCTGGCATAAAAATGAAATATTCCCTCAAGTTTGAATATGAAGACAAGTTGACTTGTCCCTTCCAACATTGCAATAACTTCTCTATTTCATGTCCCCCTCTCAACATTTAATTCACAATTTCAAATTTGAATCTCCCCCTCTTTGGCACATTGGCCAAAACTTGCAAATTCCTCAATCTATCATAATGTGACAAGTGGCTTCATCTCATTGGTCAAATCATTATCCCACATTGCTCTATTTTGAGCTTTCTTCCAACTTGAAAATCTATAAATGAAAGGCATCATTCTTCATCAACCCATCTACACTCCCATGCAAAGTTACTCTCTCAAATTGAGAACTAATTTTTCCCATCACCATTACATTGCATCTTATGAGTTTTAGCAAGGATTGGGAAAGGGTCATTGGCACATTTGACACCAATCCAATATGGATAGGTACTTATCTTGCTTCTATATGTATTTTTGATCTTCTTTGTTATATGTTTGCATCTTTGGAGCATGACATTGTTATTCCATAGAGGTATTCATAGATTTGCATATATGTAAACTAACCCCACTAATGAGTGTTGGAGATGGTTCATTTGCAGATTTAGGGGTTCTTCAAGGCTATCATGCCTTTTATCATATATATATATATATATATATATATATATATATAATATTATAATATGTTCAATAATATTTATTGTGCAATAAGCGAGAGATTTATGTATTCTACCTTATTTATTTTGGATTCCATTTTGAAATATTTTTTAGCAGCAAAAAAAAAACCCTAGTCACTATCGAATCTAGGCCCTAATTTCATTTTAATAAACATACTCTAAAATCCTCATTAAAACCTTATTTTTTAGGTTGTTGCTCACTGAATTGTAGAATTGAAAGGTGAATATCAGTGAAGAAGAGTTTGGAGGAGAAAAATACAATAGCAACAGATAGTGGCAATGGATCCATCTAATCCATCTTCTTTGGCACCTCTCTCACTTTTTTTTTTCCTTTGTTTCTTTTTATTTTTACAACAATTTCTTTTTAAGGGTGATGCAAAGCATCATAACAAACCACCACCAACCTTCATTCATCAAGGGAATTCAATCCCAAATAGAATCAGGAGAAGATCAAATATTCAAGCATCTAGATTGCTTTATCAAAACTCTTAATCTTAGTCATTCCAATCTCTTCATCAATCTTTAGCATACTTGCATTATGGTCATATTGACTAATTCAAAGCAAAAACCATTTTAGAAAACTTTGAATCAATCAATTAGATCAACATGCATTTCCAAAACACCATTTCAACAAGGCAACAATCTTCCATCTCACAAGGTAATAATCCATAATTTGAACAAACACAAGATTTCTTAATCATCAACAATCTATCTTACTTCAAGTAACAACCTAATCAAGGCACTTCAACATAGCCTCCTCAATACAACTCATAACCAAGGAAAAAAATCAACTAACCAATGCATCATTGTTATCAAATCATTACTAGTCCATTGATAGCATCAACTTGATAAAAGCAAAACATTAATCTGCTCAATAATCTCTTAATCAAGACACCTAGACATACATCGTATCCTTTCACCTTTAGCAATCACTAGACCACTTTGCACACAAGGCTTCCATAAGGTTAGGCACAAAATTATTTTCCTAACTTTCACCATACCTTCAATCCATTGTAATCTTCATCAAATCACTTAAACAAATAGGAACAAGTTCTCATACCACTGCCCTAAGAATGATTCCTACAGTAAAACATCTTCTTGTTCTTTGAATACTCCTTGCTCCAATACCTCAAACCATCAATATTTCTTTCCAAACACAAACCAAGTATAGATACAACTACAGTAACTTTAATAAAACAAGATTCAAACATTTATAGTCACATGTGTCTATTGTTCATCAGATTACCATTAACTATGAAAACAAAGCATCTCTTGCCAAATATGACTCCATACCCTAAAGTAGGTGAATGATCACTCAAACTAATTCAAATTTCAAGATCCAGAGTCATTTCCAATGTCCCTTTACCATACAAATAACATAAAAAAACTTAAGAATCTTCCTCAAGGAAATTATCAGTTTCTCAAATAGAACACTGTCGAAGGGCTACTAGATTAGGCTTGTTTTGCAAAGGAGTTTCCTTTTACACTATCTCAAATCTTTGAATAACCTTGAATAGTCAAAGTAAAGGTCACAAAACACCTGATTTATCCACTTTCAAAGATTGAAAGATCCATTTAGATAGTATATTAACAAACCCTTAATTTTAGGCTGAAAACTCCCAAAACAGTGAGGGTTTTGTGAATATCACCCATACAAACCTCCAACTCTTTGGCCAACGATTGAAACATGCTCCCTTTTTTTCTTAAAATTCCTTTAGAAACATCTCCTTGTACATGCACACGTTATTTCTCCAATACCCTGTTTGAATGCTTCATTTTCAAGAGGAAAAACTCAAAAATTGAATTGAAAACAACATTATACTCTTGTGTTTTCTTTTCTTACTATCCTGCCACCACAATAGACACTAAACACAATTAAAAGACACTAACTATAATCCATCCCATCGACCAACTACTTCTACATTGATGGGATGGAGTCTTATGCCTTTAAAAGACTCTCAAACCCTTTTTTGAGGGTTTAACAATTTTTTGTTTTCAAAACCTTCTCAACTATGTAAATCTACTTCTAAACACTACTAATTGATGGAAGATTCATAGTATGATAAATAAATAACAAATTTATGGTCTTTAGACTTAGTACAATCCGTACAAGGACTAATAAAGAAGGAAAACACAAATTTTTTGTAGACAAAACCTTTATTTCTCAAATTTCATTACAAGAATACAATGAAGATCCCTTTTCCTCGCCTCACACTTGATTTTTATAAATTTTCCCCTTTAGTAACTGACTTACCAACTTCCATTTAGTTCAAAACTACCTTTTGCCTCTTGATTTCCTAATTTGTGCTCTTTGTTTGCATAATTATATTTTGACACCAACATTGCATTATTTGCATTTTTCATCTCCTTAACTACCTAATGACTTATTTTATGACTTGATTATATTCAAATTATCCTTTACAAGGCCTTGACACTTCATTTTGAACTCAATCACACAAATTATACCAATTAATCTTTTGAAGGCCTTTACAAGATCTAGGTGCTCCTGCACCAAAGGGTGCCCTATATGCTTCACTATGGATCTTGGTTGAACTTTCATTTTAATAAACATACTCTAAAACCATCACTGAAACCTTATTTTCAAGTTGCAACTCACCATATTGGAGAACTAAAAGGTGAATACAAGCAAGGAATAGTTTGAAGGAGTTGAAACCAATAGCGGCGGGGAAAGCAACAAAAGATGGTTGCATTATCTTAGTCATAATTTCATTTTAATAAACATACTATAAAACCCTTGTTGAAACCTTATTTTTCAAGTTGCAGCTCACCATATTGGATATTTGAAAGGTGAATACCAGTGCTTAGGAAGACTTTGACGGAGTTGAAACCAATAGCGACAAGGAAAGCAACAAAAAATGGGTAAAGGATTCCATAATGTAAAAACCTAAATGTGCTCATTATCGGATCTTGGTCGTAATTTCATTTTAATAAGCATACTCTAAAACCCTTGTTGAAACCTTATTTTCAAGTTGCAACTCACCAAATTGGAGAACCATGGATCACTTTTGAAAGTCTTAAGGAAAAAATCTACTATTCTAGGGGTGGAATCTTTGACAGATTCAAAAATACAAGCGATGGTGTAGGAGGGAGATTTAGATGGTGACAGAGCTCTGAATGAGCATGAATTTTGCACTCTCATGGTTTGATTCAACCCTTCTTTCATGGTGGAGGCTAAAAATTAGCTCCTGGAATCCCTGGTCCATGAATTGGAAGAAACATTGAAAGATTCTAAAGCTTAAAATTCAAAGAAATATTTATTCTCATTTATTTTGTTACAAATCCTAGTCTGCCTTTCATCACTTTTTTAATGCGATGGGAATAGAAATTTAGCATCTAAGCTGCATTAGGATTTTATCAACATAAATACCTAGCATATGCAATGGAAATCCTCTATTTTATTTTGAGGGGCAATCTTATGGAATTAACAAAATATAGCTACAGATCAAATGAATATTTTAAAAAAAATAGGAGTTCTATTTTCATAGTTGTAAATCTGAAGTTGGTTTTGGAGGGAGGGAGTTGAAAAGTTTTCTCAATAATAAGGTTAAATTTTTGAGGATTAATTAAGTTAGATTTGATTTGTAACTTGAATTACTAGTTCACCCAAATAAATGACTAAACCATGACTAAATAAATGACTACCATGACTAAAATAAATGACTACCATGACTAAATAAATGAATACAATGACTAACATAAATGACTACAATGACTAAATAAATGACTACCATGAATAAATAAATGAAAAATGACTACCATGAATAAATAAGCAACTACCATGAATAAATAAATGACTACCATGACTAAATAAATGATCAGTTAACAACAATTAATGACTAAATATGCTACCAAATTGATCAATCAAAATAACCAATAAATGACTAAAAACGGTTTACTCATGAATTTGGTCGCGTTATAAATGACTAGCAATAAATGGTCACGTGACCTATTTTAGTAGTTTTTTTAGTCATTTATTGTTGTTTTTCTACTAGTGGAATGTATAGAGAAAATTAAGAGGTCGCTCAAAATCCTAACCGATTTGGACTCAGGAATTATCGAGGGGGACTCCTATCTTTACCTTTGTATTCAAATTGTGGCAGTGAGCAGACTTCTGATGGAAATTCTACCTTGTGCGGAGGGGAGGAACCAAGTGGCTATAGTGGATGGGAAGGAGGAAAAATATTTATGCTTGAAGTGCGGCTGCAAGGGTCACACGAAGGCACTATGCCAAAATAAACCAAAGATGAAATCGGTGTGGAGACCTAAACCATTCCAAACAAAGGATTCAAGGGTTTTGGTTCCATAAGAGAGCTCATTCCTGGGGGACAGCAGTAAATCTTGGGATTTTCTAGAGATTCCATCTTTTAGAGGGGAAAAAAAAGTGATAACAATTTTTTGAGGTGCCAACGATCAATGTTTCCCTTGTTGTGGAAAATTGTGAAGAATTTGAGGCCATGGGGGTGACTATTTTCCTTTTTTGACACCAAGAAATGCAAGATATGGTGCAAATGATCTGAGGCCTACTCGAGCTTCTTTGGATTTTATTAGGCACAAGGATGTTGAACCTGGGGATCTCACATTGGATATGGAGCCTGATGGGGTTGACTCAGATGGAAATTACTCTTAGGAGGATGAGCTGGGGATAGTTGATCCTCATTGTATCAGCCAATCTATGGCTAAGTTATTGGTTAAAACAAAGGAAGGAATACCAATAAAAAAAAGCAAGAGGAGGAGCATGAAAATAAGGGTCTTTTGAGTATTAAGAAATTTATGAAATCTAAGGGCTCACCAAGGTCTCCCTTAGAGAGAAATGAATATCATGACGTGGAATGTTAGGGGACTTTTGGAGCCTAACAAGAGGTGCTTAGTTAAGTGTAATTTAGACCATTTGTTGACAAATATAATTCTTTTGCAAGAAACAAAAATATGCTTTGAGGAGGGTGAGACTAATTTTGTAGGAAATGGTCAGGCCTTTTTTGGAATGTTATTGGCTTGACTGGTGGTTTGGGGATCTTGTGGGCTTCCGCCAATGTGGACATCAAATTGGTGGATGTGCATCACAACTGGATGCAATGTATGGTCAAATGTAGACAAATAAATCTTGAATTTTTGTTATGGGTGATCCCACAATACTAGTTTACAATTTTTGGCCAAACTAGACACTGAACTAATTTTTTCTAACTAAATCATCACTTTCGGGCACCTATAGCGGCTAAACCATGAGGAATTTGAAGATGATGTAAACTAGTGACTTGTGACATTTTTTTTGTAGATTCTAAATATATTTTTTTCAATTTCTTTGGAATCAGATTGCACTTATTTTTCCATCTCCTTTGAAAACTAGTTTTCATTAGTAAACACCATTTTTAAGGAGTGATGCTTGTCGTATACAACATAACCTTTTTATATGAAAGATAAAATTAAAATTTTTTGAATTTAGATTTGTAACTACGATATCTAACTAGTTCATTTGGTTTCATAGTGTTTTATTGAATTTTTTTCCTTAATCATGTTTTGAAGTCAAACTAATTACAATTTAGACATAGGCGGACCGTATAGAACATAATTTTTTTTGTATGGATTGAAATTCAATTTTTTTTACTAGATCAAGGACATCAATACCTAGCTTGAACATATTTCTTAGAATTTTATTTTGATAATCTGCTATTTTTCCACATGTGCAAAACAGAGAGCTTGATTTTTGGTGAAAAACCTATGTTTAATCAAACTAAGAAAACAAATACATAATAAAACCAAAACATATTAAAATTATATTTGATGGATAGCTCGTTCTAAGGACTACCATCATCCAGTTGAGTCTATGAAGTCTCCTCCATTTTCATCCTCAACTCGAGCTTTGAAGGGAAAAATTCTACAAAAATTTGGTGCCAGAGGGGGAGAGGGGGGAGCAAGGGGGAAAGGGGGGTTCTAATGAACCTAGGTTCGAACAAACTCCCCTTGGAGGTTCACTCAAACCTAGGTTCATTTGAACCCCCTCTTTTCCATTGTCTTCATAAAAAAATGCATAAAAAATGGGGGCCATCATTTAATATGGTTCGCTCGAACTAGGGTCCATTTGAACCCATTTTGGGTCCATTTGAACACCCCAATTCGTGAGAACCCCTAAAAAGCAAAAAAAAATCATAGGAGTGTTTTTGAAATTTTCCTTCCTTATTGGAATTGTAAACCAATTTTGTGGGTTTACCCTTATTCAATATTTATGGGTTGATAAAAATAGAAAAAAAGTTAGTCGTGTGGAATAGTATCAAATCAAAATTTGTGGGACTTGGAAGCAATAAGCTTTTTTTGGGATATAATGCAATTTTGGATCTTAGAAAAAACGTGGTAGACTAAACAAGGTAAATAAGGTAATGGTTGACTTTAGAGACTTTATTGCATCATTGGTCATGGTCAATTGTGTCCCCAAGAATGGTATTTACACCTAGACTAATCAGAGGGTAGGTTTTACCAACATCTTTGAGCATCTGGGTAGATTTTTTATTGGGGATGGTTGGTTGTGTGATGAGCATTCTACTAACTCAAGTATTTTACCCATCACAGTTTTTGATCATTTTATGGTACTACTAAACATAAGCTTGAGTGAGAATCCAATCAAAATCCACTTCAAATTTTAATCATTGTGGTGGAGGGATCCAAAGCTAATTAAAATTTTGGAAGAATGGTGGAATGAGGGAAGGCATTTCGACAAGACTATGAGTTTCTACATTACTTATCACCTTGCATTTTCCAAAAACAAACTCAAATCTTGGAACAAGGAGACCTTTAGGGATATCTTTATGGAGAAAGAACAAGTCAAAAATGAATTGGAAACTTTGAATGAGAAAGTGACCAGGTCAGGGATGATTGTGTTCGAATACCAAAAAAAGAGCTAAAAGCATGACATGCAGAATTACTAGCTTGGGAATAACTCTACTAGAGGGATAAGGCTAGGGAGTTGTGGCTTAGGGAAGGAGATGCTAATACTATTTGACTCAACCAACACTGAGAGGGGGGTGAATCAATGTTGTGCAATTTTTAACTTTACTAATATGTTCTCTCAAGTCCCTAAAACATTCAATCAAAAGAAAGATGTATGAAAAAAGAACAATAAGCCACAACACCATAACACAAGTATTTTTATGTGGAAACCCTATTAGGGAAAAACCACGGTAGAGGTTAATCCACAATTTTCGTACTCAAAACATAAGTGCTTTACAAAATGGGAATGCACTTGCATTCAAGCGCACTACCTAGAGCTCACTGCTCAAAAATCAGGAAGGCTCACTTCCTTACAAATATTTGGATTATATCAAAAGCTTGAATTAAGAAGATAGCATCTAAAAATTCCTTATTATAGTTTTGATTAGGCTCATAGATCATATTTTGGACCTTTTGTCAGATTTTGCACTTTGCTTTGCTCTACCTTAATTTGCTTCACTAAATCCTCTTTTGCACAAGTGAAAATCACTCAACTGCTCTTCTAATATTCACACACACATCAACACATATTGAACACTCACACATACACACCAAAATGAATTAACTGATCTCATAAATATATCTGCCACCAAGGATTCAATTGCTATATGTTGGTTTCAATAAAGTAGAAAATATTTTCCAATTGTCGGCTCAAATCATGAGTGACATTTAATGTGCATCCACCAAAGTCAACCATAGCATAGTTAGGACCCCAAAAAAATCTCCAATATGAAAATACTCCAAAACAATTCACCTTAAACATCCACAACACCCAACATTCACTTAGTCGGCCTTCTAGTACTGTTGAACAAAAAATTGAACAACCGGATCTCCTAACTCATACACCAATTAATGTGACAACACAAAACTCAAGAATAACACATTTCATATACCCAATGACCTTCCTTGAGATCCACAACCAAAACTGATAAACTGGTAATGCAAACCACTTGACAAATTCAACTTTAGTCAGATACCCTATTCTCTACTATGTCTTCCGGTATGGTCAGATACTGAAGTGTGGACCAGATCAATGACTTAGGTTGCCATCAATGACAACACCAGAAGCCATATGCCAAAAATCTCCCCCTTTGGCATTGATGGCAACACTTAGTGAAAAATGACTAAGTTTCAGAACCTTCAAAACGCCACAGGTGACAAAACTCCCCCGAGTTTGATAAGGCATTTTTCACTGCTCTCTCTCCCCCTTTGACATCAATGACAAAAAGATAATAAAATATTTTATTTCTCCCCATATGAAGTGTAACCAAAAGCTTACTTATGTAAAACTAATTCAAAAATTTGAAGAAATATAGCCGCTAATTGAAGATTATTTTGTACTTTTCATTCATCTCCAAAAGAAACTTCTTCCATACTTCCGCTGCAATCCCGATGATTATGATCATGTTATTTTTTTAGATGTCTGGTTGATAATTTTGATAAGGGATTCCAAAATGGTGAATGCTTCTTCCAATATTTCTCCCTTCCTCAGTATCTAAATCAACTATTCCAACCTGCATTCGGTTATGTCCTTCACTTTCCAAAAGGTGCAACAATCTTGTTCCTGGAGTTTTGAACATTTCTATGCTCTGTCTACAATTCCTGAATCCTTTTCCTGATTGCACCATCTTGATCTTGAGACATGTTTAAATTTTTTCCAATATTGTTCAGCTCTAATTCAATTTGTTCCAGCTTCTCTTTGTACTTGTTTATTGCATGAGGCCATCGAAGATTATTGTTATAGATGTTGTTTGTTGTGCTTATACATTTCCTTAGTAGATTCATGTGCTTTTTCAGCTTGGTGACAATTTGCATTGCTTCTTCAAGTGTAAGATCACTTCTTCTTCTTCCTTATTCTAAGACTCAAAGTCCATGATTTCCTTGATGCATTCAATCATCTCTTCTAGAAACATATTCTACAAACTCTCTAATTTGATATGATTGTGCACAAAATGAGTACTTTGTACTCTTAAGATCAAGTCCTGCTCATATGAGGTCTAATAAACCACATGTTCACAATCTTCGGCATTCCATCTTCCTCATGAATAAGCTGCATTAGCTCTTCTTTAGTTAAATCACCTTCTCCTTCACTTCCTTCTGCCATTTCCTTTTCGTGTTCTAATTCAGCTATTTCTATTTCTTTTCCTAGGGTGTCCTTAGTTTCCTTATTAGATTCCTCATCTGGTATGTCCACAACCACCTGTTCTTTTCCTTTCCCTTCAACTTTTGGAGTCTTGCATGTTGGTGGAGCAATTTATTTTTCTCTTTTCTTCTTTCTTTCCATCTCATCGGAGGAGGAACCAACTTCAAGTGCACTTACCGGAATGGGAATAGCAATTGATCCAAACTTCCTTAGAAAATCCTTAAAGAAACTTCCATACACTTGATCACAATTTTCCAAATTATTAGAGTATATGTAAATCTACTTGCAAATTGGTTCATTCTCTTTCCATATTACATTGTTATTCAGGGGTAAACAATTCAGAAAATACATCACAAGGAATATAACCAAAGTGCCAAACCTAAAAGGGTAACCTATCTCCTTTGTCAATTGCACATTCTCCATCAGTTGATCTTTCAGTAATCCACAAAGATCAAAATCCTACTATTCCATTATCATCTTGTGTGAGATATAAATAGTACCTGCCGAAGTTTCACCTTCTTTGTTTCTAAAAATGATTTTTTAGGATATTCCATGTGCAATGTACCTTGTCACTGAATCTTTAATTGTGGATATTATCAATGCTCTTTGATCTCCAATTACTCCAATTAAGGTTTTGACTTCTTTATTTCAAATTGACTTCTTCCTCAGCACATCCCCAACTTTGCATAACCCAATTACAATTTCAATCACTTCTTTCGAGATATGGTAGTGTTTATCCAAAGTCAAAATATCATCATTCAATCTGTCCAAAATAAACTCAACAATTTCTATGTTTATGAAATACGGGAATTAACTCCAAATGTCCAAACTTTTTTGTTTTGCTTCTTTCAACCATTTAAATTCATTGTGTGACAACAGATTTCTTTTAGCTCTAATCTTCTCACTGCTATACTCATCTAGTTTTATCATTCCTTTGATTTGTTCTATTTTTCCTTTCATAAACATGAAAATAATTTCTTCAACCACACACTAAATTAGACGAAAATTTCTCAATACTACCAAAGTGCTTGATGGATTAGGGTTCCACCACCGAATTCTCCTCACGCATTTGAAATTCTGATGCAGGGTGCTCTCCTTCTTTTCTTCGACACAAAGTGGAAAATAAGGGTTTCAAGTTGCTTTTTTAACTCACACACCTAAATTTTGTTGTTATAAATGCTTTTTTCCCTAACTTATCTAGATACCCTATTTTCTTAGTCATCAAACAAAAACTTCTACGAACCTTCAACTCAGCATAATATATTTTCCAACTATTCCAACAACATTTGTACTAAACTCATCTACATCCCGGTGCCAATTACTGGCAAGGGGTTTGAAATATTTTCTTGATAGCTCCCCCTAGGCCAAAGGCCTAAAACTAATTCCCAGAGGAATTACTAGAAGCAGGTTCTAGTGTTGGCTCATTTCTTGCAATAGAGGAACACTTCTTCACCCATGTCTTCTTCATCTAATCTCTTATGTCATCCATAGTCACTTTCCCTTTTCATTTATCATCTTTTTGCATATTTATCCCTTTGTATTCCAGACCTCTTCTATCCATATTCTTGTTTTTGTAGAGTCTTGCAATGTGGCCGTATTTGTTGCAATTGAAGCACACAACATTTCCTTGTCCAGACTAGTCATTCCATCTGCATTGATTAGCAATATTCCCAAATTTTCCACAAGTATAACATTTTATATTCCTTCTATTGACAGAGTTGTTTGGAATATTTCTACATTTAATTAACTTATGACCAAACTCATCAATTGAAACACTAACTGGAGAATGATGGATCACTTGATTTCATTTTACTTCTACATTGAGCAGCCATATGACCAAATTTATTGCAAGAAAAATAGTATACATTAAAATTTTGAGCATTAAGTTGTCTTACTAGATGCCTTTTTGCTTTGTTCATTTGATTACCTTGCCTAAAATTCATTTTTCTAGATCTGAAACTTTCTCCTATCTCATATCCAAGACCTTGCTTGTCATTTCCATTCTTCTGTCCTTGAGTCAACTCATCAAGCTTAACTAAGCTAATCTTGAACTTCTCCTTGTATTCTTTTGCAGTAGTAAGTTCATCCCTGATGATAACAATCAATTTTTCAAGCTCTTCTTCATTGTTTCTAGATTGTTGCAGTTCAATCTCTAATTGAATGAATTATCCATTAATTCTATTGTATTCATTATATCTTTCTTTTAGGAACTAGGCAAGATTTTCCTCATTCTTCTTTCTTTATTCAATCTCCTTAGTCATCTTCATCGCCATAGATTTCATCTCATGCTTTAGGGTAGCATTGTCTCTAGCAAGCTTTTCACATTCTTTAGTTGTTTCCTTCAAGGTTTGATTCAGGTGAACATCATCCATGCTTTTGATCTCTTTCTACTTAATATGATCACAGAAATCCTTTCTCTTCTCCTTGGATTTAATAATCTGATCCTTCAACTTCTGAATAAATTTCTTAGCATCCTTAAGATTTTCTCTCAATTCCCAGACTTCTGCTTCAGATTGATCAATATCATCAAATGCCACCAAAAGTTGTTGTTGAAGACTACCAAAGTCCATTACATTTCAAGATCCACCTCAAGTTGTTAAACTTCTTCCAAGGAACTTAGCTCTTATACCAATTGTTGGACTCAAGCAACACTGAGAGTGGGGGGGTGAATCAGTGTTGTGCAATTTTTAACTTTACTAATTTGTTCTCTCAAGTCCCTAAAACATTCAATCAAAAGAAAGATGCATGAACAAAGAACAATAAGCTACAACACCATAACACAAGGATTTTTACGTGGAAACCCTATTAGGGGGAAAACCACAGTGGAGGTCAATCCACAATTTGAGTACTCAAAATATGTGTTTTACAAAATGGGAATGCACTTGCGTTCAGGTGTACTGCCTAGAGCTCACTGCTCAAAATCAGGAAGGCTCACTGCCTTACAAAAATTTGGATTACATCAAAACGTTGAACAAAGAAGATAGCATCTACAAATTCCTGGTTACAGTTCTAGTTAGGCTCATAGATCAAATTCTAGACCTTCTACCAAATTCTATACTTCACTCTACTCTGCCTTAATTCGCTTCACTAAATCCTCTTCTGCACAAGTGAAAATCACTCAACTGCTCTTTTGATATTCACACACACATCAACACATATCAAACACACACATACACACCAAAATGAATTAACCGATCTCATATATATATATATATATTTTCCACCAAGGATTCAATTGCTATATGTCGGCTTCAATAAAGTAGAAAATATTTTCCAACTATAGGCTCAAATCATGCATAACATTTAATGCGCATCCACCAAAGTCAGCCATAGCATAGTTAGGACCCAAAACAAAATCTCCAATATGAAAATACTCCAAAAAAAATGCCTTAAATATTTTGCAACACCCAACATTCACTTAGTCGGCCTTCTAGCACTGTTGAAGAGAAAATTGAACGACCAGACCTCCTAACTCATACACCAATTGATGTGACAGCACAAAACTCAAGAATAATACATTTCATACACCCAAAAACCTTCCCTAAGATCCACAACCAAAACTAATAAACTGGTAATGCAAACCACTTGACAGATTCAACTTCAACCGAATACCCTGTTCTCTACTCTATCTTTTGATATGGTCAGATACTGATGTGTGGACCAGATCAATGACTTAGGTTTCCATCAATGGAAACACCAGAATCCATATGCCAACAAATACTAAGCTTTTTTACAATTATTCTAGGTCATGAAGGGAGAGAAATCAAGTGGAAAACATCAAGCGCTCCAATGGTACAATTGCCAATGACTAATATAGTATAGAAGCAGAGGCAATAAAATACTTTGAGTCGCTTCTTGAGGAAAAAGAGACAAATGATATCAATAGTGATCTTCCCATTTTGGAGTGTATACTAAAATGTATTAGAGAAGAAGAAAATAATTTTTTGTGTGCACCATTCTCAGTGGAAGAAATTTGTATTGTTATCTTTGGCTTGCATCCTAATAAACCGCCTGGCCCAAATTGCCTTATTGCTAAGTTCTTTCAAAATTGTTGGCACTTTATGGGTCTAGATATCTAGAAATTGATGGAGGATTTTTGAAAAAAATGAGGTTTATAAGAGACTTTAGTAATACAATTATTGCCTTGATTCCAAAAAACACTGATTGTTGCTCCTTTGTCAAATACCGACCAATATCCTTGTGCAATACTATATACAAGATACTAGCTAAATCTTTGGCGAATAGGCTAAAAACTATAATGGAATTTTTGATCTCAGAAGAACATAATGGATTTACTCCAAGAAGGGAGATTATAGACAGCTTAATCACAACTTCAAAGACTCTACACACAATGACATCAGAGTGAAGGAAAGTTATGTTAATCAAGCTTGATGTTAGTAAAGCTTATGATCATGTTCAATGGAAGTTTTTGCTTTGGGTATATAAATAAATTTAGGTTCTCAAAACACTGGATGGAAATGATTGAAATGTGTATATCTATGCCTTGGTATTTGGTATTGTCAATGGTTTGTGACAAGGAGATCCCTTGTCTCCCTTCTTCTTCATGATAATGGCTGAAGTGATGGGCCATCATTTCAAGATTGAGTGAGGTTGAACTCTGTGTTAGAACTATCTAGTAATTTCTACCGTCCCCTTACCTTCAACTGTTTGCATTTAATTCACCAACTTCACCACCAACTGCAATAATTTCTTCATCTAGAAATGTTGATGGTTAAAGTCTAGTTTCTTCTTCCACTGACTGCATTTAAACTTCTCCATCTAGAAACGTCAGTGACAGAATAGAAAAATGTGAGTAAGTGGAATTCTAGAGACTTCTGTATTTTTCTGAAACATCTATAAAAAGAGGTAGATGTAACCATTTCTAGCAGGCAATAAAATCAAGTTTATTGTGTTGTAGCACACACTTCTCTATTTTGTTTCTGCCTCTGCCCACATCATAGTGGTATCAGAGCAGGTCACTGGGAGAGCTGGAAATATTGTGGTCTACAAAGATCACTGCCCAGATTAGAGCCACTAAAGACAAACTTTCAAGATTCTTATTGCTGAGTAAGCTACCAGGGAAATCACTGATTGCAGTTGAAGATTGCCACTGGAGAAGAAGAGGATCTTTGTCGGATCTGAAGATTTTTACCATCAGCAAAGACTGAAGGAAGCAAATCTTTTGAAGTTGAATGCTAAAGAGTTGTGAAGGCCGCAGCCTTAAGAGGAAGCCAATCACTGTTTACAGCACAGAAAGGGAGATTGTTGTAAAAGGTGAACAGAGGTAATGATATGAGCATTAGCTTAAGAATTTATGAAGGGTTTTTTTTCACATTATTACAGAAAGGATTGTGATAGAAAATTTGTGTTACTCTAGTTGGGGTTTGAAGAATTTTTTTAAAATGGCATCAAGCATGTATCAACAACCTATGATTCCAATATTTTCTGGCAAGAATTATGATAATTGGGCTTTTAGAATGAAATTAACATTTGATTCATATGAGTTATCAGACATAGTTTTAAATGGTTATACTGAACCACAAGATGAATCTACTTTAAGTGCTGATGAAAAGAAAAAGCTTGATGAAAATGGGCAAAAGAATAGAAGGGCTTTGCAGATAATTGGGCAAGCATTGGATGATTCAGTTGTTGGAAGGATTAAACCAGCCATTACAGCCAAGCAAGCATGGGACATTCTAGAGACGACATATCAAGGTACTAGTAAGGTAAAAATTGTGAAACTACAAGCACTTAGAAGAGAATTTGAAAATTTGCAAATGAAAGATTCTGAATCAATAGACCAATTCATATATCGTGTTACGAATTTGGTTAATCAAATAAGGAAAAATGGTGATGAGCTAATAGATCAAAAGGTTGTAGAAAAGGTTTTAAGAAGTTTTCCTAGAAAATTTGATGCAATTGTTGTGGTAATTGAGGAATCTAAAGATTTGACTACATATTCTATGGATGAGTTGGTTGGTTCTTTGAAAAATTATGAAGACATGTTGAATAGAAATGACAATACCTCATTGGAGAATGCATTCAAAACACAAATGACATTTGGCAGAGGTAGAGGAAGAGGAAATCCTGGATTCAGAGGAAGAGGAAGAGGAAGATATAATTACCAAAGAGAAGAAAGGAGGAGTCCAGATCTAGGAGGAAGGAGAAATCAAAGTTTCAACTCAAGAGGACGCAATAACTATCAGGCACCACAAAGGTATGATAAGTCTAATGTACAATGTTATTATTGCAATAAGTATGGTCACTTGGCAAATGAATGTCGAAAGAAACAAGCAGATATGGGAAAACAAAATGCAAATTTCTCTGAGAGTAGTTCTGAGACATTGTTTATTACTTGTAATGTAGCTCAAGAAAGTACAAGTAATATTTGGTTTCTTGATAGTGGTTGTAGTAATCATTTGACTGGAAATAAAGAGTTGTTTGAGAATTTGGATACTTTAGTTAAATTAAAAATTAAATTGGGTAATGATAACATAGTGGAAGTCATGGGAAAAGGTGCAATTAATGTAATAACAAAACTTGGTAAGAAAACTATTCCTGATGTTTATTTTGTACCCAATTTGAAGCATAATCTCATAAGTGTGGGACAACTCACTCAAAAGGGTTATAGAGTTGCTTTTGAAAACAATGTGTGCACTATATTTGATATTTCTCCTAGTAACATGGTGATTGCCAAGATTGAAATGACAAACAACAAAATGTTCCCACTTCGCATGAAAAGTGAAATGGTGGAGGAGATTGGAGCAAGTTTCACGGCATCAAGTCAAGATCAAGCATGGAAATGGCATTTAAGGTATGGCCATCTAAACTTCAAAGGATTATATTTGTTGCAAAGGAAGAATATGGTAAGAGGTTTACCCTCCATTGAAGCACCATTGAGTACATGTGAAAGTTGTGTTTTAGCTAAGCAACATAGAAAGAGTTTTCCAAAAGAAATGTCATATAGAGCTTGGGCACCCTTAGAAATTGTGCATACAGATTTATGTGGTCCAATGCAAACCCCATCGTTAGGGGGGAGCATTTATTTTCTAACATTCATTGATGACTTTAGTAGAAAAACATGGGTTTATTTTCTTAAATACAAATCTGAAACATTTGGCAAGTTCAAGGAATTCAAGGCATTGGTTGAGAAACAGAGTGGCCTATCCATCAAGGTATTGAGATCAGATAGAGGAGGAGAATACAAGTCAAATGAGTTTTTGGATTATTGCAGGTATCATGGAATAAAGAAGCAATTCACTACAAGTTACACACCCCAACAGAACGGTGTCGCAGAAAGGAAGAATCGAACAATAATGGAGATGGCAAGGAGCATGTTGAAAGGTAAGAATCTACCTAATGAGTATTGGGCTGAAGCAGTTGCTTGTGCAGTTTATATCTTGAATAGGAGTCCAACAAAGATTGTGAGGGACATGATTCCACAACAAGCATGGAGTGGTAAGCATCATAGTGTTTCTCATTTTAGAGTATTTGGTTGTATTGCATATGCACATGTGCCTAAAGAAACAAGGAGTAAATTGGATGATAAAAGTGAAAAATGCATTTTTATTGGTTATGATGAGAAATCTAAGGCATATAAGTTGTTTAATCCTATAACTAAGAAAGTTATTGTAAGTAGAGATGTTGTATTCAAAGAAGAAGAATCTTGGGATGGCAATATAGACAAGACAATTGCAGGTACAGGAACAATACCATATGAAGAACAAGGAGAACACTCAATTGAGCAAGGAGGAACACCATCAAGAAGCCAACAAGGAGAAAACTCACAAATGCAAGTTGAGCAAGGAGATTCATCAAGTCCACAAGTAAGTAATGAATCAAATCCTACACTTGCATCATTAAGACCAAGACTAAGAGGCAACAAGACTAGGAGCTTGCAAGAAGTATATGATCAAGGAGATAGGATAGATTTGCAATCTAGTTTTGCTTTATTTGCTCAAGATCCTATATATTTTGAAGATGCAATTAAGGAAGAACATTAGATTAATGCAATGAATGATGAAATGGAATCTATTGAGAAAAATGATACATGGGATCTATTTGATTTACCTAAGGATAAAGAATGCATAGGAGTGAAATGGGTTTATAAAACTAAGTATAAGGCAAATGGAGAAGTTGACAAATATAAGGCAAGATTAGTAGCCAAGGGATTTGCACAAGAATATGGAGTTGATTATAATGAAACATTTACACCTGTAGCAAGACTTGATACTATTAGAATGGTACTAGCTATTGCAGCCCAAAACAATTGGAAGGTTTATCAAATGGATGTCAAATCAGCTTTCTTGAATGGATATTTAGAAGAAGAGGTTTATGTGCAACAACCACCAGGATATGAAATAAAAGGTTATGAAAACAAAGTTTACAGGTTGAAGAAGGAACTTTATGGATTAAAGCAAGCACCAAGAGCATGGTATAGTAGGATAGATTCATACATGATAAAGAATGAATTTAGCAGAAGCACTAGTGAACCTACATTATACACCAAAGTCAATGAGCATGGTCAGATTTTTAATGTTTCCTTATATGTTGATGATTTGATCTTTACAGGTAATCTTTCTATTGACATGTTTAAATCAGCAATGAAAAAAGAATTTGAGATGACAAATTTGGGTTTAATGAAATATTTTCTTAGCATTGAAGTCACTCAGAATGATAAGGGCATTTTCATTTGTCAAAGTAAATATGCAAAAGATGTTTTGAGAAGGTTTAGATTGATAAATTGCAATCCAGTTTCCACTCCTATGGCAATAGGAACAAAACTAAGTAGAGAAGATAATGAAATGGATTATAATTCAACTATATTTAGAAAATTGGTTGGTAGTTTGATGTATCTCACAACAACTAGGCCAGATATAATGTATGGAGTTAGTTTGATTTCTAGATTCATGGATGCACCAAAAAATTCACATTGGCAAGTAGGAAAAAGGTTATTAAGGTACATTGCAGGAACTATGAATCATGGTATATTGTATTCTACTTCAGATAATTTTCAGTTGGTTGGATACACAAATAGTGATTTTGGAGGAAGCATTGATGACAGAAAGAGTACATCTAGATATGCATTTCATCTTGGAACAGGAGTTGTGGCATGGGCGTCAAAGAAACAACCAATAGTGACAATCTCCTCTGTAGAAGCAGAGTATGTTGCAGTTACATCAGCAGCATGTCAAGCACTTTGGATGCGAAGAATCTTGAAGGATCTAATGCATGAGCAAGAGGAGCCTACTACAATCTATTGTGACAACAATTCCACCATTGCACTATCAAAGAATCATGTTTTTCACAAAAGGACAAAGCACATTGACACTAGATATCACTTCATTCAAGAATTGGTCAACAATGGAGAACTCAACGTACAACATTGTAGATCAAAGGAACAACTTGCAGACATATTCACAAAGGCATTAGCACAAGAAAAATTTGAATATTTGAGAGAAATATTGGGCATTGTAAATATTGATGTAATTAGTTGTTCATAGTAGAAATTAGGGGGGGGTGTTAAAACTATCTAGTAATTTCTACTGTCCCCTTACCTTCAACTGTTTGCATTTAATTCACCAACTTCACCACCGACTGCAATAATTTCTTCATCTAGAAATGTCGATGGTTAAAGTATAGTTTCTTCTTCCACCGACTGCATTTAAACTTCTCCATCTAGAAATGTCGGTGAGAGAATAGAAAAATGTGAGTAAGTGGAATTCTAGAGACTTTTGTATTTTTCTGAAACCTCTATAAAAAGAGGTAGATGTACCCATTTCTAGCAGGCAATAAAATCAAGTTTATTGTGCCGTAGCACACACTTCTTTGTTTTGTTTCTGCCTCTGCCCACATCACTTTGGAGGGGAATTACATTTTTGAAAGAGTTAGAACCAATAACACATACCCAATTTGTAGATGACATTATATTGTTTAGGAAGCTACATTAAGGGAATTTGTGGTAATAAAGGAGGTGCTTGATCTGTATGTGAACTCTTCAGGTCAAGTTTTAAATTAGGAGAAATCTGAGATTTACTTTTTTAATACAAAGTGTGGTATTTAGAGAAAGATTGTAAAGGTATTGAGCTTCTCGATAGTGGATCTTCCCTCGAGACATCTGGGTGCACCGCTTTCTCAAGGAGCATGTAAAATAGATTATTGGTAGGACACAATTAACAATTACAAAATCAAGGCAGTTGCCTGGAAGAATAAATGGTTCTCGTTGGTTGGTTGCATCCTTATGATCAAAGTGGTTCTTTCTGCAGTTCCTATTTATGTCATGTCATTCTTCAAGATGATGAATTTAAGGCCTTGAAAGATATGGAAAGCTTTATGAAGAAATTTCTCTCAGATGGGAAAAGGAGGGCAGGAAGATCCCACTTGTCAATTGGGACATGGCATGCCAATAAAAAAGGTTAGGTGGGGCGAGGTTGTGTAAGTTGGAGTTGTAGAACAAGGTGTTGGGAGATAAATTGTTCTACAAAATTTACTACAAGCCTGAAATTCAATGGTGCAAAATAATCTAGAAGAAGTATTTGGACAATGTTGATCCAAAATGGATCTTAACAATGGCAAATTCTAATGGGGGTTTGGAAATTTGGAAGTTTATATGGGAAAGCTAGGCATTGATAACAGATCATTTAACATGGAAAATAGAGAACGGTAGGTGTGCATATTTCTGGAGGGATTCATGGAACGGGCACCTTCCAATCATCGATTCTTTCGGTGATCATGACTAGCTGGATCAAGCAATTCATTCCCAGGGATGGTTTGTTGTGGACTATGTCCTAGTGGATGGTAGAGAGTTTGGTGTTAGCTATACATGAATTTCATTCGATATAATTTTTGTTCCAAAGGAGGTTAAAACGAATTTGAAAGAATTATTATCCTATTGAAAAATACAATTATCTAGTGAGGAAGATGAAATTATCTGGTGTGACTCTAAGTCGGGTGAGTATTCGGTGAAGTTGGGCTACGAAATACAGTGTGCACAAGGTTCCAGATCTCCATAGTCATTTGACATTTTTTGGAAATTAGGAATCTTACCTAAGGTCGGCTCCTTTCTTTGGATTGCCCTGCACAAGAAGATCTTGACGGGTGATAGACTAACTACAAAGTGTGTTGCACAGTTTACCAATTAGGATAGTAGAATACATAAAAAGTGGAAATCCCTAAAGCCTCCAAGCTTGATTTTGTATAAAAATGGCAAGGCTCAACAGGAGGAAAAATGGATTCCCAAAACATGGGGAGATTCAAACTCAATTTTGATGGCACGTCAAAAGGAAACCCAAGCCTTTTAGGGACAGACTGCATTATCAAGAACTATAAAGGGCAATATGTTTGGGCTTTGGCTAGGAAATTGAGGCATACCACAAATAACGAGGTAGAGATGGAGGCCCTAGCTCGAGGCCTTTGGCTTTTTCAAGACAAAGGTATCAAGGTGGTAGACATTGTGACAGATTTGCAAATTTGTCTAAATGCAGTATTTGCACAAACTGGAAGCTTAAGCCATGGATAAAAAAGCATTTGGTAATGTTTGGATAAACTTCTATGGATGAAAAAGCATTTGGAAATGTTTGGATAAACTTGATGCCTATACTCTGAAACATTTGTATAGGGAAGCCAATTCAACTATTGATTTGCTATCCAACTTGAGTGTTATTTAGGAACAAGATGAAATGATTTTCGATACCTCCACAATTACATACGGGTTGGCCAGTTGTCTACAAAAGGACTGTGTCAGGACTGATGTGTCATGTGTTGTAAAGTCTTCACCCAATGGAGTGTGTAATCATGAGAAAGCTTGGTTTTTGACAGATTTTGGAACTTGGATTTGTTTTTGGATCTTGATATGTCTGGCCTTTCACACTATTTTCTTCTTGGGTAGAGGTACTTGGCTATGTGGGGGTTTTTTGAGGTTGGAGAGTTTCCCGAGATGCAACTTTTTATTGTATGTTTTCCTTGGTGTTGTTGTCCTCGCTTAACAAGTGTCCAGTTATATCAAAATTGGATTTTGGCGCTTGTTTGAGCAATGTATTGTAAGATTTGGATGATCTTCTTTAGGAAGCTTTGGTCAAACTTGCTGGTGCCTCAAGGCTATTTAAGGAAGTGTTGCTTCATGGCTTTGTTGTCTGATCAAGGTGTTGAGGCTAGTGCCATGGCATTGCTTTTTGGGATTGGATGCCATTGCACTAAAGATGGAAGTAATGGGTTGCCCAATGAAACAAGCGAACATCATAATGCATATTTATTTCAAAAAGGTGAAGCGAATGATCAAAGGGTCATCCTGAAGGTTATTGGTGAAGATTTTGGGAAGGAGGTCACAAGCACGATGGACCGGTGCTGGAGCACAACTTATAGCCAGGTTCTTGGTTATAACTCGTGGGGTATTTGTGTGAATGAGCATTATGTACGTCAAGAACTTAAGGATTCCATCATGGCAGCCATTGACAGTGTGGTGGCAATGTCAAAATCTGGATTTGTTGAGGGCATCATGGACCTAAACATTGAAAAAAAGAAACTAAAACTAAGAAAAGTGTGGAAACTATACACAAAAGGTCTAGGGGAAGAAATACAATGTTGATGAGTTTATGAAGTATTTGGATGAAAATCCTGGCCTCATATCTGAGTTTGTAGTAGGTAGGTTGTTGGATATAGCACATGGTGTGGGCTATTTGTTCCAGTAATTGTAAATCTTTGACTATATGTTGTAATTTGTTTCCTATGAAATATAGGGAACTACTCCCTCAGTAGTGCTTACCATATATATATATATATATATATATATATATATATATATATATATATATATATATATATATATATATATATATATATATATATATATTTGATGCCAAATTAGGGTTTGTAGTGTCAATTTTACATTTACTACTAGCAATTTGTCGTCAGATCATAACTAAAAATACACACATGAAGATTGATTTTTACTTACAAATAGTTTGTTTACCTCTTAGGAAGTACATGGAATGCTCAAACATGTAATGAATGACTATATAATAACTGAAACTACACACATAAAGATTGATTTTTACTTAAAAAATAGCTTGTTTACCTCTTAGGAAGTAAAAGGAATGCTTAGATATGAAATAAATGATTATAAAATTTTAATGCCAATGTCACATTTGAGGACAAAGACCCAAGTTCTATGGTAAGAGTTGTTCAAATCCTCTTCCTCTCCTCATGGAGTGCCTTGTGTGGTGAATTTGTTGGTGTAATTAATTATTTAATTACACTTTAGCGTAAGTTTACTTAGGTATATTCTATTTTCTAGGTTAATTATTATCCTTATTTTATTGAGCTATTTTTTTGCTCAAAATAGGATTAGGGTTGTGCATGTCTTGTTTTTTGCATGATTGCCTTTTTGAAGGCTTTTGTATTATTTGTAAGACAATTTCTTTCAATATCATAATGCTGATTTTTACTTGCACAAACTTTTGCTTTGAGAGTTTACATAACATCTTTCATTTTTGTTCTGAATATATGTTGCATGTGATAGGTGATTGCCTGCAGGTAATTCTTGGGGACTGTGAGGTTAGTTTTTCAACTTCTACATGGTATCAGAGCTTCAGACCTGTTGCTGCCTATTCATGTTTTGAAGATATTCTCTTATAGTATTCTTTATGTGTAAGGGATTGAAGCCATTTTTCATTTTGATTCAGAAATCCAGCTTCCACTCAACTGTAGGAAAAATGATTTCTGAGTTTTGTAGCCAGGGTCGAAATCTGAACTGGGTATCTTTTAGATTTTTGATATCTTGTACAGATTTGGAGAAAACTGCTGTTAAAAAATTGGCGCACATCATTTTTCTCCTGGCTGAAGGTTTAAAAATTTAATTTTTTCATCTTCTGCTTGCTAGATCAAAAAACAGTTTCTGGGTTTTGTTCTTAGTTCAAAATATTTTTGGGTTTCTATTTTTTTCCACTCACTGTGAACAAATTTTACAAAAATAAATCAGAAGTAAACTTTTTTTTTGCTAGAAAACCCATTTCTTGTTGGCTAAATTCAGTTTTTTTTTTTTTTGAATCATAACTTTTGGCCATGGCATCAGATTATCGCAAATGGGATATCATTAGAAAGCTAGTTTTGACCTCTACACAAATTATAGGTATTTTTCATCATGGAGGCAGATGTGAACATTGGTTTGTGCATGCATTCATTTTTGTTTTCATGCACTAGGTTTTCATTTTCTCTGTAGTTTATGCATGTTTGCATTCTCTCCTTTTACAATCATTGGGTATTGTAATAAATGAACTGATATAAAGTTCCATCATTGGGTTTTTTCTTGCATAATAATATGATTAGAGTGTGGATGCACTTTGATCCCCATCTTCATTTTGATTTGATGGTAGCTCACATGGGTTTTTTGGTTTCCTAGTTTCTTTTGGCCACTTTTTTGCTGTAGCTTAACACATCAGATTCATCAGTTCACACTTCAGTTGAGAGATTATGTTTCTTGATCCTCATTGGTTCAAATTATTCTCAGTTTGAGGGCCATGTTTTTATGGTTAATGTTTCAAAGTCTTCATGGTACTCCCTCCCATGGAAGAGTTTCAGTCATAGTTTAGCATCGACATTGAGATACATGGTTTCCAGATTCTGTCATCATCTCATCTACTATTACTTCACAAATTCTAGGGTTGTTCCAGTTTGTGAGTTTTCCAGTGTTCCGTGGCATCGGGTCTGCTGCCACATTATCATGATTCCAATTTTGGTTTCAGTTGTAAACAAAAGTATCTTTCCTTGCTTGTCGAATTGCAGTTCCAGTGTTACTCCATAGCGTTCTTCCAGTGCTTCTTTACAACAGTCATCTCATTGTAGGGGGGTTTTGTCCCACTGGGTTTTTCTTCTCTACCTCATCATTGCATTTGTAAATGAGTACCTAATCAGGCCTTGTTATCGAGACTCATCTCTTGCATAATAATTTGCTTCTCCCTAAGTTGCACTTATGGGGGGGTGTTGGTGTAATTAATTATTTAATTACACTTTAGCATAAGTTTACTTAGGTATATTCTATTTCCTAGGTTAATTATTATCCTTATCTTATTGAGTTATCTTTTTGCTCAAAATAGGATTAGGGTTGTGCATGTCTTATTTTTCGCATGATTTTTTTTTAAAGGCTTTTGTATTATTTGTAAGACAATTTCTTTCAATATCATAATGCTGATTTTTACTTGCACAAACTTTTGCTTTGAGATTTTACAGAACATCTTTTATTTTTGTTCTGAATATCTGTTGCATGTGATAGGTGATTGCTTGCAGGTGATTCTTGGGGACTGTGAAGTTGGTTTTTCAACTTCTACAGAATTGTCTGATGTTGAGAAGGTCTCAGTGATAAATGTGCAATCTATATCTAGTGTCTTTTATTACAACTGGATCTGGAAATAGGTGATTTGGAGTTTATGGGAAATGGCAGTAATTATTCTCTTTTTATGTATTCCTCCCAATATAAAAGGGTTATACATCTCCCTCCTTGTTTTGAAGTTCACTTAGACATAGAAGATGAAGGCAACAATGATAATGACCATGAATCTATATAATCTCCTTTATGGCACCTTCCAAATTGTTGCAATTTCCTTAGAATATTAACAATGGAAAGACTCTTGCACTAGCACTTAATAATAATCTCTATGGCATCGATTGCCTAAACCCTAAAATTGAAATGAAGTCACTAATATTATCTCAATCTATGAACCCTATCTAGATTTTCCCAAATAGAGGTAGGCTTTTTGTCCTAACTGCTACCATATAAAGCTACACCCTATTGAACAAGAGTTCAGTGTTCTAATGACACAATGGAAACAACCTCAAGGTGTGGGACCTTGCATGAATGAGGTTGAATCTTCAAATAAGGTTGGCTTCCTTGTTTAATATAAGTGAAAATGTATTGTTCTAACCCAACACATGAAACCTGTCGCTACTCTAATCTAACAGCTCGTAAGGAAAAGAGATAGAAGATAACAAGAAATGAAATGAAGGTGATACACTAAGATAGAATTTCTTTCTTCTTTGCTTTCGATTTCTCAATACATTAACAAATCAACTAAAACACACATTCAGACATGAAGGTAAGAAAATTTACTCAAACATGCAAAAAATAGTTTTGATAATAGTTAGATTTCATTAATATGGGGCATAAAACTAGACTTTACAATGGAAGAATGTAGAGATACAATGTTTCCAAAATAAAATTGTGAGAGGAGCCCAAAATAAGAACCCCTAAAAATAATGCAAGAGTTGTTTTTATAGATCAAGCATAACTTGGATGAATGCAACTCAAACCCTAACTCGGCTAGGATTAGCAATCATGAAGATTTGATCAAGGAAAAATATGGTCATGAAAATTACACTAGCAAGAGAGCCTGGATAAGCCAACACTTGCATGACATACCCTTGTCATAAAGGCTTTGACAACATGAGAAAAAATTCCATCATAATCTTCATGAATACAAAACTGGGACTTCTAAGAAATTCGCGTCCAAATCATGTACTAACAAGATAATTCCCACCTGCAACACACAAAAGAATATCTACACCACCCTTGCCATCAATACAGCCTGGGAGAAGTGCAAAAAATCAATCTGGAGTTGATTGGATTTGATCTAGTTGTTGAAAATGTAGTTTCTCAATTACTCCAAGTCCTACAAATACGACATGCTTATTCGTTGGATTTTGAATTTAGGCTATTAGATCATGGATGGATGCCTAAGATCACAACCCCAATAGAAGATTAAAACATGGTCGTTTGATCGTCAAAATATGTATGATCAACGGCCATCGTGAGCTTCATTCACATCGCATCCTTTCCCAAACATGTGTCATCCCCCTACATTCTCGTAGTCATGTATTGGGAAATAGATCAAAGGTTGCAAGATTTCAAGGAAAGCCACCAAATGTTGTCATGTGTTCAACCTATGTGCAACTTAACCTCTTATGCACTCACCCATACTAGGAAAATTTACCATGTGTTTTAACCTTTTATAATATGGATGGCCATGATTATAACATCTACAACACTACTTTGCTAGAAAGTGGCCACATGTACTTAAATACACATCATTTACTCTTCAATATGTTGCTCCATACTTAATGAAATATTTAAGCCTTTATTTTTCTTTCATCTGACAGCCGAGATTTTTCCACTTGGCATCAACCCACACCCCAACAATCAACCAAGGTCTTCAAAGATATGGCATGTAGGATAGAGGGGAATGACTATGTTTGTTCCATATGGCTCAATTAGGACCTTCAAATCATGGGCCCACCAAGGTAATGAATGGGTTGGTCAGAAAAATAAAAAGTTTTAACAACCTTTTCGATGATCGACAAGGGTTTTGAAACTCATATGAAACACTGAAAACCCTTATCTTTATCACTTTAAAGTTTCTATCATCATTGGGTGGAGTAAGAAAGTTTGAACAACTTTGTCAGAGACTAATGCAGGCTTCCTAACTTGAGCAAGACTTTGAAATGACTCAACTTTACTTAGACAAGGATTTTGAAGGTTAAGACAACATTTATAGAGACTGACACACTTTAGAACTTTTCAAAGATGAACATTTGTGTGATGCATCAGGAAAAGGAAAGGTTATGAAAACCTAGGCGGTGATCGACAAAGTTCTAATAACTAACCAAAAGACTAATGACTTCAAGACTTAGCCAAATTTGGAAATGAGTGAAAGTGAGAAGGTAGAAAGGTGAAAGATGAAAGTCTTATGTCCAAAAGCCAAAAATGAGATTTTGGTGGTCAGGGGTCAGAGATCAGGAGGAAGGCTTATGTCTTGCTTGAAAAGATGGAAAGCGGTAAGAGCGAAGACTGAACCCAAAGTTTGAAAAACCAAGCACTTGGGAAAAACTTGAAATGCCTTTGATTGGGCTTTAGAGGTCAGATGGTAGGCTTATGGCTTACCAGAACTTAAAGGTGGAAAGCGATAAGATGGAAGCTCGATTCTGAAAGTCCAACAAGTCAAGACTAAACAAGTTTTGAAAATCATCTTGGGACTTCAGTGATCGGGGGTAAGGATTAAGGCTTACCAAAGGGAAGTGGCAATCGTTAAAGGGTAAGGCTGATGTCTAAAAACTGAATCACTTAGTACAAAATGGAAGGCAAAGAAGGAGTGGGAGCGAAGAAGAAGACATGTGAGTAGAGAGGTAAGAAAAAGCCTGAAATTCTAAAACTTCAAGGATTATGAACCTTCAAGGAGAATTCATGCAAGATGGCTCGTGTAGGATCTCTTAGATCAGTAATTAATGATGGGTCATAAAAGGATGGCATGAAATTTCAACACTAATCTCGAATGTGCAATCAATAGCTTTCATCCTTCTTACATTGATAACTGCAATTGCAAAAATTGCAAAGGATTACCCAAAATTTTCTCCCCAAACTAAACTGTGCGAATTGGATTTGCACCTCTTATTAATACTTGATCAACAAAGAGAAACAAATCAAGTCACACTTCCCAAAATTTATTTAATTTAGCACCCAAAATTGAGTGCCCAAGTTGGCCCAAAAATTCAAATTATTATTATTCATTTATAATTTTTACCCAAAAACTAAAATGAGTCAGCCATAACAAAAAGACTATTTTATTAATTATTATTAAAATTAATGTTTAAAAAAATTGTTATAGCATAAATAAATCTTCTTAAAGTGTTAGCATGCAGGGGACATGACAGTCCTCCCACCCAAAATACTGCTTTCCCTCAAGTAATTTCAAATTTGGATGATCAAAGATCTCAACTCCTTCCCACATGGCATCTTCTATGAGAAAGTTTTTCTATTTTACCAAATATTATGGAATGACCTTGTTCCTCAAATTCCTTTCCCTTATATCCACAATGGCTTTGGGCTCCAAACTCAATTTCCCTTTGTCATCAAGTGGTGGAATCTCAAGTGATGGTATAACTTTTTGTTCTAGAGCCTTTTTCAAGCATGATACATGGAAGATATTATGAATTTTGTGTTAATTGGAAGTTCTATCTCTTATGCAACTTCACCAATCCTCCTTATGACCTTATAAGGTCCATAAAATTGTGGCTTTAACTTCTTAGGAGCACTCCATTTGAGGGAATATTTTTTGTAGGGTTGTAACCTCAAGAAGACCATATCACCCACTTGAAAAACCCTTTATGTTCAATGACAATCAACATATCTCTTTTGCTAATTTTGGGTTTGTTGTAAGTTGTCCCTGAGTACCTTCAAAATGTCCATGCTTTGTTGTACCACATCTCTTTCCCCAAGAACTCTACTACTTGAAAGAATCAAATCCATGAATGAAGTGGCATCATATCCATAAAGTTCTTTTAAAGGAATTATATACCTATTGGCATGTGATGTGTAGAGTTGTAGCAATAATCCCCAAGGTGTAACCATTTGATCCATGTTGTTTGCTATCATGTAGCATAGTTCCTCAAGTAACCCTTTATCCATTTGTTCACAATTTTTGTTCATCCATCAATTTGCATATGATAGCTAGTGCTTAGGGTCAAGTATGTGATTGTCAACCAATAAAATCTCTTGCCAAAACAAACTGATAAATTTGTTATCTTTGTCAATTACAATGTTCCTTGGTAGCCCATCAAATTTAAAAATCTCCTTAAAGAACATATCAACAACTTGTGGAGCCCTATACTCCAAATAAATGGCATGAAATGAGAATATTTAGTGAGCATACCAACAACCACATAGATACAATCCTTACCTTGCCCCCTTGGAAGGCCCATAATAAAATCCATGGAGATACTCTCCCATTTTTTATTTGGAATGGGTGCGGCATGCAACATCCTAGGTAGAAAAATAAATCTCTATTTTGTTTTGTTGGCACATTATACACTCCCTAACATACTTCAACACATCACTTTTTAGCCCCTTCCAAGAAAAAAGTTCCCTTGCTTGTATTTCTTGTAGCAACCTAGATAACCAACAGGTGGAGTTTCATGAAATTCCCTCAAGATTCTTTCCTTCACTTTCGATCCAAGTATAAGATACACCTATCCTTGTATAAGATGAGCTCATTCACCACTTTGTACCTATCATATTGCAACTTACCATCCAAAATGTCAATAGAAAATGTGTTCTTGGCATACTCAATAATTATAAAAGCCTTCCAATCAACAGATATGTCAATCATAGAGCAAAAATAAGGCTACCTAGAGAGTGCATCAGCCACAACATTATTCTTTACATTAACATATTCAATGTTGAAATTATAGGCTTGTAACTTACCCATTTTTTTGTCTATTGTTTAAATCCTTTTGATTGAGGAAGAATTTCAAGCCATTATGATTTGTTTTCACCACAAACTTCCCACAAACCAAGTATTTCCCGAATTTGACCAATATGTGCATGATTGCTAACAAATTTGTCATAAATAGAGAAACCCATTTCTATCTCCTTGAGATTCCTACTCTCAAATGCTATGGGGTGTCTATTTTGCATCAACACTACGCCAATTCCCTATCCTGAAGCATCACATTCTAAAACAAAAGGAAGTGAGAAATGTAAGATAGCCAAAATAAGACATGAACTCATTACCTCCTTGATCTTGTCAAAATATCTCCATGTTGAAGGGATCCAAGAGAAAGCCCCTTTCTTTGTCAAAATTCATCAATAAGGCTACAAGTTGTGAGAAATATTTTACAAACCTCTAATAGTAGCTACATAGTCCCACAAATCCCCTCAAATGTGTCAAATTCCTTGGTCTAGGTTAGTCTTGTATTACCTTAATGTTTTCCCCATCCATGCTAACCCCATGGGCACTAATCTTGAACCCCAAAGATAATATTTTAATCAAGCCAAACTCACATTTGGATATCTTCGCATAGAATGAATGCTTCTCAAGTAAGCCAAGCATGTCATCTAAGTGCCTCAAGTGATCCCTGCCATGTTTTACTAAAAAATCAAGATTTCATCAAGGAAGACCAACAAAAATTTCCTTAATTGCAAAATAAATACCTAATTCATGCATGATTGAAAAATGGCAGGTGTATTGGTCAACCCACATGGCATTACCAAGAACTTATAGTACCCATAGTGAAATTTGAAGGTTTTCTTGTGTGCATCCTCATCTTCAACCCTTATCTAATGATAACCCTATTGTAAGTCAATTGTGGAGAAGTAATCTTGTACCATGAAGCTTGTCTATCAACTCATCGATCTTGGGTATGGGGTAGCGATTCTTGATTGTCTTTTTGTTGAGGGATCGATAATCGATACACATCGTCATAGTACCATCTTTATTCTTGACCAACATGATCAAAGAGGAAAATGATCTAGAGCTCAATCAAATGTATCCCATGTCAAGTACCTCCTTAGTTGCCTTCTCAATATCCTCCTTGTACCTCCTAGGATGACGATAAGGCATGGTGATGGCTATCTTTGCTCCCTCTAACTTAATCACATGTTGGAAGCCTCTATCTGGTGGTAAATCAGGAGGAATTTTTCTTAACACCTTACATTTTTTGTCTATGATGGATTGGATGTCAATGTGGCAAGTCCTCCCATCCTCAAGTGGACTTGTATCAATAATCAAGAACTCTTCTACCTAAGCCACTTCACCCCTATGAAAATGTTTTTACATGCTCTTAGTTGAAACCACCATGGGATCTCTAGTGGATAAGCCTTAAAGAATGACCTTCCCATTAGATTTGAACTTCAACTCCATGATTTGATAGTTCTATGTATTCTCCAAGTGAGTGCAAACATTACACTCCCAACACCAACTTTTTCTAACCAATACCACTCATGTAGAATTCATTGCACATCTTGTGTCCTAGAATCAACTCCAACTATTGAATCCTTTGGTTGCATGAAATAGTATACCCATTTGCCATTGTGACATTAAATCTATCAAACCCTTATGTCTTCAAACCTAATTTAGCCACCAACCCTTCATCAATGAAGTTGTGGGTTTCCCCACTGTCAATCAAAACTATCACCTTTTATCCTTGCAAGACTTCTATAACATGAAAAGAATGATATCTAGATGCTCCTAAAAGTGCGACAAGTGTGCCATTCGAATGTTCTCCTTGGTCCTCATGCATATGCTCATCCACAACAATCTCAGGCTCAGGCTCTTCTACCTCTGAATCCTCATCGAAAACTACTTCTATGTAAAGTATGTTTTCCTTACCCAAACACCTATGACCTGCTTGCCATGGATCTCTACAACTAAACCATAATTTTTTCCTTTTAAGTTCATTCTTAGACTCCTCAACCTTGTTTGGTTTTGGGGGTAGTGCCATAGGTTGAGGGAAACTCTTTTGAGGTGGCTTATTGTGTTGATTTGGTGGTGTATTCTTGGAGTTAAATTTGTTTTTAGCCACTAAATCCTCTAAATTTAGAGCTCTCCTAATAGCCTCCTATAAAAACCTCAGATCAAATGCCCTTACCAATCCTTTGAGGGGTTCAGATAGGCCTTCTATGAAAAGGACTATGAGCCTTCTTTCTATCACATTTGGAACCATCACCGAAAGCCTCAAGAATTTTGTTACATAGTGTTCCACCGTGCCCTCTTGCTTCAGTTGTGCTAGCTCTCTAAAATGAATCTTTGGATCCTCCCTATCAAACCTTTCTATCAATATTTGGTTAAATTCTTCTAAGGTAGTGATTGAATCGTGTCCTTGGCTCACCATTCATGGGCTACTCCCTCTAGATGTAAAGTAGATGCTCCAAAATTTTAGATAATAGAATTCAAGACTATAAACTCAAACTACAACCTGCATGAATAACTTAATAGTGCTTGACACACATAAATAAAATTTACTCACACTTAACATGTACAAAATAAAAACAAAAAAATTGAAAATAAAATACTTATCTATCTATTTTGCAGTCCCTCAAGTGGCCAACTCTTAAGTGCTACTACATTCAACTCATATCAGATAAACTTTGTATCCTCAAAATTAATCCATCCAAAGTAATTTCATTGCACAACACCAATAACTCATAATGAGATGGGAAAAGCTTGTTTTATTCATATCAAAATTATATCTTAGAAACATAGTTTAAGAACACACAATAATAGCATAACAATATATAGTATCATTGTTTCTAGCGGTTACATATTTATACAAAAACTGGTAACAAAATCCTATAATTCAGATGGTGAAGATCAACACTAAAAAGTCTCAACAAAATTTAACTAATGGACTTAATTCCATGACATAAAGCATTAAAAAGACTTGAAGTGAGCCATAAAGTCTTTGAATGAAAATAACATAAAACATTTAAAAGACTCAGTCCACCATGCACTTCCTAAAATTTTGGCACCTAGACTTCCAACGCTTGTATTCAAATACTTTGAAGTCTACTTTGAATCAACTTGGCTGAGCATAATGACTTGTTCAATACTAAAAACTATACCATTATGTTGGCGGTGGTTAGATTATTTCAATCAATTTCAGGAAATAAAGATTATATATTTTTCACAAAAAGTAAGCAATTACTAATCCTAAAGATAAATAATTGGCAGGGTGAAAATGAATTGGGAGAAACAAGGAAGGGCAATTGGTTTAGTATAATTATGATGTTATTTTTACCTCATCACTTCTCCCCTTCCTAAGCTTGAGTAGGTCTTCTTGCTCTTTGTTGCACTCTCTACTTCAATTTCCCCTGTTTCTATTTAACCCTTCATATTTAGCCTTGAGGTAATAGAAATTGTTTGTTTCCATATCCAAATCCTTAGGATTTCTTAGGAAACCATCATTGAGTTTAACCCTTGCTTTCCACTCTTGAAATTTCTTAGGGTTCTGATCTGAAGTATCATGTACTATAGGAGGTGGTGAGAAAAGTAATGGGGGCTTGTATCTCATTTGAATCTAGTTAGTTTTAAGTTGTAGAATCTCTATCACAACTTCTGCTCTTCTATAGGACCACTAAATTTGTGTAGGTGAAATCACCTCTCTTCTTTTCAAATGCATGGGAATAGGAGTATACCTCTCTTCACAAGCTTTCCTTATTAATTCTAGTCCCTGGTTTGTAAAATGCTCAAAACATAGTCGAAGATTATTATTATATTTACTCTTTATAGTTTCTTTAATCTTAAGGCTCTAGAACTATACTTTGAAAGCAAAAGGCTTCCTATGAGGGTACCACATTTGGAGGCCACCAATATTCTCTACCCGTGCATATTCTCTTGTCCTATCTTTCCAGTGAATTTGGTTCCACATGGTAGATAAAAATTCCCTTAATTGAACTTCACCAACAAAGAAATTAACATAGAAATATGTATATTTCTCCAAAATAGATTGTGAACAAAGAATTCACATAACAAATCTTGTTGATCAGGAGTAGACTCTATGAATATTTTTACAAAATATTTGTTATCAAGATCATGTGGTTGATTACTTTAAATTCTTAATATCTTCCATTCCAAGAGTTGCTCAATTAAAAACATGGAGTTCAGTCTAGATGGCCTTCTGCAAGCTAATAATAACTCACCAATTTGGCAGGCATCGTGTTTATCTCGATAAACCCTATCAAATGACTCTTTTAATAAAACCAACTCCTTTTTCAACATAGCATTTTCTATGCTTTCTTCCCTCAGAAAATAACATCTCTCCATCCATGTCATTAGCAATGGAGGTATATGAACTAGGAACCATTCCATTACAACTGGTTCAATTTGTACCTCTTTAGACTCCATTGTAGGCTTGACATTAATTTCCTATAAATCCTATTTCAATTCAACAATTTCTCTTATGGAAGCATGAAGCTCAAATTTTTGTTTATCTTTTTCATCTTCAAAAGTAGTAAACAATTGCATAAAATTATTTGTTAAACTTTTGATTTGTCTATCTTTTTCAGACAAATCAGTCACATGCTTTTTTCTTTCTTCATTCCGCTATTGTATCTGAAATTACAATTGCTCAATAATCTTATCTTTCTATTCCATTTGTATTTTAAAATTCACAATTTCTTGATTTATTTTCTCTAAAATTGTAGTGTGCACTTCAATCTCTTCTTTTTTTTGGCTAATCTTCTCTTTATTTTCCTTCAACAAACATTTCAATTCAGCAATTTTTGATTTTAACTTCTCTAGTTCCATTTCCCTCTGATCAAATTCCTCAACCTCCATATTAACAAAAAAATGTAGATTGGGGATTTTCAAATCATTGCTAATTACATTTTCCTTAGCACTAATTACATTCCCCTCATCAAACACATCAAGTTAACCTTTCCTAGTAATTCTACCAATTAAGGGAGCTAACCATCACATAGGATCATCCTCAACATCCACACAATGTGGTGATTGTTCCCTCTCTTCTTGCCTTGATTGGGATGACATATTCTCCTCTTCATTCCTAGGGAATTGACTAGTCTGTTTTTCAATTTCTTCTGTCATCTCCTCACAAGGCTGATTCTTGGTTTCCAGTGATTGTTCTTCAATTCTACTTCTTTTATTTTTAGAGGCCCTTGAAGTGTCATAAGCTATTGTATCACTAGACTTAGTAGATAACCTTTTACTTCTCCTTAAAGGAGGAGCGGTTTGCAATATTACTTTGGTTTTATTTTTCCTCTTGCGAGGAGGCTCTTCTTCATCTCCTAAATTTATAATTTCAACATTTTCTAATTGACCTAATGCTTTTAAAACATGGGTAAAGTTCCTAACGCTTTTTTGTCACGAGCTATGGTGGTATGTTGACATTCAAAAGTTTTTGGAGGATTAGGGGAAAGCTCTTACAAATGTTGAATTACCCATCCAGATGGTTCACCTTCTTCAAGGTGTCTTTCAAGCTTTGGATTTTTTAATTTTTGCAAAAAAAATTCCCATTTCTTTTCTGGTTTCTTTTGAAAATTATATTTACATATAAATTGAATGAGGCCATGGTGTTTGAGTGGCCCTATACCAATTTTGTATTATTCTATCATGCTAGTGTGGATCGAGGATCATTAGTGTGGGTCAATTATGCTCGATCCATGATGAATCAAAGCACAATTTAGACACTAAACCTCAATCTCAAACAAGATCATTCAAATTCAAAGTTTAAACTAAGCATTTATTAAAACTGAAAACTACAAGCTATGAAAGCAGTTAAATGCCTACTCTAACCCATTTAAAACTTATCCTATTTTTGAATTGGTGGTGTGTTGATGTGGAACAACTGTTGAGATGATGGATTGCACAGCCCCTAAAGCTCTAGAATCTTCAATGAAGGAATTTAGCCATGAAAGATAATCAACCACAAGGAGAAGTGTTGCAACAATGGAATGCTAATTAAATATTCTATTGATAATATGATTGATATGATATTGATCTGATATTTTACAAATGAACAAGATGCCTGATTATATAGGCAAGAGGTAAACCCTAATATGCATTAGATGTTGCCATGTGTCTTGATCTAACAACATGTGACAACATGTGAACCCTATCTAGATGATCATTAAATGAGGAGATAAGTTCTAGAAGGAATCTTATCCCACAAACTAGGAAAGGGAATATTATCCCATTTGTTAAATGATTGCAACCTAGGACTAAATGATTAAATGCAAGACCTAAGTTAAATTATGCTAGTGTAATAATTAATTAATTAATTACACCAACACCCGCCCATAAGTGCAACTTAGGGAGGAAAATGCAATGATTATGCAAGATGGTGATGATGATAGGTCCCGACTACAAGGCCATGTTAGGTACCCATGTACATGAAGATGCAAAAAAATCTCCCACAACCGGAGAAAAGGGGAAAACCCAATGGGAAGAAAACCCCTCTCCAAAAAGGAGATGAAAATGCAGAAATTTGAGATAGGATGGGAAGGATGGAGGACTCCCAAATACCCCCCAACTGCACCATCCATCACATGGATACAATACAATCAAAAGCCCCCCCATAGGGAGGAAAGAGAGACAATATAGCCCTCCCAGAATATGATATCACCTGCAAAATAGTTAAGTGTTTGAAGACAGAACATGATCCAATGTTGACAAACAACTTGTCTCCCTTTTTGAAGAAACAAAACCAACTACAAGTGCAGAGATGCTTCCCATTCTGGATAGGAATTGAAGGAAGGAAAGATGAATGATGATGGTGTCTCTGAACTCTACTCAAATGTCTCCTTGCCTGATGATGAAGATGCCATATTCCCAAACAATGAAGAGGGTGACAAATCAGGATGATGCAGAAACTGATGCTGAACAATATCCAAAGACAAAGATAGAATGGATATGATGGATGTGATGAAGACTTGATAGCCCCCCCTGAATGAAGTGTCCTCAAAACCACTGAAGAAAGTGTGAAACAAATCCAATGGTAGATGAAGAAGAAACCTCAAATCGTAAATGGAATAATAGGGAAGAAGTCTTGGATATGAAATATCTGAAGAGAAACCAAGTGCCTCTAAGATGGTCTCTGGATTCCCAATCAATGTCAAGAAAAAAGAATGAGGAGACTCAAAACAACTCTCCAAAGCCAAATCTAAATAGAGGAGTGATACCCCCTCAAGAATGTCCTCCAAAGTTGTAGAAGGAGCCAAGTCAGTGATACCTGAAACAAAGCCATCATGTGATATCAAGTCTGGAAAACTGAATGTGTCCTAATGGATGATGATAGTGGAAGCCCGAATCAATGATTCTAGACAAGGAATCACTGAACGTGAAGGGATACCAACTATCTCTAATGAAGAAGAAGCACTAAAAGGTACCTTGTCAACCTGTTCGAAAAGATCAAGGTAATCAACTTCCTGTGCAACAATGGCATCATGGGGTACTTGATCTAAAGAATGACATTCTAAATCATGACCATCAGGGAAGGGTGGAGTGTCTAAATCTCCATATAGCTCCCAAAGCTTAATCCAAAGGATGTGAGGACAATCACAATGATCAATAGATCTCAAAACATCGCAATCAACTTGCATAGCAATGATTTCCAAAATAGTGTACCTGCTGCAACTCCAAGCAAATTTTTGAACACCTTCACTTGGACAGGGAACTATGCCATATAGATGAGGCAATAGATGAAGTGACTAAAGATGGTGGTAGATCCCATCTCGCCATTGTGAATAGTTACCCTTCTGCAACATAACCAAAGGAGAATAATATGCAAGCCCCATAATGAAAATTCTCCATGAAAACAAAGACAATGACCTTCAACGACAAATAGAAGACTTCCAGATAGATATGCAACTAAGAATATGCCTTCGAGATCAAGAAATTCTTCTTCAATCTTCAAGATGTCTCAAGAATGAAAAAACCAAAAAAAAGATACCTGGAGCTGAAACCAAAGAAGGTGACTAGACTGATAAAAAATGCACCGAAATATCTCTCAAATGTTGTTGGAATCTTCAAAATCCGACAATCTAATGCGCAAGATATGCACTTTTGAGTCCAGAATGGAGGGTTGACTTCAATTGACTTGAATATTTGACGTAGTAGAATCTTAAAAAATAGAGTGCACCACTGAAAAGTAGACTTCAATAGCTTTCCAATGGTATATCGTATGCAAATTTTTGATATTGTATGTGGAAGATATAACCTCCAGAAGAATTCTGCCTGATTGGATGTGTGCTAGCTAACAAGGTGCAAAAATATAGCACCTGGGGCTAAAAAAATAAGTTGTAGGTCATTGATGTGACTACAAGATGAGCGCTCACAGTAAAAAAAAGTCACCATCATGTGGGTGGCATTGGAATAGTGGGCCAGTGGCAGATTTGGTGGCTCATCGGTGGTGTGGTCGGAAGGATGCATGGCAATGGAGGTCAGCGGAGCAGTGGCCGAAGTCTATGATGGCGAACAGAGAACACTGGTCGACGAGAAGTCTACGGTCGTTAGGAGTAGACTTCAGTCAGAGATGAAAGCTGGTAGTCAGTGGGAGGTCGGCGATGACAGTTGGCCGGTAAGTCTGTAGAGGTGATGCAGATGTGACAGCGGCCAATGGGACAGGGCCGACCAGCCTACAGAGGTCGGCAAAAAAATGACAAAAATTTGAATAATGCAATTTTATTGCAATTCAAATTTGATAAAAAAATGTCGATATGAATGTCGATGGAGAAATAGACTTTAGGCTGTGAAAAAAATATTTCTGCCAACAGAGTAATATAATTGCAGGTCGAACTCTGCAAATTTAAATTTATGCAGTAACTATAGAAAAAAATTGCCTAATAACAGCCAGAATATTTTTTTGATTTTTCTAAAAAAAAATTTCCTTGATGGAGGACTGAAAGGGGAATTTTTTTTGCAAAACTGTACAGATAGTACAAAAAATTGCAAATCCTAGATAATACCTCATAGGCTCCCGGTTGAATCTACTCCAATTTTGACAAATGAATAGGCGATCTATGGGTTTTGAGGCCTTTTGGACGCAATGGAGAGGTCAGAGAGAGCCTGATCTACACTAGAAATCAGCTTGGCTCCCAGGTAGAACCAACTAGCCTGCAACATAAAACTCCAAGCCTACACGAATCTTGCACTCCAACTTCCTAGATCAAGGGTTGATGTTTCAATGGACTAGCTATGATACCATGTTGAGATGATGGATTGCACAGCCCCTGAAGCTTTGGAATCTTCAATGAAGGCCTTTAGCCATGAAAGATAATCAACCACAATGAGAAGTGTTGCAACAATGGAATGTTGATTAAAGATTCTATTGGTAATATGATTGATATGATATTGATCTAATATTTTACAAATGAACAAGATGCCTGATTATATAGGAAAGAGGTAAACCCTAATATGCATGAGATGTTTCCATGTGTCTTGATCTAACAACATGTGACAACATGTGAACCCTATCTAGATGATCATTAAATGAGGAGATAAGTTCTAGAAGGAATCTTATCCCACAAACTAGGAAAGGGAATATTATCCCATTTATTAAATGATTGCAACCTAGGACTAAATGATTAAATGCAAGACCTAAGTTAACTTATGCTAGTGTAATAATTAATTAATTAATTACACCACCAACAACAACCCTTTCCCAATCATGTGATTAGTGAGCTTGTTTCAACCAACTCTATGGAATAAAATCAATGAAACCATTGTGATAAATGGATGAAAAACTAATATATGTTAAATTGAACATGATGCAAACTAGATTAACATGATTTTATACTAAAATTGATCTAACTATGCAATTACTAAGCTAATCTAAGCTAAAATATGGAGAACCCTAATTTATAAACAAGCTAAGATGGATGCATGAAAGCCATTAATGGATGTATTAAGCTATTATGCAACTAAAAATCAAATAGAATATGCTAAAAAGTGAGTAAAATATAAGTGTGAGTGTGAGTGAATTCAATAGCATAAGTTTTCAATTGACAAATGGATCCATTTGTCTCCAAATAGTGCTTTATTTATAGGAAAGAAAATGAAAAATAAAGGACTAAGATTGAAAAAGCTAATCAATGGTAAAAAGGGAAAGAAGATGGAGGCATGGATCATAGATTCTAATCAATGGGTGAGAATGCAAGATGGGATTCAATCAAGGGCTCACATTTGTTCCAAACAAACACACTTTTGACCTACACACATAGGTCACAAGGTAACTTCCTCAAGAGGTCACAAGCTTAGCTTGCTTAAGAAGCAAAGTGAGATGATTGGAGGTGAGAAAATATTCTTTGGAATTCTCATGGGTCAAGAAATAGATATTTTTCTAATTAAAACAAAGTTTTAATTGTGCAAAAAAGGAGATACAGAATATTCCCTTTTTGGAGGAAAATTAGTTTAATTGTCAACTAAATAAAGTTTAATCATATAATTAGGGGATTAGAAGAATTAAAGAGATATTCATTAAATTAAATGATTTAATAAAAGGGGGAAAGGTGAAATGATATTTAATTAAATAACTTAGGGGGTTATTTAATTAAATAAGATGACATAGGGGAATTAAATTAAATACTTTGATTTATTTAATTTAATGAGATTAAATGTTAGCATGAAAAGGGGTGAATTAACCCATTTTGATGAATTAGGTTAATAGATGAAAGTGATGTAATTAATTAATTAGTTAGGCTAATTCAATTAATTAAGCGAAAAGATGATGGATTTGAGAGGAAATTATGCTAGTATACATGATTCGAGTGTATGATATCCTTCAGGACATTTTTTAGTTTCTACACTTTGCCCCTCTTTGAAGCGAGGTACCTATTGCTTCGATTCAAAGACTGATGCTTTTCAAATTTAAACTAATGCTTAAATCAAAATATATATATATTAGATGCCCCAGTGGAAGGATAAAGCTAATTCCCTTCCCCCTCGAGAAATCAGGTAGAAATTTTGAATTTTTGGTTGATTTCTTGATAAAGGTTAAAAGTAGCCCTAGGGGTCCAAAAAGGCTCCAAGTTGCAATAAATATACCAAAAATGTGAAAAACAATGCAAAATAAGGCTCGGTTTGGAAAAATTGGTGAAAATGATGATAAACCCTAGCTTCAAAGTTAAATTAGGGGAAAAGCCCCTAATTTTCTAGCATAAATAAGCCAATAAGGGTCACTTTCAATTCATTTGTGCATTCACACCTTGGAGATTCTTGTTGTTTTGAGCTCTAACCCTCTGACGAAATGGTGTGACAAGAGCTCCCCAGACACATTTTTGGCCAATTTCAAGAGTATCAATAGATTCAGGGCTCATGACCACTAGCATGTAACTCAAAACTCAATTTGAAATTTAAATTTTTGATTCATTTATTGCTCCTTAAAGTTTAAAATTTGGCAGCATCGCTATTTGAGAATCGGTGATGCTAAAACGATTTATAGCGACACACTTCATGATTTCAAATTAGGGTTTCCAATTTTAAATTGTGACGTATACTTATATAGTGATGAACCTCTTGCTTTGAAAACTAGGATTAGGGTTTCCAAAGTTTAAATTGTGACACACATGTATATGGTGACACACTTTGTGATTTGTAATTTGAAATGCCTTTGGGTGTCACAATTTGGAATTTGAATATAGAAATTCTACTGTAAATAGCGACGCTATTGTGATTTTTGAGTTGAAAATTCAAAACTGGGTCAATTTTTTTCCATTTTTGACATTGTGTGCTTCGTGGGTGAAGGAGGCCATTCCACCACTAATGTTGTGCAAGCATAGGCCCACAATTCTGGAGAGACTAGGTGATTTTTATGAGTTTCACCAGGAGCACTTGGGATAGATTAGCCTTTGGTATATTGCTTGCGCCCATCAGTTGGACTCATCTAGTGATGATGACTGCTCTATGCTAGAGATGGCATAGTGAGACTTCATCTTACCACCTTCCCATTGGCGAGGTGGCAGTGACCTTAGAGGATGTATGGTAGATTCTACATTTTTCGATAGATGGTGAGTGGGTGATCTTTGATGTCAACACTAGATACGATACCTGTCACAAGGTGATGGAGATGGAGACCATTATTCTTGTCACCTCTCAGATTGAACTTGAGTCATATAGAGGTCATGTACCTACCTTTTGATTGATCATTGTAGCCATTATTTTAGGTTTGGTTGCTCCTAACCAACAAAGCAGAGGGTTTAGTCCAAGATGAGGCCTGGCATGGCATAGGATGCTCCATAGGAGGACTTTATTTTCATGGGGGCCAATTATGTTGGCCTCACTATATCATGATATGCATGACTTTGTTTATTGTGACGAGTAGGCTATTGATGTAGGGGCAACCTTGCTTCACATTTGGGCTTGGGAGCATATTGTTGTGCTCTGATTAATTGTACAAATGGCTGACATTGAGCCAGATGATCCTGTGATCTAGAGGTACAAAGGAACCATCACCCTAAGGCACATTGGATGGATTGGGCTCCCATACTAGCAACAACTATTGGATGACATGATAGTATTCAGATGGTGACCCTAGCTACAAATTTTATCCTCGTATGATGATGTACAATAGTTATTCTTTGTGAGATAGACCTAGTACATGTAGGGCTTGAAGCATACTATTATCGAGAGATATCTACCAAATTAGAGTGGTGTAGCAGTTCAGCGAGCAACAGGGCAAGCTGAATGATGCTTACAGGTCTATTTTCATGAGGTTAGATCAAGAGGTTCCCACTTGGGGACCCACCATTCTAGCTTTGGAGGTGGTGGAGGGATTCAAATAGTTGTTGGCTTATCCATGGGAATATGATCAGGGTCAGGTATTCACACAAATGATGCATGCTTATGATGTGTGGTTTACACCTCCCCAGAGACTAATAGATCTAGCAGGTACTCCTTTGTGAGGGAGGCACAGAGGTAGGGGAGTAGGCAAGGGAAGAGGATAGGGTGGCCAAGATGACAGAGATGGATAGATTCTGGGGGCCCCACTAGTTGGAAAACAACCTCCCCAGTAGCCTAGTGTTTAGCAACAACTCGTACAACAACAACCAGCACAACAACCAACACATTCACCACCACTGGATCCTATACATATATAGATCTAATAGCTACAACAATAGGTGTAGGTTATAATAGGTTAGTGGGATCAGTGCTGCCATCATATTTTGGCTATTATTGCTAAGCGAGACTAGGCCAGATAGTAGGTGGTGGCCATTACAATAAAGAGAGACCATGCAAGATAGTAAGGATAGGCTATGATTGCTGAGGGGGAATAGGAGATTGGGAGACGATAGTAGTTAGAGGCATTCATAGTGGCTACAAAGGGAATGATTGTATCTATGAGATTGTACAAAGAGGCCATGACCAAGGGGACATATTATAGGATGCATTACCACTGTGATGTCCCATAGGCACTTTGATAGCCTGATTATTTGTAGTGAAGTGATGCATGACCTAGGGTTGAGGATCAGCCAGAGAGGAAGGCCGAAGAGGGGAGTAGCCATCAGGACTAGCTCAATTTTGTATAGACACTTTTTGAATTTTTTTGCCCCATTCTTTCACATAGATATACATTCATGGGCTCCTTTTTGATAGCCTCATGGATATTGTATTTTTGATCAATATACATACATTGATCTAGATATTGTACCATGGAATTATTTTATATATATATTATACAGATACAAATTCTATATGATGTGTTCATCTTATTTTATACTTATGATGTATGGATGCACTTTACCTATGCTTATGTGATATGCAATGATACATGAGATGTAATGAGATGGGTGCAATGTTATATTATTTTTCATTATCTTTTCATGACACGCCATGTGATATGATATGATATGAAAATTTTATGGATGCATTTCTTTTTATGTATTCTCTATGCAGCTTTATGATGATTATGATTATGCAATGCAATGTATGATTATGATATGTGATGCAATGATTTAAGACTCTTAGAATAACAAATCTATATTATTCATCACAACTTAAATATTTTATTTCATTTATTTTGCAGCTAAGAGACTTGGCACCCTCCCTATCAAAATCTTGAGTATGAGATTCTTGGATGAAACAATTATTTTCTTGACTAGATGAACAAATGAAATTTACAATATCCTCATCATTATGGAATGTAGGAATATGGATAAGTGCATCATTGTCCCAATCAATAAGTTCTGGATAGAATAAAGGCATGGAATCATTAGGTTGAGTAAGGTCTTGAGCTATCAAAGTCATGACATGGTTGTAATTTTCATGATGGACAAGGTCTATGATGGTATTCTCTTGTCGATGATCAATCTCGTTAAAATCCAAATCATCCTCACTTGAGTCATGATCGCTTGGTAAAACATAATCAAGTGGAGGCCTTGAGCCCTCCCCTTGTAAGAACATGGGTGTGAATTTTTGTATGACATCCATCCATTTCTCTATTAAGAATGTATCATCAGAGACATCATCCCATTCGTATTCATTTGAATCAATGTCTGAACTATTCTGCAATTGGAAAATTGATCCATAAAATTTTTGCAGAGTGACATTTTCATGGGGTTTATCTAAAATTGATTCTTCTTCATGAGTTTGTTGTGCTTGTTGTGAAGTGACTCTTCTGTATCCTTACCATATCCAAGTCCTGTTTTATCCTTTGGATGTATTGAAATAGGCTGAATTGGCTCAACGATTCTTTCTTTTCTTTTTCCTATAGGACCATTTCCTTCATAGCCCATTCTTTGCATGATAGTATACCCTTTGCCATATTGTTTGGTAGGTAACTTGATGTGCAAGAGAGATTCATCTTCATCTTTGTATAGCCAGCTTAGGATGTCCCTATCTTTGGCTTCTTCCTTAGTGGTGTTAGCTTTAATGAATTGTCCATCAAACTTTGTGATTGGCACAGAAGCTTGGGATGTAGAGGCTGTTGTGATCTTTTGATTTGATAGGGTTGGATGACCATGTGACCTCGGAGAAGGAGGTAAGCTATAAAGGGATAGCAAATATTTTCCTATTCCTTTGTCTTTAAAATGTAGCTTGGTGTCAAGATTCTTTGTCAGTTCTTGCAATTGGCCTTGTAGATTGGAAGAAGTAGTAAAAGCCTCCCCATTGTGTGGCACAAAGACATCTTGAGTTGCTCAAAGATTTGAACAAGTTTGGGTGCTATTGTAATCAGCTTGTATAGTTATTTCCTGTCCATCATACGGAAACTTAAGGCATTGATGGTACGTTGATGTACCACCTGCATATCATGAATCCATGGGCGACCTAAGAGTATGTTATAGGAAAGATCACAATCTAAAGCTTGACAAAAGGTATTTTTCACAATAGGTCCCACTCTGATAGGTAGCATTATTAGTCCTTTAGAATCTCTTTCTTCATCATCATATGCCTTGATAATTATTTTCCTTTGTGGATCAATGGAATTTTCTGATATTCCTAAGGCATGTATTAGCTTTAAGGTACAAATGTTTAAACTGGCTCCTCCATCTATCAAGACATGTCTGATTCGGTGTTTATGGATCATGACTTCAAGTTAAAGCTATGAATTATGCGGATGTGTCATGGAGGCATCATCTTTTTCGAAGAATGAAAGACGAGTGGGGGAAGACAAATGTCCCACCATGGCTTGAAATTTTTCTACATCCAGATCTGTGTCGATGGTTGTGTTTACAAGAGCTTCTTCCAAAATATTCTTATGTATGGGGGATATTTTGAGAAGTTCAAGGATGGAAATTTGAGTTGATGTTTTTCTCAATTGATCAACTAGATTATAATGACTTCGAGAAGGAATAGCTTCCTTAGATGAACTACCTTTTAGAACAACTTTTTCTTGTCCTCTTGTAGTCACATTAACCTGTTGATATTCTTGTTTTTCCTTGATTTTGATAACATTAACCCATTGATCATCTACATAAATGTGGCAGATTATGTTTTCTTCAACATTATTTATGCTTTTTTCTTTGGTATCTGATGTTTCCCCCTTTTGATAGTTTGGTAAAGGATCTTTGAATGCTTGATGATCGTCATTGGTATGATGTCCTTCAATTTTGATGGTGTCATTGTCAATTAAATCTTGTACTAGATTTTGCAAGGCTTGACAGTTATTTGTTTTATTACCTTTACATTGATGATAATTGCAATAATACGAGTCATTCCATGATGGTGGTTTGACTCGTGTCTCATAATCTCTTTGTGGTGGTAAAGTGATAACCTTATTATCGAGAAGGTCCTTGAGAGCAAACTCAAGAGATTGACCCAAAGTGGTAAAATTCTACTATTTGAAAAGAATGGAGGTCTGGACAGATTTGATGTTTGGGTATTGCCAAGACTTTTATTGAAATTACCATGATTATCCTTGGTGTTTTGATTGGTCATGCTTTCGTGATTGGAGTTTTGTCCTTGTTGTTGGTTGTTTCGTGGAGCACTTGATAGGTTGAATTTAGATGGTCTTGTTCGTAGATTGTTTGCATCCACTATACCATCATTGACAACATTTTTATTTTTGTTCCAAAACCTTGTTTTATCATTGTTGTTTTGGTTGGATGAATTGGGATTATCAAGTTTTATCACTCCTCTTTTAACCAAAGCCCCTTCAATGGTGATTGCATTTTCAAACAATTTTTCAAAGTTAGGAGGACAATGTCGATTAAGCCTGTAGCTTAATTCTTGATCTAGGCTATTGATGAAGATATCCATCTTTTCCTTTTCAGAATAGGACGAGAATATCGTGCAAACAACCTTCTCCATCTTTGCAAAAACGTAGTGAAGGATTCCCCTACTTTTTGTTTCACTTTACAAAGGTCAAGCATTGTTATCTTGTGTTGAATGTTGTAGGCATATTGTGATATAAACTAATTTATTAACTCCTCAAAGGTTTGTATGGGGGGAGTGATCTTGGAAAGCCACTCCATGGATTGTCCACCTAGACTTTGTGGAAACAATCACATTAAGTAGGTATCTTCATAAGTGAATTCTAGACTCATATTTCAAAAATCCCTCACATGTTCAATGGGGTTAGTTTTTCCATTGTACCTATCAAATTTAGGTATTTTGCAATGTTTTAGAAAAGGGATCATTTGAAGACTCCTATCAAATGGATAAGGCGATATGTCATCCAAAAAATACTTCTTTGTTGTGCCCCCTTGCATCTCCTTTATTTTCCCTTGTAATTCTTTTATCTGTTGAGTAAGGGCACTAAAATCATTAGGAGTTTTAGGATTCTCTTTAATCCCTTCTATATCAAAATTGGAAGGTAACTTAGCTCCTTGATTAGTTAATGAAAGAAAATATCTTTATTTGTTTCGTTCTAAAATCCTTTCCATAAGAGTATGGAATTGGGGATCTTGCTCTGCTTCTTGAAGCTTTTCTTCTGTTAACTCTTCAATATGAAATGTATTCTTTTCTTTCTCACTATTATCACCCATTTTGCTTGTGGAAGTTTCTCCTTCACCCTTTTCTATGTGTTTTCGAGATCTTGTGACAACAGGCATAAGCTTTGTTCCAAATTCTACTAACTTTTGATCAAAAGAATGGGATAGTGCAATTTGTGATGGATATGAAAGTTAGGATAGAATGAAGATTCTATGACTTGAAAAGATTTCTAGTCTTTAGCTTGTGTTTTTCCCTAATTGAAAGGATGAAAATCCTGTTGGTGGGAATTTAAGCAAAAGATCAAGAAAAGAATGATTTTTCAGTTTATGAAGTTTGATCGTAGCTTCGTAAAAGGATGGATTTGTGATAAATGCCTAATATGATTGAGTTCTCTATTGCAGAAATTGATTTGGATGAGTAGAATATTCAATTGTAGGTTGGGGAATATAACAAAAACAAATACCCTAACTATGGTTGTGCCTTTGAGAAAGTGCTCTTCTTTGAAAGAAATCTCATGAGTATAATGGTTCTACAGCATAATCATTAGTAAAACCTCTAACACAGTCATGATATTGATGGATAAAGGTTATATGTTTAAGTAAAACCTTTTGACTTTGGTACAAGAATCATCTTTTCTTCAATAGTTTCTTGTAGCTAAGTGGTTTCTTTTTTTTTTGATTCATTTGAAAATGGATTTCTTAACAAAGGTTATGGATTTCCAATCTCTTAACATGGGAGTAATCAATGTAATTGTGAGTTTTGGATGATCTTTACTGAATTAATGTTTTGAAAACACATCAAGCAAGTTGTAGAATAGTTGTTTTTAAGTCCTATTCTAAACATTAAGTGTATGATCAAAATGTTTTTCAAAAATTGTTGTCATAGGTTTTACACATGATAGATAGATCAAATAGACTCACTCTTATTACTCAGGTAGGTCATCATAATAATCAACAACCCAAACCTTAGAACTGTGTCAACTCACACAGCCGTGTCACCCCCAAAGGGGTGCCCGCATTTTTCTCTTTTCTAGGCACGTACTCAGAGTGATAGAAGTGGATACCGGATCCCTTGAGAAAATGGTCCTTGGTAGTTATATGGTGAGTGTCTTGGGATAGATTCTTCCCTCCCCTACATTATGATTATTATGATGTTCAGAAACTGACTTCAGTTGGATACTACACTAAGTTCATAGTAAGGGTTTCCATTCGATGCGGAAAATGATAGACTCCCTCGAGAGACCTCCCAACCTTTAGAACAAAGGCTTTGGGGATGGTTATCAATGCACACTACCGTCGAATGGGATTTTCATCAACCATCTGCATTTAATTAAAGTGGGTTGGAAAACCTGGCTTTAGTTGTTCCCACTTAGGTCGTTCCTATTGGGTGAGTACTCTTTTCCACTATGGAAGGCCTTCTAAAAGGTTGTAATTAAAATAGTAAATTTGCATGAAATTGAAAAGGCAAGTCTGGTATTTTGATCACCTAGTTAAGGGGAGAGCATAGACCTATTTCCACAAACAAAGCAAACAAATGTTCATTTTAAAACCCAAATCATAATGATCTAATCTAAGTGAATATTTTGCTTCACAAAGACATGGTGTTCTTTTTAGTCCAAAATAAAAATGAAGTGACTATCCTAGGATTGATTCATTCTAATTAAGTGACTATCCTAGGATTGCTTCATTCCAATTAAGTGACTATCTTGGGATTGCTTCATTCTTTTAAAGCTCTTATTGGCCGCAATCACATCAGATCCAGTCAAACCTTACTTAAGTTACATATTACAATTGCAATTTTTTTTTTTAAAATGCACTAAAACAGACATCAGGGGTGCTAAAACAAAGTTAATGGATGTTGCAAGATGACTAACTAATGGGCACTGCAGGATACTTGATGGGCACTACAATATTCCTTATGGGCACTGCAGGATGCGTTATGGGTGCTGCAGGATGCCTGATGGGCACTGTAGGATGCCTTATGGGTGTTGTAGGATGCCTGATGGGTGCTGCAACAGATATAAAGGGCACTAAACTGGGTGTGAACTACGCTGAAACATGTTTAATGCACTATTATGCTCTTTTAGCTATAACCTGTCAAAAAAGCTGTGAAAAAATGTTAAAATTGGGGCAAGTGCCCCACGGTGGGCACCAAAAATGTGTGTGGGAAATGTTAGTATCAAAATGAAACAATATAAACACACGAATGCAACATTAAACTAAAGAAAGTAAGATAAATTGAAATAAAATAAAATAGAGCTTCTTTAGAACTGTTCCATTGTTCTCTATCTCCAGTGATTTTCTTGAAGTTGCTGCTCTCAGATTGTATAAACAAAGCTTCTTAGAATGGAAACCTGTAGAATGAGTATGCAAAGGGAGAATACTTCTCTATCCTATATGCTAATGGAGTGAAATGTTGATGCGGATATGCACAGGGGTTGTGGATTATGAATGCTTCTGAAACTATGATATGAGGATGATAGGCCATGATACAGAATGCTAATATGGTAAGCTATGCTATACTATGATTCTAAAGGCTATGGATGCTAGAAGGCTAATTGGCTATAGTTTCCTATATAAAAGCTTCTATGTTTTTTAGAGACCCGATAGTCCCTTTTATAGATTTTCACAGGCAAGAGCCTGGCTGGCAAAGATCAATGGCTGTGATATTGTCTAGTAATTTTGAATGGTGAGAGATGGAGAGGTTGAGAGGAGGATGGAAAAAGTTGGGAGGTTGGAGAGAATAATGGAGGCTTTTCTTCAACCCACGGGAACAATTTTGCACAGAAACAAAGAAATTAATTTTATGTTTTGAAGTTTGTTTCACAGTTGTTGAAGATAATCCAAATTAATTAAATAAATTTATTTAATTTCATGTGAGTTTGATATTTGATTTTAGGAATATAGAAGATTTAATTAAATATTTGGAATATTTAATTGCGAATATACTTTAGAAGAATTAAATCAAATATTTGAAATATGGAATTGTGAATGGATTTTTAGAGGAATTTTAGAAGAGAAGAATATTTAATCTTTATTTGAATAAAATATTCAAGCCAAGATTATATATGATAATTAATATAAATAAATCATAATGTTTATTTAATTAATTAAGAAATGGATAAGAAAAGTGATTAAATAAACTTATTTATTTAATTGAGATGAAAGAATGAACAATATAAATAAATTATTTAGATTTATTTATACGGAGATTGAATTCAGATATTTAATTAAATATTAAAAATATTTAATTAATTACTAGACTCTTGTGATGTGACCATTTTTAGATGTATACAGTTTCAATGAACAAGCAATGCAAGCATGTGAGAGAGCCTTCAACACAAAAAGGTGGGAATCTAACAACCCAGTGTATTTCCCCACCATGGTAATTTTGATAGGTGTTGTGAGATTATCATAGTAGTCTGCCTTATTTTGTGGATTCAAGTAGAGAACTGAGTGTTATACAAAACTTGATGTTTGAATGATATTAATATTATGGTGTTGTAGACACAAACAATATGGTGAACATCCCATTTACTCATCCCACACCAACTGATGAGCACGATAGATAAAATCAATGTTATTTGTATGATTGAATGTTGGGACAAAATTTCCATCAAAGAAAAATCTAGCACCTCTTGGGTTCAAACGTCAACCATCCATGACATCTTCTAGATCTGACCAAGAAAGTCACACATAGCACCATCATAAGATACTTCATACTTCCTATCAATTGTTCTAATTTGATCTAGGTTGATATTACAAGAGAAAGATCCCCATGTATACTAAAGATTTGATTCTCAATGAGCATTGATAAACCAGTCCAACAGTCACAATGCTCCATCACAAAGAATGTTATTATAAATAATAAACAAAACTGGAGGCCAAACAGCATAATAAGGTGCAAAAAAAGACTACCTGGTCTATCTTAGTTGTCGGTGAATAAGGGAGGTTCCAAAACTTCTAAAAGCCTTTGAGACAAGTTTCATAACTCTACAAAACTACCACCACTGAAAGCTTCAACTTTATACTATTTCCTTTGACTTATTTTGTGATGAGGTGGGCTTTTTGAGGGTTATGCGAACCAAATAAAATGCTGCCTAAGTTAGCATTTCCAAGTAAAACACCGCCTGGCTTTGTTTGCATTTTATCACAAAGGAGCATCAAGCTTTAATAATTTCGATAACTTATAGAAAATCCTAAAAATGGTTTGAGAATACTTGAATACCCTCCAATGTCTTCCTTGAGAGCTAGACAATAATGATAAAACACACCACCCCACAAAAAAGAATCAAAATTTCTATTTCCTTCGTATCAATTAGATAAAAGACCACCAAACCAAATATAATTTTTCCCCTCTCTTCGAGCTTCTTGCATCAGACTTATAGAAAGCTTGAGCTTGAAATATTGAAATTTAATTGAATAAAACAAACCTGCTTTCTCTAAACGATTAATGCAAGCATCATATGAAACAATGTCTAGCTTCAACTTTCATCTTTAGAGACTAGATTGCTTCCAACAGGTGGCAGGGTCTTCTTGAATATGCATCCAAACATGCAAACTATAAACATGGACAAGCATTGATGACCAAAGTTTCATTTCAAAACTTGGTCAGGCACTCTATACTTGAGACCACCCGTGCACAATGGATGAAGACTCAATGGAAGACATGACCCACATGTAATAAAGAAACACATTTACATAACCATCACATATCTAAAAAGGAAATTGGATAGGGGAAAACTTTAAAAAAAAATTAGTGATAAAAAATGAGGGTAACGCATATAAACCTCACTAACTAATTTACCAATGATCTAGAGTTTAGATTTTGACAATTATGTGTGCACTTTACGAATTGCTATACCTTTTTTCTATTTTTTTTCCAAAGGGTGAAGATGATAATCTATTTATCATGGGTGAAGTTTTATTGTAGGTGAAAGTGAGATGGGATGGGTGGTTTTGGATTTTCTAGAATATTTCAATGTTTTTGGTATTTTCTAAATATTTTGAGGTTTTTTTTGGTCTTTTTGAAAGTTTATATGTTTTTTTTGGGGTTTTCGGTTATTTGAGGTTGTGTAGGGCTTTTGAATATTTTCCAATGTTTTTGGATTTTTAGTTATTTGAATGTTTAGGGATTTTCTCGATATTTGAATGTTTTTGAATTTTCAAAGAGTTTACAAATATTTAGGGATTTTCTAAGAGTTTTTCAACTAGGAACCTAACCTAAGGACCTATCCTAGGGGCCTCATGAGCTGATCAAAGATAAGCCTTGCCTATGTTATACACACAAAGACTACGTAGTTTCAATGACTCAACTTATTGAAGATGAGATATGAACAATTGAGAATGTCAGTTTATTATGATAGACTTTGAAAGGACTAACCTATGGTGTCTCAGGGGCACATCAATGATAATGATAGCCTTGCCTACATTCAAGTTCAGAGACAACGTAGTTCAACAAGGGGCTCTTTTTGAATTTTTGATATTCAACCTTTTTAGGGATTTTGATGTGTTTTCGATGTTTCAAAATTTTCCTTTATAATTTTCTAAATATTTTTGGATTTTTTGATGAAAATTTTATGAATGTTTTTGGATTTTTGAAAATATTTTATGAATGTTTTGGGTATTTTTGATAACCATTAAGATATGCAAAAACCTGAATTGATCCATAACCAATTGCCTCCAGCATGACATGCTAGACTACTTCGATAAAGGTAGGATAAGTTGACCTTTAGAATATTCCAAGTAGTACTAAAGGGATTATGGTACTTCTCAATATCAAGCTAGATGATAAGGATGTGGATAGGCGATGGATAGATCAGATGAAGGATGCGATGGATGGAGGGTGATGCAAAGAATGGTAGGGTAAAGAGCCAAAGAAAAAATGGAGGTGCTTTATTTACACAAGGCACCTGTTTGCTAGGTTTTCACTAAGGTACTTTCCCAAAGCACCATCAAAGTGGTTTTCACTAGAGGACAATTATTTTTCTTTACTTTTTTCAATCCTTTTTTTTTTCTTTTTTTGGATTTTTATCATTTTTTTTTTTTTGTATTTTCATATTTACACCCTTTAAGACTATCCACAACTTTTTAAAATGCAAGTTGTTGGTTGGTTCCCGCAAGGGTTCACCTTCAAGAGTTGAAAATTGGTATACTCCTAATTTTTAGCTTGTTGTGATGATGAAGGGACCTAACTAATTATGCTCAAACTTCCCTTTGCTGTCTTGATTTGGAAGATTCTTCTGATTTTGTTTGAGAGCAAGATCCCCTACCTGAAAATATCAACATTTTATCTTCTTGTTATAGCTTTGTTTTAGTCATTTTTGATATACTTGCAAATGATTGAGAGTGTTAAGACGACACTCATCCAAGAATTCCAACTCCTTCAACCGAGATACTTTTTATTCTTCACCCATGATGAAGTTTTGTAATGTACTCACAATGATGGGAGCTCAACCTCAATAGGAAAGATAGCTTCGAATCCAAAGATGAGGGAGAAAGGTGTTGTACCTCTTGGCATGTGGATGTTGGTTCGATAAGCCCAAAGAGTTGGATTTAGTTGCAAATTCCAGTCACAACCAACGTCATTGATCATTTTCTTTAGAATTTTCAAGATGGTTTTGTTCATATTCTCAACTTGACTATTACCCTAGTGATAATATGAGGTAGAGAATCAATGTTAGATGTTGAATCTTTGACAAAGTTGCTTCACATCCTAATTCTTGAAAGGGGTTCCATTATCTAAGATGAGAGTTTGTGGAACACCATAACAGAATATTATGTACTTCAAGATTAATTTGGAAATCTAATTCCCTGTTATATATGTCATAAGAATGGCTTCAACCCACTTAGTAAAGTACTTAGTGGTGGTTATGATAAACTTGTGGATGTTGGATGAGTTTGGGATGATTTTTCCTATGAGGTCAAGCCCCAATTACAAAAAAGTCTAGGGTGTGATCATGAGTTGCAATTCTTGAGCTAGAGCATGAATCAGATCTCCATGCTATTGACATTGGACATACTTCTGCACATACCGATGAGCTTCCTTTTCCATGGTTGGCCAATAGTACTCCATCCCCAACAATTTCTTAGCTAATGTCATACCACTAGAATGGGGCCCACATATGCCATCATGTACTTTTGTTAAAGCAGTCAAGGCTTCATCTTGGTTAAGACATCATAGCAGTGTCCCTTAGATGCTTCGACAGTAAAGGGTATCACCTAAGATCATGAATCAAGATGCATTTTTAACAAAGGTATTTTTAAGGTTTGAGATGATATCAGATGTGAGGGTTCCTCTACTAAGATAGGTAAAGATGTCATGATACCATAGGGAACCAAGACCAAAATGACACATGCAAATTCTGATTCAAGTATCTCAAAAGTTGGTATGAGAAGTTCTACCAAGAATTCAGATTGGAGGACGTTGTTCAACATGTCTAGTAGTGATCTGATTGTTTCCATGCATCTGCTACTCTATTATTCATGTGAGGAATGTGCTCAAAACTTATGTCTATAAAAAGGTCCTTGAGATTTTCCATGATCTTTTTGTAAGGAGTGAACTTATCATCCTTAGTTTGATAGTCATCGTTGACTTGGTTGATAACCAGCTCTAAGTCTCCATAGACTTTCATTTCTTGTATCTTCCACTGAACCACTAACCTTAGACCTATGATTAGGTATTTGTACTCAACAATGTTGTTAGTACAAGGGAATGATAGTGGATATGACTTTGGGATGCAATCACCTTGAGGGGTGATGAAAATAATTCCTACTCCTAATCCATCTTGGGTGAATGATCCATCAAATTACATCTTTCACTAAGCTGTGAGATTGATAAGGAACACTGATTCATCTAGGAACACAAATATTAGAGGGTTCTCAACATAGATAGGTGCTTCTGCTAGTTGGCCTGCAACCACTTGTTCTTTGATTTCCTTGCACTCTACATACTCTATGTCAAACTATGTTAATATCATCACCCATTTGGCCATTCTCCCTATGAGAGTTGCTTTGGATAACAGGTATTTCAATGGGTCAATTTTTGCAATGAGCTTGATTTGATCTGACAACATATAGTGTCTAAAATTTTGTGACACAAAAACTACTTATAGGCATGCTTTCTCAATGGGTGAATAGTTCATATCATAGCCCACCAAAGTATTGTTGATGTAGTAGATAACTCTTTCATTCCCTTTTTCATCATGTTGTGCCAAAAGAGCTCCTAGTGTTGCTGGTGTAGTTGAGATATATAGGATTAGTGGTTTGTTTGGTATCGGTGGTATGAGCACTAGAGATGTTAGTAGATAGTCTTTGATATTTTGGAAATATTTTTCACATTTCTCATCTCATTTGTAAGTTATCCATTTATGAATAAGATGTGAAAAGGGGTGGATTTTATCTGATAGCTATGCTATGAACCTCCTGATGGACTATAGTCTTCCTTGTAACCCTGTCATCTACTTTAGTGTTTGTGGTGGTTCCATGTCTAATATGGCTTTTACCTTTGCTGGATCAATTTCTATTTTTCTTTGCAAAAATATGAAGCCAAGAAGTTTCCTTCATGTGACCCCAAAGACACACTTTTTTGGATTTATCCTTACTTTTTATTCTTCTAGCTTGTCAAAGATGGGTCCTAAGACTTGTATGTGCTCACTTCTTTTCTTTGACTTTTCTAGAATATCATCCACATAATATTCAACTATTTTTTGGATCATGTCATGGAAGATGAGGCTGATGGCCCTTAGTTAGGTTGCTCCTGCATTCTTTAGCCCAAAGGGCATTAAATTCTAGAAATAGGTTCCCCATGGACAAGTGAACATATTTTTATGTTGATCTTCCTTAGAAATTATGATTTGATTGTAGCCTAAAAAACCATCCATGAGTGATATAATTTCATTCCCAACTATTAAGTCCACAATGAGGTTGATATTGGGAAGAGGGAAATCGTCCTTTGGGCATGCCTTGTTCAAATCTATAAAATCAATGCATATTCTAATACCCCCAGTGGGTTTTAAGACTGATAATAGCTTTGAAACCCACTCAGGATAATCTATTGGCCAGATAAATCCAATGTCAAGAATCTTTTCTAACTTGAATTTGACCAAGAGTGCTATCTAAGGGTGCATCTTAATTTTCACTTGATTGGCTTAGCTTTAGGATAGAATACTAAGTGATGCACAAACACTTATGTGTTGATCCCTAGCATATCTATGTATGACCACGCAAAGTTAGCTTTGTGCTCCTTTAGGAATGTTGTTAGGTTCTTCTATTCTTTTTCCAACAAGGATTTGACATAAAAAGTGATCTTAGGTGTCTCTTCTATTACCGCATTGATTGGAGTGGCTTTTTCTACTAGTACTATTGACTTCTCTAGATGCATTGCACTAAGGGGAAGATTGAATCTTTAATCCATGGGAATCTCAAAGAGGTTTTCATTGTAGGATTCCTCCTTTGTTTTTTCTTTTTAAGGATCAAAAAGTGCCACAATGTGGTTTTCACTTAATGATCTACATGTTAGTTTTGTTTCATCAATTTTGCAACTAAAGGATTCAATCGTCTCCCCATAGTACACTTTTTTATCTAGCTCTATGTAAAAACCAGCTATATGATCTACCCATGGTAAGTTGTCATGAAGTCCCATGAATTTTGAGATTGCTTCAAATTTTTCAAATAAATAAAGAATTGGTGGTCCGTGTTGGTCCATGCCAATGAGTTGTGGGTAGACTAGGCATATTTCAATTGGTTGATGGCATGGAGCAAATGATGTAATGGATCATGAAGAGGGAGTTGTTTTCAAACAAGTTAGCAACATCAAGGGGGAATTAATCTAAGGTGATTTTAGGTGATGTAGGTGACCAATAGGAAGCCTCAACTCATTTAGTGGAAGTACATTTGTCAATAAGTGTGACCTTACTAGTAGTACAACCTAAGCCAAGATTCTTTAGTCATTTCTCAGGAATGATGGGTTCTAGTAAACCATTACCATTTTTTCCTAGATTTTTATTCTTGTTATATCCCATTCCCTTCATGAGATACAAGCATTTTTTATCATCTTCCATAGGAAGAGCAGGGATAGGTCATTCATCTTGATAGAGGAGCTTAGAGATATCGCCCTCATTTACATCTTCTTGATTCAAATCCCCCCACTTGGTGAAGGTAGTAGCTACCATCTGGATAGTATCAAGATTTTTCTTGTCAGATGTAGGTTTCCCATGAGATAGAGGAGAAGTAGGTATCTCTCCTAAGACAAAGGTGTTCTTCATTAGATTTTAGTTCCCACAACCATCATCTTGAATCACTGATTTGATATCAGGTACATTCTACACAATGAGTGCCTTTTTTTCATAAGTAGATGCAAGGGATGATGGGTCAACAAATGAGGTGGAAGGTGTAGGTCCTTCATTATTTTTAGGTACTTGGGGGAATTTATAGAACTTAGCTTCAAGATTTTTGCAATATTATAAAGGCTCAAGATCTGCATGGATAGTAATCTCTCTGCCCTCAAAAGGAAACTTCACACATTGATGATAAGCTGAGGCTATATCTTTTAGAGCATGGATCCAGGGTTGACCAAGTAGTATGTTGTAAGGAAGATCAAGGTCCAAAACTTGACACATATTTTATGCAATGAGTGAGCCTACTTGGATTGGTAGTGCAATGATACCTTGTGATACTCGTTCTTGGTCATCATATGCCCTGATGGTGGTACTCTTTGTCTTCTCAATAATATCCTCTAAATATCCCAACCTATTGATCAACTGAAGGGAGAAAATGTTTAATCCAACACCTCCATCTACTAATACTCTTTTGACCTTGTTCTTATGAATGAAAACCTCAAGGTGTAAAGCATAGATATGAGATGGCTATGATGGTAGGTATTGCTCAGAGAAGGTGAGAAGATGATTAGCAATATGGATTACCATAGCTTGAAACTAATCGGTATCAATATCCTCAGGAACAAATGACTCTGATAAAGCTCTAATATTTCCCTATGCACGAGTGATAGAATCAACAACTCTAGGATTGATATCTAGGCAAGGGTCTTTTTAAGTTGATCTAAGAGATTATACTTTCCAGTGCTTATTGTTAGTTGAGTAGATTATGTACTAGATTGGGCTGGGACTCCTTGAATGGTGAATTTACCACATTGTGTGTTGACTCCACACTCTACACTATGCCCTTTGATGGTGACAACAGTGATGATGCTATCATAGGAAGCAACCATGTTAGAATAGGGTTCTTGTATATCTTAAGATCCTGATTCCTAGTTGGTACCTCAATAGATATGGTGTCATTCTCTATGAGGTCTTGTATAATGTTTTTGAGCCTCATTCAATTTGTTGTTTTGTGTCCTTTGATCTTATGAAAGTCACAAAGGTGATTTGTGTTGTACCAGGATGGTTTTTCTTGTGGTTCTTGGTAGTTTTCAAAGTTGGGAAGTGTTATCAGATTTGACTCTACCAACTTTTCATGATGGTTTCGATGGGTTCAAATAACTATGTGTACTTGTGTTTAGGATAGTTGTTCTTGTTAGGGGTTCACCTTTGCATTTTGATGTTATTGGTTTGATTATTTTGTGGGGGTGTTATTTGTTGCATAGTTGCTTGTGTGTTAGCAACTTGATTGTTGTTTTCCCTAGGAGCACTTAAGACTAGCTTAGCATCTACCACACCATCATTTGTTACATTTTTTTTCTTAGCCCAGACACAAGGTTTATCATTTGAAATAGTTGATGGGTGGTTGTATTTGTAAGCTTGAGTATTTTCTTGTGATATTAGAGCTCTCTTGATGTTAAGAGCTCTAGGGACAAGCTCATCATAAGATGTGATGCAATGCATTTTCAAGTGGAAGAATAGATCTGGATCTAGATTTTCTATGATGATTCCCACTTGTTCGTTAGGAAGAGACTACTTGCTCTTACTAGCTCTTTGTCTCCATCACTGCAAGAAATTAGAAAATTTTCTCCTTTGTTTTATCTGAGAGTGTACAATTCCTCTAGACTGAAATCCATGTCAAGATTAAAGGAGAAGTGATTAATTAATTTATTGGTAATATCTTGAAATTTTTTGATACCAGGACGTAGATGAAAGAATCAATCCATAATAGGACTTGTTAAGCTTTGAGGGAATTGGTATCACTATCATACATGTAATCTAGACTGACTTGATTCCATTACTTTCTATAGAGCAATGAAAAACATTGAAAATGCACAATCTTCACATATTTTAGGAGCATATTTAATGCAAGTTGTCAATGCAATAACTCCAATCCAAAATCAACAATATGTTTTAACTATTTTTGGAAATTGTTTTGGATAGTTATAGGATCTGTTGCAGAAATTTGAGTGTTACCAAATAACTTGTAACCTTTACATACATCTAATATGCATTAAAAATTATGAGAGTATTTAAAATATATTAGACTCCAAGATTTTCTCATTCCCCAAAAATACCATCTACTTTCCTTGAGAATCTAATACCCTTAGTTTGGCTCCATATCTTTCTGAACTCCTTTTAGGGCATTCAAAAAAACATGGGGATCAATTTTTTATGTTTTTCCTTACTATCAATCTAAGAGATAAAGGTTAATCAATTACATATGTAGGTGCTCTCTAATATAAGTAAGCATAAACCCTAACCCTAATTCCAAATTTCTTCATCAAATGCAAAATCCCTATTAAATTTTTTAATTTTGTTACTAACATTGCTACCAAAAGGTACCACCACTTTCTCTCTTGGGAAAATAATCTTCAATTAAAGACTTTAAGAATAATATTTTTTGTAGAAGAATAATAGTTTTCCCAATTACTTTTTGAGATTCAACCATGCCTTAATCCCTGCCATCATATAACCCTTTTGTCTCTATCTTCTCTCTTTCCTGTGCAAAGAACCTGACTCTTGCCTACCATACTTATGTCTTTCATACCTCTTTATGATATCCAAAATTGATGATGTCCCTTACCATATTGAGGCTTGTTGAGATACATGCCTTCTTGTTCATGAACCGATGAAAGATCTCCTTCCTTGTTTCTTGCTTGAGTATTTTTCCTGAAGTTTATCCTTTGTATGATTTTGATAAGGTCAAGATGCATTACATACAAATCCTTCAAGAAGTCAAAAAAGCACAATCTTATGACCTTGGGATATGACTACAAAATAAAATTTCCCATTGAAAAAAAATTCAATCATTTGAGGACCCTAGGACATGAACATGACTCTTTAATCAATATGAGAAACCTAGTGAAGGCTATTTTGAGCCAAAGGAAAAAGTAGGCTAACACTTTTGGTGACATTTGCAAATGTTTTTCCTACTAAAACACATTGACGAGTAGCCTAATCCTATCCATTGGGCTATGGAGCCATGGAAACCTTCCTTCAAACTCAAAATCATACTTGACAAATAACTATTGCCACCTTCTTAATACCAACAAACTAACTAAAACTAAAACTAAAAAAAAATGTGCTACAACACTTAGAGGAATATAAAAACTAACCTAGAATCTAAACTAAAAACAAGAAAAACCCACTAAACAAAGCCATTTATAGGCTGACTAAAAAAGCTTCCTTTTGAGACCACTAACTACTATGTTGAAAAAGAATGCAAGTTTCAATTGGACTAGAGAGGAAAAGCACAGTTTTGAAGCAAACAAGGAGGCATTATTAGCAACTTCCACTTTGGTAAATCCTAATTTTGCAAAAAAAATTATTCTATATGCCTTTGGTAGCATAGACACCATTTCTATAATGTTGGTATAGCATAATGATGATAACTTAGAATAGCCTATTGCTTTTTTCAATCAAGGTTTGGAGGACTATGAAAAGAGGTATAATTTTGTGGAAAAGCATGTACTTGTTATTTGAAGTTTGAAAATTTTAAGCATTTGATTTCTAATAATAAGTTTCATCTCATGGTTGCCCATCCTAGTGTCAAGGAATTTCTTTTGAGTAGAGACTTGAATCAAAAGAGAGTAGGTTGGATTACAAAGGTCATGGAATATGACATTGACATCAAAGTTACCAAGCTTGTAAGGGGTAAAGGGATGTGTGAAAAACTTGTTTTAGGTTTTGAAAGTGGTATAGAAATAGAAAAGGAAGCTATTTTAGTTACAAATGATGAACCTTAGATTGCTACACCTACATTGGGTGCAAGTTGGATGCGAGATATGATTCATTTCTTGCAAACTAGTGAGTGAACACAAGGTTTGGATAGAGCAAAAAGGAGGTATTTCAGGTTATAGTAAATTCCTTATGTGTTGGTTAATGGTGTATTATTTAGAAAATACCACAATGGTGTGTTACTAAGATGCATTGATAATGATCAAATTGATAGGGTTCTTCATGAGTTCCATGATGGAATAGTTGGGGGACATTTTGCTCCAAGAACCACAACTTGGAAGATCATGAGAGTTGGCTACTATTGGCCAAGCCTTGTTTGCAGGCAAAACAAGGCTGCCCAATTTTCCTTTGTAGCATATACAAGTGGAACAACCTTTAATGAGACCAAGCATTGATTTTATAGGACAAATTAATCCACCTTCTAGTGCAGGTCATAGATGGGTCCTTACAACAACTGACTATTTTACCAGATGGACCAAAGTAATGGCTTTAAAAGAAGCTAATGAAGGTGTTGTGTTAAACTTTTATGATGATTTGATAACCAGATTTGGTGTGCTTGAGTCAATTATTTGAGGCAATGCTTTGGCCCTTTTTACATTAAGAGTAAGTGATTGGGCTATCAAAAATGGTATTCCCCTGAATACATCGTCAAACTTTTACCCTTAAGGTAATGGTTTGGCAGAATCAACAAATAAAAACCTGATCATAATTATTAAGAGAATAATGGAGGACAGCCAAATAACTTGGCACACCAAGTTGAAATCTACCTTGTGGTCAAATAGAATAACTGTGAAGAGGTCCATTAGAAACTCCCCTTATATGTTGGTATATGGAAAAGAGGCATGATTGCCTTTATCTATTGAGCTTCATGCTCTTGATGTTATGAATCAACTTGAGATGTTTGAGGAGGAGGATCCAATGGCTATTAGATATGCACAACTCATGGAGTTGGAAGAAATAAGAGATAAATCCATGAAAAAAATGGAGTTTCATCAACTCCAAACAAAGAGATTTTTTGACAAGAGGGAAATACCCAAGGTGTTCAAAGAAGGAGACCTTGTGCTTAAGTGGGATGAATTAAAGAGGAGGCTAGGAAAGCACGCCAAGTTCAACTATATGTGGAGTGGCCCATTTTTTATTAATGAGTGCAAGGAGAAAAATTCTTTTCAATTGTCAAAAATGGATGGAGAATTTTTACTTATCCCAGTTAATGGGATACACATCAAACTTTGTTTTGAGGTATGATCTACCTAGTGCATGCTAGTTTAGAAGTTTTTGTTTCAATAAGTGTTGTTGCACATTAGTTTAAAGGTCATTTGTTCAATTCCCTAAGTGTTGTTCTACACAATTTACTAGGTTTAATATAAAGTTTTAGTAGCTAGAATAAGCTTTCAAGGTATCATGCACTGGTCTAATGAGTTGCAACAATGTACAAGAATTTTTTCAAGTCTTGTTTAGTTTTCTAAGTGACTCTGTGCCTAATGGATAAGTTTAGGCAACTAGTCAAGATGTTTAGCAGGAAAACATATAATAGATGTCACCAAAAATGTTACCTAATTTACCTACCAAATCAATCAGGTAGAAGTGTTTTTTTTACAAATGAAGGAAAGGTATGGGTGAAATATTTGTTGTTGGTTTGCTTCATTTGATATCTCAGCATGTGAAGTGAAATGGGCGCTCACAAAGGTTGATCCCAACATGCTACCCTCAATTTTTAAGAGGGATGAAAGTTCAAAAGAATCACATTTCTCAATTGAAAGCAATTATTTCATCACCTATGATAGTTCTCCTCACTATTATAGATGATAACATAATTGATCAATTGGAGCATAATAATGTAGAATAGGTACAGTCATGAAATGAAGCTTCCACATGAGCAGGAAGAAGTGATCATTATTTAATTTTGATGATGAATAGGAGTCCTATTGTTGTCAGATACATGACAAGTAACTGAGGTGGTAGAGTCACATGGGACAACAAGGGGTCCAAGGTCAGAATACAATACCCCTATAGTGCACACTTTGTATCAAGCAATCAATGTATAATTCCTCAAGATGATGTACCAATCATAGTGAACTTAATGCATGAAGAGAATGATCATGACAATTAGTAAAGATAGAATGAGCATGACAGTAAGGAGAAGAAAATGTTTATCTGGGATACAATGCAACAATAAACAAAGATAAAATTTCAAAAAATGGAATAGTGTTGCTATTTCTATTATAACAGTGACCATATAAAAACCAAAGTGTCAAAGTCATCTAAAATGAGCTAAGTATAGCGTTGTGCTATTTTTGTACACACACCCTGTTGAAAGCATATACCCTCTTTTCTTGCGTTACTTTCTTGTTTTTCTATCGTAGGGTCTTGAATTTATCCCCTTGAGGGATAAGTCTCTCAGTCTTGGTCTTGTTTCACCGATATACTTAATGTTTAATTTTCATTTGAGATGCCCTTTATAACATTTGAATGAAAACTTAGCTCTTGGAGAGTCAACCCCCTTTCTCAAAATCATGATTCAGAGGGAAAATTGATTAAGTTTAGGGAAGTTCTGGGGAATCTAAAGTAGCTTAGATTACTCGAGCCTTAGACTGGCCAGAAATTTTGAGCTACCTCATATTTTTTGAGTTGGAGCCTCCATCATGTTTCTAGACATTTGAGCCATCCCATCGCGTATTTATGACATTCATTTATAAGATGAAGGGGTAATATATTTGGATTCCATCTTTCCTTTTGGTCATTTTTACATTTCCAAGCATTCAACGTTGAGAGGTATTCCATCTACTGCCTTGTGCTACTTAGGGGTCGAGTGATTGGGCATCACTGGTGATCTTTCCATGTTCTTATTCAAGTTATTTTTCCTTCCTATGTTTAGTTTCAAGGTAGGGTTCTTCTCATTGTTGTCATTTGAGCTTGTTCTATATTGATTTTTCCTACTTCATGTTTCATAAGATTCTTGTTGGGTGTGTCTTGTTACGTATGAGGATTTTAAACGCTCGAGGGTGATTGTCTTATGCATATCATTTGAGTTTATTGCTTCTTTTAGCATGAATTTAGGAATGTTAATGATTGATGTCTATTCGATTGAAGTTTAACAATTGGGACTTATGAAATTCTTTAGGCTTATCATTCTTGTTACATTTTGAGATTAATGATGAGATCAAATAATGTTACCTTGTTTTGAAATTCAACTTGAAACCCTAGTTTTCAAAAACCCTAGATGATAATTAAGAATTCGATGAGTGAAGGAAAGATGTTAAGGACCCTCATATGAATTGTTTTAATTTCATCTTAAACTGATAATGATTTGATCCTTAAAAGGTGAATTCATTTTCATTCATCATTTTAAGGAAAATTGAATTCGACACTTAGTGAAATTTTGGCTTTCAAGCTTAAACTCAAAAATTCTAAGGTAGCTCAAATTTTCTGAGCTCTAATCTTCCTAGGAAATTTAATCCCTCTCATATTTTTTGAATCCTAGGTTCACCTAAAATCTTGAACTCAAAGGTGTGAACACTTAGCAAATTTTGAACTCATCCCCCATTCAGTAATTCTGAGCTAGCTCATATTACCCAAACTTTAGTTCAGCCAGTGAATCTGAGACCCCTTGAAATATTTTTGCTTCACAAACTTCAAACTCCCAATGCATGAGATGAATTGAACCTTAAAAACAAGAATTTTTTAGTGATTCCCAAAGTGATTAATTCCTAACTATGTTAAGAAACTTCATCCATTAAAAATTCCAAGTAATTACAGGTCCAAATGTGATCAATGTTCTGATTTCTGGGAATTCGAGCACCCTCAAAATTTCTAACCTTGCTCCTTCTTTAAATTTCAAATATTAGTAACAAATGATCTTGTATATGGTGATGAAATGGCATTTATAGTTAAATATTCATCAATTTTAATGTGATTCATATATTTGAATAATCTGATGAAGTGAATTATTCCTCTTGCATTATCATTTAGGGTTCATAATAATGTTATAAGTTACACTTGATCATTTAATTTAACTTGTATTTACAAATATTATTGAATGAATGGCATGTTATGTTTTTGTTTGCATTTGGGTAATTATGGGTTTTCTCTAACAGATGTAGGTAGAGTTGAGCCTTGAAAAGACTACTAAGACAAAGGATACTTTGGTGCAAGAGGAAGTGTGAAGGAGAGCTGAAAGGATGAAGTATGACTTCAAGAGCATATGGCCAGAGTCCAAGATTGCTTCTGCTTGGGCTAAGATTGTAGACAGAAATGTGGGTCATGTAGATTATGATTATTTTCAACAGAGGATGTTTGGCAATGCACCCACTCAATTGGCTCAGATCATCGCTCACACAAGTTTGGCATAAGTAGAAAGGTTACCTCCAACACAACTATTCCCAAAGCTAGTTTTGGAATGTGCAAGACACTATGACTCTAATACAAGGATTATTTTTGGTCCACAAGGAAGAGTTATGAAAAATATTACTAAAGAATTCATTGCAAAAGTGTTTAATATTGCTTCACATCACAAGCTAATTGAAGAGATAAACATTGGGGAGGAAATCAAGTTATATGATGAAGACCCAAATAGAGCCTTGGAAATCATGAATAATTCTTGGATATTGAAACCTAAGCCTCACTATTCTAAATTTCCCAAGAAATTACATATAAGTGACTTCAATATGGAGTATCATGATGTTATAACTCTCTTGGGTAGGGTAATGGGAGTAGAAGAAGATAATATTTTTCATACTTGGATATTCTACCCCATCACATAGATCATGGCTAATAAGCACTATCACTGGGCTAGAATCATAAACAACTTGGATGCTCAGTTGAGGAGTGTGCAAGAGACTGAAAAATTCACTATGACTTCATATCTTGTGTACATGTTGGCTAGAAAAAACAAGTACAAAGGTTTCAGTTGTAAGGGAACATTAGGAAAAGATAGAATTTGGGACATATATCCCCAATTTTAGTATAAGACAACTAACTATAGAAGGGCTAATGATGCATTATTTATGTATATTCCTAGACTACTGCAAGGGGGCCTTCATGTCAAAGTATCTATTGATGCAATGGATTTGATCAGGCAGTATGGGAAATGGTTCATCCAATTCCAAAGATTGGCATACATCCAGGTACAAGGATCCCTTGCTATCCCACTTAGATTTCCAAGGTATCAAACAAATAAGTTCTTAATGTTGGAATTGATAAGGCAAATGGTGGACTTTGAGGAAATCTTACAATAGAAACTAAAGAAGAAGGGGTTGGAAGCAAAATTCCCATTAAGCATTGGAAATTTAGATTCATTCCCTTCCATTCAAAGTGCCTAGCATTCTGAAAAGGAGATGGAAAAATTTGAATTATATTCTCATAAAAATAGAAACAAGTTTGATCCATATGGAAAGACCATAAAACAAGAAAACAAAACATTCAAGCATAAAGACTATATAGAGGGCTATTGGGCCAATTGTAGAGATGAATTTGATGTCATTAGAAGAATATTTTCTAGGCTTCCTCTCAAATTGATAAGGCTTTACAAGGTGATAGAGGCCCCAGACCAAGTACAAGATGATGAGGTGAACCTGATTCAACAACAGGATTATGAGCCTTATAGGAACAAGCCTCTACCACAAATAAACCAGTTCAAGGAAGAAGTAATAGATCTAGACCAGATAATGAAGCAAGTGAAGAGGTACTCCAGACAATGGGTCAAGCATGAAGTGCAAAAGCTGGAGGCTAAAAGCACCAAGTTCACATATGATTTGATGGGAGACTTGGAATCCCAGTCTGAAGAAGTAGGAGTTGAAAATAATGATGTTTTTGAGCCTCTTGAAGCTAAAGGACAGGAACAAGATAAACCCATAACAATAAAGAGGAGAACCATAGGTTAGACACAAGTAAAGAAAAAGGGATAAGCCATCTCCTAAAACCAAGAAAGCTCCTAAGGTTGGCACTACTACTGAAGAGGGCGAGACTTCCCAACTAGTGAGGAAGAGGAAGCTAGTCATTGAAGGACAAAAGGTAGCTAAGGCTAGGAAAGGTGATATAACCACTGATGATCCTACGTTTGCTAAGGTTGTAGAAGTAGAATTATCTGGGGAAAATCCCCAAGTATATGTTAGAAAAATCTATCCTAAGCAAAGCACAAATCATCTCTTGTGAAAGAGATGAAAAATGCAGAAGAAAAGGTGTAGAATGAAGAGGCACCTACTAATGATGGAAAAGAGAGAGTAGCTACAAGAAATAATTCTCCTCCTCTTTATCCTCATGTGTAGATCTCAGAAGAGGCCATCCATGAAAAGGGAAACATATCAAATAACCTTGAGCAACATGAATATGAAGATGAGGAGATCTCTACTCCTACAAGTGGAGAATGGAGACAAATGATGCAAGAGATGGGACAATCTACCTCTGGGGCACAAAGAAGAAATATGGAATTATAGGTAATTCAAGAAAAGAAATCCAAGTCTCTAGAGAAGGAGGTGATTAATGAATTAGAGGATCATCCTAAGATGGAAAAGAATGAAGAAGAAGTTGCTGATAGACTGTACCAAGATAAGGATGAACAAGAGGCTCCCTCTATATAGTTGAATACAAAAAAATTTATTGTCCCATAATGGTTAGAGAAAAGACTTAGCAAGAATCCAATAATTGTCCAAGAAGAAACTCATAGCCAGGAAAAACTACTAGAAAAATGGGGGCAACCCAAACAGAGGAAAAGAGCCAGAACTATGTCACAATTTTCAAGAGATGAGTTTAATAACATGGTTGTCAATGTAATAGTTCTTGCAAGGGATGGATTCAAGGATGATGTGAGGCCAATAGATTATAAGGTGCAAACCATTAATTTAGGGCCAACCATTAAGGAAAAAGAAAAAGAAGAATTTCAGGAATCCTCTCAGGCTATTCTGAGAAGATTGGACAGAGAAACAGAAGAAAAGGAGAAGCTACAAAAGCAATTAAATGATGTCTACAAATATGTTCAAAATTTAATGAAGCCTCTTCAAATTGTTGGTAGTGATAGCTCAATCTCAGAGGGATTGTTACCTAAGGAGGCAGTTTTAGATATTAAGAGATTGAAATCCTTTGTTCATAGTACTTAGGGATGCTTGTGTTATGTCAATAGCAGAGGAGATGAGGCAATAGATTAAATATTTAATATTCACACCAAGGTTGCTCACTTTCTAGAGAATACTTCATAGTTTGCTACAGACTACAAAAAGGTTGATGAATCAACTACTAATGAGTTGAAGAAAATTTTGTACGCATGTAAAGATGAACTAGCTAAAATGAATATCTTTTCTCCAGATGAAATTGGTAAGGTGAAGGAGTGGATTGAAGTCTGGAATTATAGGAAAGAACTCCTCTCCAAGGTTTTGAAGAAAATCATGAAGCTATAAGGGAAAACGAAGGAGATATATGATAGTTGTATCAATTTTCTAGAAATAATGACTGGAAGAAGGAAGTTTGGCCAGAAGAACATGAACATCAATAGGTTATAGGCATGGTGGCATGAAATTTATGCCCCTTCTAATAGTGCTCTCATTACCAAGGATAATCTGGAAGATGCAACAATCTATATTTCTAAATTGGACAAATACCATGAACTACAGATTGAATGGAATAAGGTGATGCCACAATATCTAGAAGAATAAAAAAATCATAAGACAAGGGTTAAATTTATTCTAGTTCTAGATCCAATAGATATGGGGGAGATATTAGAGAAATTTAAAGAGTTCTCCAATAAATTAGAAGCCAGTAAGGAAGGAGAAAACAACCAACTAGCCACCACCTAGGAGTTTGTACCACTCATGTGATAATACAATTGAAGGAATGACCTCAAATTTTTTGCAATCAAAGGAATATTTTGAAAGGGTCTAGGCCAACCTAGATTTTGTTTTGAAATATCAAGTATAATTTTTTTTTAATAAAACTCTCTAGGTCAACCTGTTTGGCTGACCTAATGTTGTAAACCCTAATTTTGGGTCAACTTTATGAAATTTCTCTATAAATTGAGGCTCCAACTTCATTTGTAATGGTTAGAAATAGTTACAATAGCTGTCATTAAGATAGGAGTTGGCATTTTTTTAGAGCAAGTGCTGAAACATTCAGAATACATGAATTGTTGCAAATTTGGGTGATTCAATATAAGTAAAGGCATTCTTCTCTAGTGCTCTTTGTTGTGTTGTTTATCTTGCATGGTTCTTGTTGTTCCTAATCTTTAAGATTGCTTTGGTAATTATTAGTTGCATGTTATATTTTATATTTAGATGTGATGCAATGATGTTTATGATTTGATATTTGAAGTGTTTGAGAAATCCTTGGTCCATACTTTTAGCAGCTTGTTGATTGTAAGTTACTGTGTAAAGTTAGCCTAAGCCTAAATATTGTGTACTAAGTTCAATTGTGGGTATTTATTCATTTCAATTATTAAATAAGTTTGATTTGGGTGAATGCTTCATGATCTAAGAATCTTTAATTCCTTAGAAGATTGCACTATTTCTATAAGATTACAGGTTTATTTTGGGTTTAGCAAGAATTAGTTTTAAAGGATTGGTCCACTTTGAGAGTTTCATCATTTGCATTGTTGGTCTGAGGTCTAGCTTACTTTTTAGAAATTATCTCTAAAATCCTTTCATCTTTTGTTATTTCTTTTAAAATATGGGTTATTTCTAGGATTAAAAGCATCAAAACATTGCAAGATCTGATATGTTTGAAGCCTCTAGTAGTTGTTTTGTAAGATACTATGTTATTACTAGAATTTTCACATCATCACTGAGTTGTTTTTGCATTGTCAAGACCTGACATTAGAGACCTTGGGGTTATCTCTTGAGGCTTGCTGATAGAGATTTACCTTTCAAGAGAGATAGGAATTCCATATTTTGTTTGAGTTGTTGTTGTGCAAAAAACACCATCAACATATAGTAACTAAATTAGCGAAAAAGTATCAATGCAAATGTTCTGTCACAAGTTCAAAACAATTAGATAAGGTAAAATGATAAAGAATATAGTCACAAGGGATAAAGAATGTTATCTCTTCAAGGAAAAATATAGAGCAGCAACAAAGTCATAAAGAGAAGCACATTTGGCCAATAGAAAATCAAACTATGTGAGGAAAAGAAGACCATATCAAAGGAAAAAGTAGTGTTGTTATAATGCATCAAAGATAGAGATTGTTATAGTAGTGTTTAAGAGGTAAGACACAGTAGAATACAAGTGGCCAAAGTGTTAACAAGGCATGGTTGTGTCAAAACAAGAATAGTGATCAGTCATGGTCCAAATGAGTGGATAGTGTTGTTAATTTACTCATTGATGAAGATAGTCTAAGTATGTTGAAGACAATGGAGAATTTGAAGATAAAGCTTTATATTTTAGAGCTTCAAATACACAGAGAATCAAAAAATTATGTTCAATATTTTCAATTATAGGAAAAGCTCAAAGTTGAGCATGAGAAACATAGAGAGCTCAAAATAACATTATTTTCCACAGTGAGAAAAACTCAAACAATGGAGCCATGGCCACAAAAAAGAGATATAAACCCTTAGTACCTATGAGAACATGAGGTAATGCATGGGGATGTATTTTTCCCCATTTTTCTTCTCAAGAAATGAAAAATAACAAAACCCTTGAATTTCTACAAGTATGGGAAAAAGACTCAGCAAGTCAAGGATGGAAAGCTTTAATCACTTTTATTCTTAGAAAGTGTAAAGGGTTTGCTAAAGTGGGGTTGTGACCATAGACTATAGTGAAGCTTTGATGTCTAAAATAGAAATGAAAGCATAATCATTTTAGGAAAATGAAGAACATGACTAGAGCCATGGCTGTGACAAGATGGAGTTTCTCCCTTTGTATTTTGAAGAAATCACAAGTAGTGAAAGCCATGACCTATGGCAATTATGTCAAAATCTTTAAAATTTTGTTGTAGAAGAAGAGTCAAGCATATGGAATGCACAAAAATGAAAGAAAATGTTGAAGAATAATCATCAATGCATTCATCTTTTTGCATAATAAGCTTGAAATGAGCTTGCATTCTACATAAATGCCAAAAGAAAACTCTATGTTGGTGGCTGAGTGAGTTTCCAGAAAACTCAATGAGTTAAAGTGAAATGCATTCTTTTTCTTTTCCACAGGTTTATTTGTTGTGGTTTCATAACCCTAAAGGATGCCAAAAAACGTAAGGTATTTTTACCTTTGTTTTTTATTTTATTTTTGCAACAACTAATACCTTAGCCCTTTGTAAATGCATAACACTAGGGTTGTCCCTTTGTATATGTTAATGTATGGGAGTCCTTTAAGACTTAGACTTTTTTTTTTTTGAATTTGATTTCCTACATGGACCAAGCCATATGTGTATCACTGTGCATTTATTTTGAAATGTAAAACATATTGATTAAGTGATATGATTATAAATCACTTAGTCAAAGTGTTATTTTAAATGCAAAAATGAGGTGTATTATGCCATAAAATGTACTAAAGGGATTATAATTGAGTCTTTATGCCTTTACAAGCATCTAGGGAATGGTTGAAGCAATTGGTCAACCAAGGGAGAAGATGTAGGGAATTTCACTCACCTTTTTGGAAGGAATGAGAGAATCTAGGAGTTAGTTTCTCATGCCTTCATGATGGACATGGTCAAAGTTGACCTTTTTAGCATCTTGGAGCTTTTTCAGAGGAGTTATAGTGGCTATATTTTTGGCTTTATTGTTGCATATGACCAAGAAGGTTCTAGGTCCTATTTTGGTAGATCTTGGAGGAGGATGGTTATAGTCACTTGTTGAATCATTTTGTACTCAGTTCTTATTATGCTTTTTTTTTACTTAGTGACTTTTTGAAGTCCTTTTGAGAGATACTGCATTTTTTGTAACTCTTTTGACATGTATATCAATTCATACCTTGATGATTAATGGAGATAAGCATTTTGACCTTCTCAATTTTTTGTTTCATTGTATGCATTTGGATGATTTGATACTTGTGAAAGTTTTCTTTCCTAGTTTTGTGTCTCATTAGTGGCATCTTTATAAAGAAAGTATATGTAATTGTAGGTTGTAAGTTGCGTTGTGTTGCAAGTGTTTCAAGTTGTGAAAGTTTTCTTTCCTTCTAAGAGTGTGCATTGAAGCCTTCTTACAAAATACTAATGCAAAACATATCAATATTGAGTTTTTTTCATCAAGCTTATAGTTGATAACCTATGTATGCAAACTATTTGCATGTCTAGTTAGCATTTGGTGCATCACCTTTATTAAAGCTTTCAAATTATTTTTAGTTTATGTTTTCTTTCTTCCCCTTTTCCTCTACAAATCATTAGATTAGTTTACCTGATTACCTTTTCAAAGCTAGCCTTATTTGGAGGTCCATTCCAATCTTATACAACCCAAAGCCTAGGAATGTTCCCATGTTACTTCAAAATGCTAAGGTCTACAACTTAGCAAGGGTGTAGTTTTGAATGCTAATAGGAATAGGCACATTAAATATGAATCATTGTAAGAAAAATCCATACACATAGCATTAAATTCCTTGATATGGTCCACAGGAATTCCTCTCCCTTTGTATTTATCAAATTTGGGGATTTCAAAACCAAGAGGGAACAATACCATTTTTATGTTTCGATCAAATGAATAAGGACATAAGTTCTATGTATGGGGCTTCTTTTCCTTTCCCATACGAAGGTCCTAGATTTCTTGTGATAGTGCCTTAAATTGTGATGCTAGATCATCTTGCAGATTTGGTGGAGGAGCATATGGTGGGATGATGGATGAGTTATGTTGTGCAGTTTTTGTACACACACCCCAATAAAAGTAGGCACCCTCTTGTTGCTCTGGTTTTTAATGCCTTTTAGTCCTTTCATCATTGAGTTTTGTAACTTTTGAGTGTCCTTGGATGTTCATATTGCTTGCACAAATGATCTATTTAAGTTTTGCATTGAAAACCTTAAGTTTTGAAAAAAATCTAGGTTTTTCCCTATTTTCGGGAATTTTTGCTCTGGGAAAAATTTCTCAGTTTTCTTCAAAATTCTAACGAGGAAGCTTTAACACTGTGAACCAGAAATTTTGGCACCTCTCTCTACGTGGATCGGATTTCTCTAAAATTTTGTCACCTCGTTGAATTCCTGGATTGTGTTTTAACCTGTCTTGTTGATGACATTAATGCTTGATGGTATGATTTCTCCAGCAAGTATTTAGTTAATTTTCTGGGATTTTTGTGTCATTGGAGTCTATCATTTACTTTGTGTTGATTTGAGGATCTTATTCATGAGTGGTTCATGATTTGGCAATTGGATTTGGTGAATTCTTGGAGTTGGTAGTGGATTTATTGCATCATCATTGTAGTTGCTAGTTAGGGTGTCAAAACTTGTTACTAGTCATTGTTCCAATTGAATCCACTTCATCAATGGTATGTATATGTTGTCTTGATTTTGATTGATGAGTGTGAGTGATGCTTTGACATTTTAAATGTTCTTGGAATTTTGGGTTTCACATGTTTTACATCAAGTGTTTCAAAACTAGGGTTAGGCATGGTATTTTCATTGGTTTTAAAGTCTAGTTTGCATGTTTCCCTGGTTTGTTGATCAATTCGGTGGCACCAAGCATTTTTAGACACTACCTTTGAACTCGACCCTATATGCATTATCATTGTAGCTTGATACGATCTAGATTTTTTGAGTTTATTTGGCTGATGAACCCAAGTGAGTTCATGAGCTTATGTCTAATATTATTAGGTGGCACCTCACTTGTGTGTGCTATAAAAGATTCATTTTGAACTAAATGAAACAAGCAAGTTGAATCCAAGTCCTTTTTGAGTGTTCATGGAAGAATTTTGGGATTTCAAATTTAGGACATCACCCATTCCCCATTTGATTGGCCTCTAAGTGAGTTTGAATTTGAAGGAAACCCATAGGAGATTCAAAGCAAGTTAAATTCAAGATCAAAACCCCAAATTTATGATCACTCGATCAATTTGGGTGAAATTGCAAAGACTTGTAACTTTTAGGATTTCGAAGTCTTTGCAGAATTTTTTCACCCTTAGAATTTCCCTATTTTCCCTCACCCTCTCATTTTCCTAGATGTGTGTAAAAGCCTAGAATCACACTTGCTCCGCGGATTTCCTTTCCTAGCAAATTTTCTCAAAAAATCTCACAATATGAAGAATTGAAGAAATTAATGAATCTAATGTTATGAATTTAGCATCTCAGGGTTTATTTTAATAATTAGAGATATGTTCCATATTGTCTCTTCATTTGTGATCATTTATTCATCATAGTTGTGCTTAATTGTTAAATTCCACCTGGCATGGAATTCCCCAGAATTCCTTTTTGGCCTAGTTTCCCCGGATGATTGAAAATCTTGGACTTTTAGATAATTGTGCTTTATGATGATTTAAAGGATTTTAATCATAACTTTGGATTGAATGAATGATGAATATGTTGCTTATGATTGACTAAACTTGATGTTGATGTTATAAAGGGAGATTTATTGTGGTTCTTATGGGATGTAGGCTGAATTAAGTAAAGTAGTAGCTAGCAAGACTAAGGGAAACCAGATAGATCTAAGTGCTAAGGGGTCTTCTATCTCAGAAGGAGAGAGAATCAAGATGGACATAAAGAGTAAAGTTCCTAAAACCAAGCTAACCTCCATTTGGTCCGAAGTCAGCAATACAAATGTAGGCAAGTACGATTATGAAGAGTTCAAAGCTAGAATGGAAAAAAAGGACCCACCATTGTTGGCCAAAAGGTTAGTATAATCAGGATTGGCTCATGTGTTTGGGTTTCATCCCATAGTCTAGTGCTATGAGCTAGTGCTATAATGTGCCAAACATTATGACAGGGGCACACAAAGAATAGTTGGTCCTCAAGGAGGATATTGGAAAACCTTAACCCTATCTCCATATCTTAGACCTTTGACATACCTAATAGATCACATGTGGTGGGCTTAGATATGCATGTTTCCAAGAAGTATTATGAGGAAGTTACCATCAAATCACAGTAGGTTATCAATTCTTTGCTTGAGAAGCCCAAGCCTCACATCTCCAAATTGCAAAAATACCTATTTAGAGCAAAGATCAAGATAGAGTACTATGATGATATTACACTCCTTAGTAGGGTAGCAGGCTTGAAAACTACAAGAATCTTTGAGAACTAGATGCTCTATGTCATAGTGAGGATGGAGTAGAATGTTGAATATCACTAGGAAGGCATCATAAGTACCATAATACATGAGCAACTGTGCAATGTGTTGTAGACAAAAAGCTTCACTATGACCTCTTACCTAGTTTATGCACTTGCAAGGTCCCATCCATACAAGGGACTAAGTACAAGAGGAGTCTTCAGGAAGCATGTGATCTATGAGGTGTACCCTCAATTTCATTTAGGTAGCTCAAGCTATAAGAGGATGAATTATACATTCACCATATACATCACCAGGTTGCTTCAAGGTGAAAAACATGTCTGGATTTGAGACCATGCAAAGGAACTAATCAAGAAGTTTGGAGCTTGGTTCATTTAGTTCCCTACTTTCTCTTACATTAGGATAGATGGCTACCAAAGAGCCCCATACAGACTTCCAAGATACCCCACCTATCATATAATTCTCCTAGAAGTCAGAAGGAAAATATGTGATTTTGATGACATAGTGAAGAAAGACAAGCACAAAACAAGGTTTGGTAATGATTTTCCCCTCAGGGTAGGTAGCAATGAATCCTACCCTTCTATAAATATAGTCCAAGAGGCCTAGGTTTGAAAGAACTGGTGAGGCACAAAAAAGGGCCAGTAAGGAATTCAGTCACAAGGATGATATAGAGGACTACTCGGCCAACAAAAAAGATGAATTTGAGATTAGGAGGAAGAAATTCTCTAGGCTGCAAGTCAATTTGGTCAGATTGTACAATGTGAAAGCCATCCCTGATTAGATTGATGATGATGGAGATGTAATCCAAAACCATGATTATGAGCTTGTAAAGGATAAACTAGTGGGTGAGATAGATTGGATGGAGGAAGAAAAGATTGAATTGGAAGAAAATATGACTCCAATAATCAAATACACCAAGTTATGGCTCAAACACAAAATATGGGAACTAGAGAGTGAAGGTGTACAATGCACCTATGAATTAATGGGAGACTTGGAATCTCCTTCCACCTCTAAGGAACCAGTTGAGTAGGATTCAAAAGGTAAAGGCAAGGAAGATTCCCCTTTCAAGATCAATATTAAGGGTGCTCAAGCAGAGGAAGGAGAAAAGAAAAGGAAACCTATTGCTAAGAAGATGAAGAATACTTCAAAGGTAAAGAAGTCTACTGAGGAACATCCAAATGAAGAGGAGAAAGATAGTGCCCCTACACTCAAGAGAAGAAGAGTAACAAGAATTGTGAAGAAGAAAGATGAATCCTCCAAGGAGAAAGGATAAATTGGCCCATCAGTGGTGAATGTGGAGAGTTTAGGAGAAAAAACAAAGGTATATACTAGACGATCCAAAACTCCTTCTCCCAAAGATAATGTGTGAAAAGAGGATAATCCTATAGTTTCCCCTACTATAGAAAACATAAAGATGCCTCTCCTCTCCATGAATCACATGATGCACCAAGTGAATCTAAGGGTGCAGAGGATCACCAAGATGAATAAATGGAAGGATTCAAGGAAGGTGAACTCTACAATATAGATGCAAAAATGAAGAGGGTATTGTAGTCCCCTTTGGTGACTTATGAAGACTCATCTGCTAGAAATGAGGGAGATAAGTCTTCAGAAAAGGAATAAGTGCCCACTAAAACTTTTTCACCAGTATATATAGGCGAAGAGCATGATGGAGAAGAGAATAGGCATCCAAAAGAGGACAAGGAAGATAAAACTAAAGAAATTCTCGATGAGCAAAATTTGAAAGTGGATTCCTCCAAGGAAAAATAGGATGAGCTTGGACAAGGTGATTTGTAGGCAGATTCCACCATTGCTACTTGATCGGAAAAAGAGCTAAAAAGTAAATAAATTGTGGGGGATGACACTCCTCCAAATTGGGATGAACTATTGGCTAACATTGGAAAAGGGAAGGCAAAGAGAAAAGCTAGGGTTATCTCCAAGATTGAGTGGGATGAAGCAAATAAAAAAATGATTCACATTGCCACCCTTGCACCTGATAACAGGAAGTTGAAGATTTGAGGGCTCTAGTGATGCAATCTTGAGTAGATTGAAGAAGGAAGTGAAAACCAAGCAAGAGTTGAAGAAGGAGAATGAGAAACTGAAAAGGTATTTGTAGGATTTGATGAAACCCTTGTAATCTATTAGTCAAATCAGCTCTTCATCATCTACAACAAGTTTCCTACCAAAGGAAACCATAACTAAATTGGAGAAAATGAAAACAACTACACATGCCACACTTAACTAGATGCATGGGGTAGAGGCCAAAGGAGATGATGCAATTAAAGAAATTTTTTCAATTTATGGAGAATCTCTTAGATCAAGAGTGGTTGAAAGGTGTGTTAGCTCAAGACAAAGAGGATATTGATCTCTTACTACAGAAAACTAGGACCATCATGAAATATATTGAAAAAAAGTTAATAAGTGATGGAATTCTTCCTTCTTCAAAAGTTGTAGAACCCTGGGAATTTCATGAAGCTTTGCAAATCAAGCAAAGGGTCTTGAAGAAATTGCATAAGCAAGGGAAGAAAATAGAGAACACCTTGATATATATTTACAATAAGTGCATTTCCTTCTTTGAGTTTATGACAGGAAGAAAAAGGTTTTCACCTAAACGTTTGGAGAAACTGTGAAAATGGTGGGATGAGGTATACCCCAATTGATGACAACTCAATTATTGAGCACCAGTTAGATGATGTAGTCACCTACATTGTAGTCATGGATAAATATCAAACCCTAAAGGTGGGTTGGGAAAAAACTATTAAACAATCAAGGGAGGATATCAAATCCATTGAAAGGAGAATTAAAGTGTTGGTTATTCCACCTTTGGCCAACTTGGAGAGGGTATTTTTGAAAGTGAAAGATAAAATGGGGTGAGATAAGGATAAGGGGGAGAGAATTTAATGCAACATCACATTAGAATTTGTGCTTCCCCATTATTTCCTCTTCATGTTTTGCATGCATTGGTTTGAGTTGTGCTCGAGATCCCAGGCTGACTTGGATAGAACGTATGCATTTAATGCACAATTTGTTTTATTTTGAATTCTTATTGGTTGACCTATTTTGGGGGCCTTTTGTCTTGTAACCCTATTTGGGAAAACATAAGATGTAATATCTATAAATAGGGAATATTGCCTCATTTGAAAGGGCTAGAGGTTAAATAGTTGAATAGTTAGAGAAATTAAGAAAGAGCTAGGAGTTAGTTTTATTTCAAGCAAGTATTGTAACATAAAACTAGAATTGTTACTACATTGGATGATTGAATGCAAGTAAAGACATTGTGATCTGGTGTCATTCTTGTGTTCTTTTAATCTTGCATGGTTCCTATTGTTCTATCTTTTGAAATTGCTTTGAAAAGTAATTGGTATATGTTAGATTTAGAGT
>VDFB02058242.1:475977366-476157680 GCA_007258455.2 Sequoia sempervirens
AAAACCTAGTCCTCAAGTTCCCAAAGACTAGAGTCAAGTCCCACCACAGGCTGAGGATAAAGGTAAGGAAAAAGATAAGAATCAAGTGGCACAATTTGATACCAAGTTGACTCTCTTCCAAGGGAAAACAGAAACTCCTCCATTCTTGATTTATGTTCATCTTTTTGGAAAGAATTTACATAATTGTTTGTTGGATTTAGTTGCTTCCATGAATGTCATGACTTATGCTATTTGTAGAGCCCTAGGAATTACACCTATTGTATCCCAAAAGAAGGTTACCCAGTTGGATAGAATAGATGTAAATGTAGTGGGAGAATTGAACATGATTCACATGTAGATAGCCTCTGACCCTAGAATCTAGCAAGTAATCAACATTTAGGTTGCAAAAATTTTGGATACTTATGGTTTGATCTTAGGTAGAGAATTCACCAAAGCTCTGAATGGATATGTGTTGACCGATCAGTCCCATATGTGGCTTCCTTGGAAAGGAATACCAAATTAGATCATAATTGAAAGGGAGCCTAAAATGAAATATGTCATCACCGAATATCAGAATACTTCCAATGAGATACTAGTGTCTAAAGTAGGCATGGGTAATTATGTGTTGGAAGCCTTTGTTGAAGATTCAAATGTGGAGGAAATCCTCATGTTGCACATGGCCCCTACTGATTTCACTGCACAATTTGGTGGTACAAGAGCTCTGGTGGAGTTAGTTCAAGAGGATGAGGAGTCTAAAGATGGACAATTGAGCCTACTGGATAATTTTCAGCAGTTTATCCAAAAATGCATAGAAGACTAGGTCCACCTAGGCGGAGGAATGAAATTTGAAGAGATGCTTCTTCTGAATTGTTGTAGAGTCCATAATGCTATCCATTCAGAGCTAGAATGCTATCTATGTCAAATAACAATAGAGAAAATTCAGAGATGTATCAACCCCACTCCTACTATCAAAATGGAAGTCAGGTGGCCCAAGATGATCCAAAAGGGAAGGGCCCAATGGTGTCTAAGGAGCCTTCCTATAGCAACACTACAAAAAGTAAACCAAAGAGATCCCAAGTAGCTGGTTGTTGGACATTAAGGTTTGATGGCTCCAAATCTAAACAAGGTGTTGGAGTTGATTTTGAATTGATCATTCCAAGAAGTAAAAACTTCTTTGTTGCTCACAGATTGCAATTTCATTGTACTAGCAACATAGCTGAGTACAAAGCCCTAATTCATGGACTGCTCATGGCATTGAGAAATAAGGTCAAGATCTTGCAAGTATTTGGGGACTCTCAGTTGGTAGTCAGACAAGTTGAAAAGCAATATGCATGTCATCATATGAGAATGAATAACTACAAAAATAGAGTGTGGGATCTCATAGAAGGATTTGATGCCTTCAACATACGACTGATACCTTGCAACAAAAATAAAATTGTAGATTCCCTAGCTCAGGCAACAAGTACACTACAGCCCTTGTCACTTTCTGGACTAAATAAATTTATTGTGGAGCTCACACTTGTGCCTCTAGTACCTGATAATGTGACCAATTTTTAGGTGTTTGAAGTTGACAAGCACATATTGGATTTCATTACTAGATCAGGTGTGTTTACTTCCCAGGTCATAAATGAAATGGAACTTCAAGAGGAAAAAATTGACCTGGAAGGTGTCATAAATCTAAAAACCAATACTACTCCAAGAGGAATGGTACAATTGGAGATAATTTTTTATCTTGAAAAAATTAAAGATCAAGAACAAGAGGTCAAGAAGGAGTCCATTAGTAGTCAATGTGATACCTACAATATGGGAAATCCACAAGATATTAAGAATGTGTTTATTGGAAAGGTTTGTACTCTAGAGGAGAGTACATGAATCATAGATGCATTGTACAAGTATCAAAATGTCATAGCTTGGAGCTATGAAGATTTGAAGACCTATGATAACTCCACTATAACGCATACCATTCCCCTTAAGCAAGGAGCAAGGCCTTCTAGACAAAGACATATACCCATCAATGCCTTGCTAGAGTCCATAATTCAGAAGGAGGTGCAAAAGCTACTATCTACCCAAATCATTTTCCCAATTAGGAATTTAACCTAGGTAGAAAATCTAGTACCTGTGAGAAAGAAGAATGGGGAGATTTGACTGTGTGTTGATTTTAGGAACCTAAACAGGGCATTAGAAAAGGATAATTATCAAGTTCCTTCATTGGATGAAGTGCTTTAGATAGTCAATGGATCGCAAATGTTGTTATTCCTTGATGGTTACTCTAGGTATAACCAAGTGATGGTGCAATATGAAGATAGGAACAAAATGGACTTTACTACCAACTGGGGTACATTCGCCTATCAGAGAATGCCTTTCAGATTGATAAATGTTGGAGCTACTTTTCAGAGGGCAATGGATATAGCATTCAAAGACATAATAGGTAAATGCATTATAATCTACATGGATGATCTGACAGTCTTCTCAAAAAATCTGATCATATTGTAGAATTGTGCAAAGTATTCTAGAGATGCAGGGAATTTGACATATCTCTTAATCCAAAGAATTGCATCTTTGGAGTCATAGAAGGAAAGCTATTGGGACATGCCATCTTTGAAAGAGGAATTGTCATTGATCCTGAACATGTGGAGGCCATATTGAAGATACAACCACCAACCAACAAGAAGGAAATGAAATCATTCTTTGGCAAGATAAACTTTGTCAAAAAGTTCATCACTAGATTTGTTGAGATAGTGAAGCCACTAAATGCAATGCTTAAATAGGAAGCAAAGGTTGAGTGGAACGTAGAAGCAAAAGAGGAATTTGTAGAGATTAGAAGAGCCATAGTTGAGACCCTTGTCTTAGTAAGTCCTGATTATGCTAAGCCCTTTTACATTTATTCATTCGCTTTAGATCATTCATGTGCTAGTATGTTAACCTAGAAGTTAGACCAAGGAAATGAACACCCCATTGCATTTATGAGTACCCTTCTCAAGGATGTAGAGTTACATTACCTGAATTTGGAAAAGAAGTCCTATGCCTTAATCAGATTTGTAAAGAAATTTAGCCATTACATTCTAATGAATAAGTTCTTCGCAATAGTCTCAAATCCTGTAGTTAAATTATTGTTGATGCAGAATGAGTTAGGAGAGCGTAGAGCAAAGTGGGTAACCATTCTTTAGGAATATAATATTGAGATTCAACCCATGAAACTGGTGAGAGGAAAAGGAATTACTAGAACAATGGTAGAGATGGGTCCTAACCTTGCATCCCAACACTATAATCTTGAAGATATTTCTCCAGGGCATTAGTATCATTAGATCATTTATTATCTGTTGAATCATTAATGTCCAAATCACCTTAATGTTATACAAAGGAGAGCATTACATTTAAAAAGTGACAGTTTCATGTTAAATTAATTCCAAAGAGGAGGCTAGGAAAGCACGCCAAGTTCAACTATATGTGGAGTGGCCCATTTTTTATTAATGAGTGCAAGGAGAAAAATTCTTTTCAATTGTCAAAAATGGATGGAGAATTTTTACTTATCCCAGTTAATGGGATACACATCAAACTTTGTTTTGAGGTATGATCTACCTAGTGCATGCTAGTTTAGAAGTTTTTGTTTCAATAAGTGTTGTTGCACATTAGTTTAAAGGTCATTTGTTCAATTCCCTAAGTGTTGTTCTACACAATTTACTAGGTTTAATATAAAGTTTTAGTAGCTAGAATAAGCTTTCAAGGTATCATGCACTGGTCTAATGAGTTGCAACAATGTACAAGAATTTTTTCAAGTCTTGTTTAGTTTTCTAAGTGACTCTGTGCCTAATGGATAAGTTTAGGCAACTAGTCAAGATGTTTAGCAGGAAAACATATAATAGATGTCACCAAAAATGTTACCTAATTTACCTACCAAATCAATCAGGTAGAAGTGTTTTTTTTACAAATGAAGGAAAGGTATGGGTGAAATATTTGTTGTTGGTTTGCTTCATTTGATATCTCAGCATGTGAAGTGAAATGGGCGCTCACAAAGGTTGATCCCAACATGCTACCCTCAATTTTTAAGAGGGATGAAAGTTCAAAAGAATCACATTTCTCAATTGAAAGCAATTATTTCATCACCTATGATAGTTCTCCTCACTATTATAGATGATAACATAATTGATCAATTGGAGCATAATAATGTAGAATAGGTACAGTCATGAAATGAAGCTTCCACATGAGCAGGAAGAAGTGATCATTATTTAATTTTGATGATGAATAGGAGTCCTATTGTTGTCAGATACATGACAAGTAACTGAGGTGGTAGAGTCACATGGGACAACAAGGGGTCCAAGGTCAGAATACAATACCCCTATAGTGCACACTTTGTATCAAGCAATCAATGTATAATTCCTCAAGATGATGTACCAATCATAGTGAACTTAATGCATGAAGAGAATGATCATGACAATTAGTAAAGATAGAATGAGCATGACAGTAAGGAGAAGAAAATGTTTATCTGGGATACAATGCAACAATAAACAAAGATAAAATTTCAAAAAATGGAATAGTGTTGCTATTTCTATTATAACAGTGACCATATAAAAACCAAAGTGTCAAAGTCATCTAAAATGAGCTAAGTATAGCGTTGTGCTATTTTTGTACACACACCCTGTTGAAAGCATATACCCTCTTTTCTTGCGTTACTTTCTTGTTTTTCTATCGTAGGGTCTTGAATTTATCCCCTTGAGGGATAAGTCTCTCAGTCTTGGTCTTGTTTCACCGATATACTTAATGTTTAATTTTCATTTGAGATGCCCTTTATAACATTTGAATGAAAACTTAGCTCTTGGAGAGTCAACCCCCTTTCTCAAAATCATGATTCAGAGGGAAAATTGATTAAGTTTAGGGAAGTTCTGGGGAATCTAAGGTAGCTTAGATTACTCGAGCCTTAGACTGGCCAGAAATTTTGAGCTACCTCATATTTTTTGAGTTGGAGCCTCCATCATGTTTCTAGACATTTGAGCCATCCCATCGCGTATTTATGACATTCATTTATAAGATGAAGGGGTAATATATTTGGATTCCATCTTTCCTTTTGGTCATTTTTACATTTCCAAGCATTCAACGTTGAGAGGTATTCCATCTACTGCCTTGTGCTACTTAGGGGTCGAGTGATTGGGCATCACTGGTGATCTTTCCATGTTCTTATTCAAGTTATTTTTCCTTCCTATGTTTAGTTTCAAGGTAGGGTTCTTCTCATTGTTGTCATTTGAGCTTGTTCTATATTGATTTTTCCTACTTCATGTTTCATAAGATTCTTGTTGGGTGTGTCTTGTTACGTATGAGGATTTTAAACGCTCGAGGGTGATTGTCTTATGCATATCATTTGAGTTTATTGCTTCTTTTAGCATGAATTTAGGAATGTTAATGATTGATGTCTATTCGATTGAAGTTTAACAATTGGGGCTTATGAAATTCTTGAGGCTTATCATTCTTGTTACATTTTGAGATTAATGATGAGATCAAATAATGTTACCTTGTTTTGAAATTCAACTTGAAACCCTAGTTTTCAAAAACCCTAGATGATAATTAAGAATTCGATGAGTGAAGGAAAGATGTTAAGGACCCTCATATGAATTGTTTTAATTTCATCTTAAACTGATAATGATTTGATCCTTAAAAGGTGAATTCATTTTCATTCATCATTTTAAGGAAAATTGAATTCGACACTTAGTGAAATTTTGGCTTTCAAGCTTAAACTCAAAAATTCTAAGGTAGCTCAAATTTTCTGAGCTCTAATCTTCCTAGGAAATTTAATCCCTCTCATATTTTTTGAATCCTAGGTTCACCTAAAATCTTGAACTCAAAGGTGTGAACACTTAGCAAATTTTGAACTCATCCCCCATTCAGTAATTCTGAGCTAGCTCATATTACCCAAACTTTAGTTCAGCCAGTGAATCTGAGACCCCTTGAAATATTTGTGCTTCACAAACTTCAAACTCCCAATGCATGAGATGAATTGAACCTTAAAAACAAGAATTTTTTAGTGATTCCCAAAGTGATTAATTCCTAACTATGTTAAGAAACTTCATCCATTAAAAATTCCAAGTAATTACAGGTCCAAATGTGATCAATGTTCTGATTTCTGGGAATTCGAGCACCCTCAAAATTTCTAACCTTGCTCCTTCTTTAAATTTCAAATATTAGTAACAAATGATCTTGTATATGGTGATGAAATGGCATTTATAGTTAAATATTCATCAATTTTAATGTGATTCATATATTTGAATAATCTGATGAAGTGAATTATTCCTCTTGCATTATCATTTAGGGTTCATAATAATGTTATAAGTTACACTTGATCATTTAATTTAACTTGTATTTACAAATATTATTGAATGAATGGCATGTTATGTTTTTGTTTGCATTTGGGTAATTATGGGTTTTCTCTAACAGATGTAGGTAGAGTTGAGCCTTGAAAAGACTACTAAGACAAAGGATACTTTGGTGCAAGAGGAAGTGTGAAGGAGAGCTGAAAGGATGAAGTATGACTTCAAGAGCATATGGCCAGAGTCCAAGATTGCTTCTGCTTGGGCTAAGATTGTAGACAGAAATGTGGGTCATGTAGATTATGATTATTTTCAACAGAGGATGTTTGGCAATGCACCCACTCAATTGGCTCAGATCATCGCTCACACAAGTTTGGCATAAGTAGAAAGGTTACCTCCAACACAACTATTCCCAAAGCTAGTTTTGGAATGTGCAAGACACTATGACTCTAATACAAGGATTATTTTTGGTCCACAAGGAAGAGTTATGAAAAATATTACTAAAGAATTCATTGCAAAAGTGTTTAATATTGCTTCACATCACAAGCTAATTGAAGAGATAAACATTGGGGAGGAAATCAAGTTATATGATGAAGACCCAAATAGAGCCTTGGAAATCATGAATAATTCTTGGATATTGAAACCTAAGCCTCACTATTCTAAATTTCCCAAGAAATTACATATAAGTGACTTCAATATGGAGTATCATGATGTTATAACTCTCTTGGGTAGGGTAATGGGAGTAGAAGAAGATAATATTTTTCATACTTGGATATTCTACCCCATCACATAGATCATGGCTAATAAGCACTATCACTGGGCTAGAATCATAAACAACTTGGATGCTCAGTTGAGGAGTGTGCAAGAGACTGAAAAATTCACTATGACTTCATATCTTGTGTACATGTTGGCTAGAAAAAACAAGTACAAAGGTTTCAGTTGTAAGGGAACATTAGGAAAAGATAGAATTTGGGACATATATCCCCAATTTTAGTATAAGACAACTAACTATAGAAGGGCTAATGATGCATTATTTATGTATATTCCTAGACTACTGCAAGGGGGCCTTCATGTCAAAGTATCTATTGATGCAATGGATTTGATCAGGCAGTATGGGAAATGGTTCATCCAATTCCAAAGATTGGCATACATCCAGGTACAAGGATCCCTTGCTATCCCACTTAGATTTCCAAGGTATCAAACAAATAAGTTCTTAATGTTGGAATTGATAAGGCAAATGGTGGACTTTGAGGAAATCTTACAATAGAAACTAAAGAAGAAGGGGTTGGAAGCAAAATTCCGATTAAGCATTGGAAATTTAGATTCATTCCCTTCCATTCAAAGTGCCTAGCATTCTGAAAAGGAGATGGAAAAATTTGAATTATATTCTCATAAAAATAGAAACAAGTTTGATCCATATGGAAAGACCATAAAACAAGAAAACAAAACATTTAGGCATAAAGACTATATAGAGGGCTATTGGGCCAATTGTAGAGATGAATTTGATGTCATTAGAAGAATATTTTCTAGGCTTCCTCTCAAATTGATAAGGCTTTACAAGGTGATAGAGGCCCCAGACCAAGTACAAGATGATGAGGTGAACCTGATTCAACAACAGGATTATGAGCCTTATAGGAACAAGCCTCTACCACAAATAAACCAGTTCAAGGAAGAAGTAATAGATCTAGACCAGATAATGAAGCAAGTGAAGAGGTACTCCAGACAATGGGTCAAGCATGAAGTGCAAAAGCTGGAGGCTAAAAGCACCAAGTTCACATATGATTTGATGGGAGACTTGGAATCCCAGTCTGAAGAAGTAGGAGTTGAAAATAATGATGTTTTTGAGCCTCTTGAAGCTAAAGGACAGGAACAAGATAAACCCATAACAATAAAGAGGAGAACCATAGGTTAGACACAAGTAAAGAAAAAGGGATAAGCCATCTCCTAAAACCAAGAAAGCTCCTAAGGTTGGCACTACTACTGAAGAGGGCGAGACTTCCCAACTAGTGAGGAAGAGGAAGCTAGTCATTGAAGGACAAAAGGTAGCTAAGGCTAGGAAAGGTGATATAACCACTGATGATCCTACGTTTGCTAAGGTTGTAGAAGTAGAATTATCTGGGGAAAATCCCCAAGTATATGTTAGAAAAATCTATCCTAAGCAAAGCACAAATCATCTCTTGTGAAAGAGATGAAAAATGCAGAAGAAAAGGTGTAGAATGAAGAGGCACCTACTAATGATGGAAAAGAGAGAGTAGCTACAAGAAATAATTCTCCTCCTCTTTATCCTCATGTGTAGATCTCAGAAGAGGCCATCCATGAAAAGGGAAACATATCAAATAACCTTGAGCAACATGAATATGAAGATGAGGAGATCTCTACTCCTACAAGTGGAGAATGGAGACAAATGATGCAAGAGATGGGACAATCTACCTCTGGGGCACAAAGAAGAAATATGGAATTAGAGGTAATTCAAGAAAAGAAATCCAAGTCTCTAGAGAAGGAGGTGATTAATGAATTAGAGGATCATCCTAAGATGGAAAAGAATGAAGAAGAAGTTGCTGATAGACTGCACCAAGATAAGGATGAACAAGAGGCTCCCTCTATATAGTTGAATACAAAAAAATTTATTGTCCCATAATGGTTAGAGAAAAGACTTAGCAAGAATCCAATAATTGTCCAAGAAGAAACTCATAGCCAGGAAAAACTACTAGAAAAATGGGGGCAACCCAAACAGAGGAAAAGAGCCAGAACTATGTCACAATTTTCAAGAGATGAGTTTAATAACATGGTTGTCAATGTAATAGTTCTTGCAAGGGATGGATTCAAGGATGATGTGAGGCCAATAGATTATAAGGTGCAAACCATTAATTTAGGGCCAACCATTAAGGAAAAAGAAAAAGAAGAATTTCAGGAATCCTCTCAGGCTATTCTGAGAAGATTGGACAGAGAAACAGAAGAAAAGGAGAAGCTACAAAAGCAATTAAATGATGTCTACAAATATGTTCAAAATTTAATGAAGCCTCTTCAAATTGTTGGTAGTGATAGCTCAATCTCAGAGGGATTGTTACCTAAGGAGGCAGTTTTAGATATTAAGAGATTGAAATCCTTTGTTCATAGTACTTAGGGATGCTTGTGTTATGTCAATAGCAGAGGAGATGAGGCAATAGATTAAATATTTAATATTCACACCAAGGTTGCTCACTTTCTAGAGAATACTTCATAGTTTGCTACAGACTACAAAAAGGTTGATGAATCAACTACTAATGAGTTGAAGAAAATTTTGTACGCATGTAAAGATGAACTAGCTAAAATGAATATCTTTTCTCCAGATGAAATTGGTAAGGTGAAGGAGTGGATTGAAGTCTGGAATTATAGGAAAGAACTCCTCTCCAAGGTTTTGAAGAAAATCATGAAGCTATAAGGGAAAACGAAGGAGATATATGATAGTTGTATCAATTTTCTAGAAATAATGACTGGAAGAAGGAAGTTTGGCCAGAAGAACATGAACATCAATAGGTTATAGGCATGGTGGCATGAAATTTATGCCCCTTCTAATAGTGCTCTCATTACCAAGGATAATCTGGAAGATGCAACAATCTATATTTCTAAATTGGACAAATACCATGAACTACAGATTGAATGGAATAAGGTGATGCCACAATATCTAGAAGAATAAAAAAATCATAAGACAAGGGTTAAATTTATTCTAGTTCTAGATCCAATAGATATGGGGGAGATATTAGAGAAATTTAAAGAGTTCTCCAATAAATTAGAAGCCAGTAAGGAAGGAGAAAACAACCAACTAGCCACCACCTAGGAGTTTGTACCACTCATGTGATAATACAATTGAAGGAATGACCTCAAATTTTTTGCAATCAAAGGAATATTTTGAAAGGGTCTAGGCCAACCTAGATTTTGTTTTGAAATATCAAGTATAATTTTTTTTTAATAAAACTCTCTAGGTCAACCTGTTTGGCTGACCTAATGTTGTAAACCCTAATTTTGGGTCAACTTTATGAAATTTCTCTATAAATTGAGGCTCCAACTTCATTTGTAATGGTTAGAAATAGTTACAATAGCTGTCATTAAGATAGGAGTTGGCATTTTTTTAGAGCAAGTGCTGAAACATTCAGAATACATGAATTGTTGCAAATTTGGGTGATTCAATATAAGTAAAGGCATTCTTCTCTAGTGCTCTTTGTTGTGTTGTTTATCTTGCATGGTTCTTGTTGTTCCTAATCTTTAAGATTGCTTTGGTAATTATTAGTTGCATGTTATATTTTATATTTAGATGTGATGCAATGATGTTTATGATTTGATATTTGAAGTGTTTGAGAAATCCTTGGTCCATACTTTTAGCAGCTTGTTGATTGTAAGTTACTGTGTAAAGTTAGCCTAAGCCTAAATATTGTGTACTAAGTTCAATTGTGGGTATTTATTCATTTCAATTATTAAATAAGTTTGATTTGGGTGAATGCTTCATGATCTAAGAATCTTTAATTCCTTAGAAGATTGCACTATTTCTATAAGATTACAGGTTTATTTTGGGTTTAGCAAGAATTAGTTTTAAAGGATTGGTCCACTTTGAGAGTTTCATCATTTGCATTGTTGGTCTGAGGTCTAGCTTACTTTTTAGAAATTATCTCTAAAATCCTTTCATCTTTTGTTATTTCTTTTAAAATATGGGTTATTTCTAGGATTAAAAGCATCAAAACATTGCAAGATCTGATATGTTTGAAGCCTCTAGTAGTTGTTTTGTAAGATACTATGTTATTACTAGAATTTTCACATCATCACTGAGTTGTTTTTGCATTGTCAAGACCTGACATTAGAGACCTTGGGGTTATCTCTTGAGGCTTGCTGATAGAGATTTACCTTTCAAGAGAGATAGGAATTCCATATTTTGTTTGAGTTGTTGTTGTGCAAAAAACACCATCAACATATAGTAACTAAATTAGCGAAAAAGTATCAATGCAAATGTTCTGTCACAAGTTCAAAACAATTAGATAAGGTAAAATGATAAAGAATATAGTCACAAGGGATAAAGAATGTTATCTCTTCAAGGAAAAATATAGAGCAGCAACAAAGTCATAAAGAGAAGCACATTTGGCCAATAGAAAATCAAACTATGTGAGGAAAAGAAGACCATATCAAAGGAAAAAGTAGTGTTGTTATAATGCATCAAAGATAGAGATTGTTATAGTAGTGTTTAAGAGGTAAGACACAGTAGAATACAAGTGGCCAAAGTGTTAACAAGGCATGGTTGTGTCAAAACAAGAATAGTGATCAGTCATGGTCCAAATGAGTGGATAGTGTTGTTAATTTACTCATTGATGAAGATAGTCTAAGTATGTTGAAGACAATGGAGAATTTGAAGATAAAGCTTTATATTTTAGAGCTTCAAATACACAGAGAATCAAAAAATTATGTTCAATATTTTCAATTATAGGAAAAGCTCAAAGTTGAGCATGAGAAACATAGAGAGCTCAAAATAACATTATTTTCCACAGTGAGAAAAACTCAAACAATGGAGCCATGGCCACAAAAAAGAGATATAAACCCTTAGTACCTATGAGAACATGAGGTAATGCCTGGGGATGTATTTTTCCCCATTTTTCTTCTCAAGAAATGCAAAATAACAAAACCCTTGAATTTCTACAAGTATGGGAAAAAGACTCAGCAAGTCAAGGATGGAAAGCTTTAATCACTTTTATTCTTAGAAAGTGTAAAGGGTTTGCTAAAGTGGGGTTGTGACCATAGACTATAGTGAAGCTTTGATGTCTAAAATAGAAATGAAAGCATAATCATTTTAGGAAAATGAAGAACATGACTAGAGCCATGGCTGTGACAAGATGGAGTTTCTCCCTTTGTATTTTGAAGAAATCACAAGTAGTGAAAGCCATGACCTATGGCAATTATGTCAAAATCTTTAAAATTTTGTTGTAGAAGAAGAGTCAAGCATATGGAATGCACAAAAATGAAAGAAAATGTTGAAGAATAATCATCAATGCATTCATCTTTTTGCATAATAAGCTTGAAATGAGCTTGCATTCTACATAAATGCCAAAAGAAAACTCTATGTTGGTGGCTGAGTGAGTTTCCAGAAAACTCAATGAGTTAAAGTGAAATGCATTCTTTTTCTTTTCCACAGGTTTATTTGTTGTGGTTTCATAACCCTAAAGGATGCCAAAAAACGTAAGGTATTTTTACCTTTGTTTTTTATTTTATTTTTGCAACAACTAATACCTTAGCCCTTTGTAAATGCATAACACTAGGGTTGTCCCTTTGTATATGTTAATGTATGGGAGTCCTTTAAGACTTAGACTTTTTTTTTTTTGAATTTGATTTCCTACATGGACCAAGCCATATGTGTATCACTGTGCATTTATTTTGAAATGTAAAACATATTGATTAAGTGATATGATTATAAATCACTTAGTCAAAGTGTTATTTTAAATGCAAAAATGAGGTGTATTATGCCATAAAATGTACTAAAGGGATTATAATTGAGTCTTTATGCCTTTACAAGCATCTAGGGAATGGTTGAAGCAATTGGTCAACCAAGGGAGAAGATGTAGGGAATTTCACTCACCTTTTTGGAAGGAATGAGAGAATCTAGGAGTTAGTTTCTCATGCCTTCATGATGGACATGGTCAAAGTTGACCTTTTTAGCATCTTGGAGCTTTTTTAGAGGAGTTATAGTGGCTATATTTTTGGCTTTATTGTTGCATATGACCAAGAAGGTTCTAGGTCCTATTTTGGTAGATCTTGGAGGAGGATGGTTATAGTCACTTGTTGAATCATTTTGTACTCAGTTCTTATTATGCTTTGTTTTTACTTAGTGACTTTTTGAAGTCCTTTTGAGAGATACTGCATTTTTTGTAACTCTTTTGACATGTATATCAATTCATACCTTGATGATTAATGGAGATAAGCATTTTGACCTTCTCAATTTTTTGTTTCATTGTATGCATTTGGATGATTTGATACTTGTGAAAGTTTTCTTTCCTAGTTTTGTGTCTCATTAGTGGCATCTTTATAAAGAAAGTATATGTAATTGTAGGTTGTAAGTTGCGTTGTGTTGCAAGTGTTTCAAGTTGTGAAAGTTTTCTTTCCTTCTAAGAGTGTGCATTGAAGCCTTCTTACAAAATACTAATGCAAAACATATCAATATTGAGTTTTTTTCATCAAGCTTATAGTTGATAACCTATGTATGCAAACTATTTGCATGTCTAGTTAGCATTTGGTGCATCACCTTTATTAAAGCTTTCAAATTATTTTTAGTTTATGTTTTCTTTCTTCCCCTTTTCCTCTACAAATCATTAGATTAGTTTACCTGATTACCTTTTCAAAGCTAGCCTTATTTGGAGGTCCATTCCAATCTTATACAACCCAAAGCCTAGGAATGTTCCCATGTTACTTCAAAATGCTAAGGTCTACAACTTAGCAAGGGTGTAGTTTTGAATGCTAATAGGAATAGGCACATTAAATATGAATCATTGTAAGAAAAATCCATACACATAGCATTAAATTCCTTGATATGGTCCACAGGAATTCCTCTCCCTTTGTATTTATCAAATTTGGGGATTTCAAAACCAAGAGGGAACAATACCATTTTTATGTTTCGATCAAATGAATAAGGACATAAGTTCTATGTATGGGGCTTCTTTTCCTTGCCCATACGAAGGTCCTGGATTTCTTGTGATAGTGCCTTAAATTGTGATGCTAGATCATCTTGCAGATTTGGTGGAGGAGCATATGGTGGGATGATGGATGAGTTATGTTGTGCAGTTTTTGTACACACACCCCAATAAAAGTAGGCACCCTCTTGTTGCTCTGGTTTTTAATGCCTTTTAGTCCTTTCATCATTGAGTTTTGTAACTTTTGAGTGTCCTTGGATGTTCATATTGCTTGCACAAATGATCTATTTAAGTTTTGCATTGAAAACCTTAAGTTTTGGACAAAATCTAGGTTTTTCCCTATTTTCGAGAATTTTTGCTCTGGGCAAAATTTCTCAGCTTTCTTCAAAATTCTAACGAGGAAGCTTTAACACTGTGAACCAGAAATTTTGGCACCTCTCTCTACGTGGATCGGATTTCTCTAAAATTTTGTCACCTCGTTGAATTCCTGGATTGTGTTTTAACCTGTCTTGTTGATGACATTAATGCTTGATGGTATGATTTCTCCAGCAAGTATTTAGTTAATTTTCTGGGATTTTTGTGTCATTGGAGTCTATCATTTACTTTGTGTTGATTTGAGGATCTTATTCATGAGTGGTTCATGATTTGGCAATTGGATTTGGTGAATTCTTGGAGTTGGTAGTGGATTTATTGCATCATCATTGTAGTTGCTAGTTAGGGTGTCAAAACTTGTTACTAGTCATTGTTCCAATTGAATCCACTTCATCAATGGTATGTATATGTTGTCTTGATTTGTGATTGATGAGTGTGCTAGGGTGTCAAAACTTGTTACTAGTCATTGTTCCAATTGAATCCACTTCATCAATGGTATGTATATGTTGTCTTGATTTTGATTGATGAGTGTGAGTGATGATTTGACATTTTAAATGTTCTTGGAATTTGGGGTTTCACATGTTTTGCATCGAGTGTTTCAAAACTAGGGTTAGGCATGGTATTTTCATTGGTTTTAAAGTCTAGTTTGCATGTTTCCCTGGTTTGTTGATCAATTCGGTGGCACCAAGCATTTTTAGACACTACCTTTGAACTCGACCCTATATGCATTATCATTGTAGCTTGATACGATCTAGATTTTTTGAGTTTATTTGGCTGATGAACCCAAGTGAGTTCATGAGCTTATGTCTAATATTATTAGGTGGCACCTCACTTGTGTGTGCTATAAAAGATTCATTTTGAACTAAATGAAACAAGCAAGTTGAATCCAAGTCCTTTTTGAGTGTTCATGGAAGAATTTTGGGATTTCAAATTTAGGGCATCACCCATTCCCCATTTGATTGGCCTCTAAGTGAGTTTGAATTTGAAGGAAACCCATAGGAGATTCAAAGCAAGTTAAATTCAAGATCAAAACCCCAAATTTATGATCACTCGATCAATTTGGGTGAAACTACAAAGACTAGTAACTTTTAGGATTTTGAAGTCTTTGCAGAATTTTTGCACCCTTAGAATTTCCCTATTTTCCCTCACCCTCTCATTTTCCTAGATGTGTGTAAAAGCCTAGAATCACACTTGCTCCGCGGATTTCCTTTCCTAGCAAATTTTCTCAAAAAATCTCACAATATGAAGAATTGAAGAAATTAATGAATCTAATGTTATGAATTTAGCATCTCAGGGTTTATTTTAATAATTAGAGATATGTTCCATATTGTATCTTCATTTGTGATCATTTATTCATCATATTTGTGCTTAATCGTTAAAGTCCACCTGGCATGGAATTCCCCAGAATTCCTTTTTGGCCTAGTTTCCCCAGATGATTGAAAATCCTGGACTTTTAGATAATTGTGCTTTATGATGATTTAAAGGATTTTAATCATAACTTTGGATTGAATGAATGATGAATATGTTGCTTATGATTGACTAAACTTGATGTTGATGTTATAAAGGGAGATTTATTGTGGTTCTTATGGGATGTAGGCTGAATTAAGTAAAGTAGTAGCTAGCAAGACTAAGGGAAACCAGATAGATCTAAGTGCTAAGGGGTCTTCTATCTCAGAAGGAGAGAGAATCAAGATGGACATAAAGAGTAAAGTTCCTAAAACCAAGCTAACCTCCATTTGGTCCGAAGTCAGCAATACAAATGTAGGCAAGTGCGATTATGAAGAGTTCAAAGCTAGAATGGAAGAAAAGGACCCACCATTGTTGGCCAAAAGGTTAGTAGAATCAGGATTGGCTCATGTGTTTGGGTTTCATCCCATAGTCTAGTGCTATGAGCTAGTGCTATAATGTGCCAAACATTATGACAGGGGCACACAAAGAATAGTTGGTCCTCAAGGAGGATATTGGAAAACCTTAACCCTGTCTCCATATCTTAGACCTTTGACATGCCTAATAGATCACATGTGGTGGGCTTAGATATGCATGTTTCCAAGAAGTATTACGAGGAAGATACCATCAAATCACAGTAGGTTATCAATTATTTGCTTGAGAAGCCCAAGCCTCACATCTCCAAATTGCAAAAATACCTATTTAGAGCAAAGATCAAGATAGAGTACTATGATGATATTACACTCCTTAGTAGGGTAGCAGGCTTGAAAACTACAAGAATCTTTGAGAACTAGATGCTCTATGTCATAGTGAGGATGGAGCAGAATGTTGAATATCACTAGGAAGGCATCATAAGTACCATAATACATGAGCAACTGTGCAATGTGTTGTAGACAAAAAGCTTCACTATGACCTCTTACCTAGTTTATGCACTTGCAAGGTCCCATCCATACAAGGGACTAAGTACAAGATGAGTCTTCAGGAAGCATGTGATCTATGAGGTGTACCCTAAATTTCATTTAGGTAGCTCAAGCTATAAGAGGATGAATTATACATTCACCATATACATCACCAGGCTGCTTCAAGGTGAAAAACATGTCTGGATTTGAGACCATGCAAAGGAACTATCAAGAAGTTTGGAGCTTGGTTCATTTAGTTCCCTACTTTCTCTTACATTAGGATAGATGGCTACCAAAGAGCCCCATACAGACTTCCAAGATACCCCACCTATCATATAATTCTCCTAGAAGTCAGAAGGAAAATATGTGATTTTGATGACATAGTGAAGAAAGATAAGCACAAAACAAGGTTTGGTAATGATTTTCCCCTCAGGGTAGGTAGCAATGAATCCTACCCTTCTATAAATATAGTCCAAGAGGCCTAGGTTTGAAAGAACTGGTGAGGCACAAAAAAGGGCCAGTAAGGAATTCAGTCACAAGGATGATATAGAGGACTACTCGGCCAACAAAAAAGATGAATTTGAGATTAGGAGGAAGAAATTCTCTAGGCTGCAAGTCAATTTGGTCAGATTGTACAATGTGAAATCCATCCCTGATTAGATTGATGATGATGGAGATGTAATCCAAATCCATGATTATGAGCTTGTAAAGGATAAACTAGTGGGTGAGATAGATTGGATGGAGGAAGAAAAGTTTGAATTGGAAGAAAATATGACTCCAATAATCAAATACACCAAGTTATGGCTCAAACACAAAATATGGGAACTAGAGAGTGAAGGTGTACAATGCACCTATGAATTAATGGGATACTTGGAATCTCCTTCCACCTCTAAGGAACCAGTTGAGTAGGATTCAAAAGGTAAAGGCAAGGAAGATTCCCCTTTCAAGATCAATATTAAGGGTGCTCAAGCAGAGGAAGGAGAAAAGAAAAGGAAACCTATTGCTAAGAAGAGGAAGAATACTTCAAAGGTAAAGAAGTCTACTGAGGAAGATCCAAATGAAGAGGAGAAAGATAGTGCCCCTACACTCAAGAGAAGAAGAGTAACAAGAATTGTGAAGAAGAAAGATGAATCCTCCAAGGAGAAAGGATAAATTGGCCCATCAGTGGTGAATGTGGAGAGTTTAGGAGAAAAAACAAAGGTATATACTAGACGATCCAAAACTCCTTATCCCAAAGATAATGTGTGAAAAGAGGATAATCCTATAGTTTCCCCTACTATAGAAAACATAAAGATTCCTCTCCTCTCCATGAATCACATGATGCACCAAGTGAATCTAAGGGTGCAGAGGATCACCAAGATGAATAAATGGAAGGATTCAAGGAAGGTGAACTCTACAATATAGATGCAAAAATGAAGAGGGTATTGTAGTCCCCTTTGGTGACTTATGAAGACTCATCTGCTAGAAATGAGGGAGATAAGTCTTCAGAAAAGGAATAAGTGCCCACTAAAAATTTTTCACCAGTATATATAGGCGAAGAGCATGATGGAGAAGAGAATAGGCATCCAAAAGAGGACAAGGAAGATAAAACTAAAGAAATTCTCGATGAGCAAAATTTGAAAGTGGATTCCTCCAAGGAAAAATAGGATGAGCTTGGACAAGGTGATTTGTAGGCAGATTCCACCATTGCTACTTGATTGGAAAAAGAGCTAAAAAGTAAATAAATTGTGGGGGATGACACTCCTCCAAATTGGGATGAACTATTGGCCAACATTGGAAAAGGGAAGGCAAAGAGAAAAGCTAGGGTTATCTCCAAGATTGAGTGGGATGAAGCAAATAAAAAAATGATTCACATTGCCACCCTTGCACCTGATAACAGGAAGTTGAAGATTTGAGGGCTCTAGTGCTGCAATCTTGAGTAGATTGAAGAAGGAAGTGAAAACCAAGCAAGAGTTGAAGAAGGAGAATGAGAAACTAAAAAGGTATTTGTAGGATTTGATGAAACCCTTGTAATCTATTAGTCAAATCAGCTCTTCATCATCTACAACAAGTTTCCTACCAAAGGAAACCATAACTAAATTGGAGAAAATGAAAACAACTACACATGCCACACTTAACTAGATGCATGGGGTAGAGGCCAAAGGAGATGATGCAATTAAAGAAATTTTTTCAATTTATGGAGAATCTCTTAGATCAAGAGTGGTTGAAAGGTGTGTTAGCTCAAGACAAAGAGGATATTGATCTCTTACTACAGAAAACTAGGACCATCATGAAATATATTGAAAAAAAGTTAATAAGTGATGGAATTCTTCCTTCTTCAAAAGTTGTAGAACCCTGGGAATTTCATGAAGCTTTGCAAATCAAGCAAAGGGTCTTGAAGAAATTGCATAAGCAAGGGAAGAAAATAGAGAACACCTTGATATATATTTACAATAAGTGCATTTCCTTCTTTGAGGTTATGACAGGAAGAAAAAGGTTTTCACCTAAACGTTTGGAGAAACTGTGAAAATGGTGGGATGAGGTATATACCCCAATTGATGACAACTCAATTATTGAGCACCAGTTAGATGATGTAGTCACCTACATTGTAGTCATGGATAAATATCAAACCCTAAAGGTGGGTTGGGAAAAAACTATTAAACAATCAAGGGAGGATATCAAATCCATTGAAAGGAGAATTAAAGTGTTGGTTATTCCACCTTTGGCCAACTTGGAGAGGGTATTTTTGAAAGTGAAAGATAAAATGGGGTGAGATAAGGATAAGGGGGAGAGAATTTAATGCAACATCACATTAGAATTTGTGCTTCCCCATTATTTCCTCTTCATGTTTTGCATGCATTGGTTTGAGTTGTGCTCGAGATCCCAGGCTGACTTGGATAGAACGTATGCATTTAATGCACAATTTGTTTTATTTTGAATTCTTATTGGTTGACCTATTTTGGGGGCCTTTTGTCTTGTAACCCTATTTGGGAAAACATAAGATGTAATATCTATAAATAGGGAATATTGCCTCATTTGAAAGGGCTAGAGGTTAAATAGTTGAATAGTTAGAGAAATTAAGAAAGAGCTAGGAGTTAGTTTTATTTCAAGCAAGTATTGTAACATAAAACTAGAATTGTTACTACATTGGATGATTGAATGCAAGTAAAGACATTGTGATCTGGTGTCATTCTTGTGTTCTTTTAATCTTGCATGGTTCCTATTGTTCTATCTTTTGAAATTGCTTTGAAAAGTAATTGGTATATGTTAGATTTAGAGTTAGATTTGATTTAGTGTTTTTTATGGTTTTATGCTTGAAGTTTTTGTAGCAATTCCTCATCCATACTTTTGGAAATTTACCGAATGTGAATTGTTGTTAAAAGTTAGCCTGGGCCTTATATTAGTGTGCTAAGCTCAATTGTGGGTATTCATTCATTTTAATTTCAAAATCAAGGTTGTCTTGAGTGAATGCCTCACAGTCTGAAAATCTTTATTACCTTAAAAGATTGCACTGTTCTTGTGAAATCGCATATTAAATCTGGGTTAAGCAAGGATTAATTTGAGTTTCAGCTTCTCTGTCAAACCCTTATCTTTTTCCTTTTCTTTAATCATTTGGGTTAGATTAGGATTCAGAAGTATCACCACATTGCAAAATATGATAAGTTCAAAGTTCCATCATTTGTTTGCAAGGTCCCCTTGTGTTAACTAGCATTTTCACATATATCACTGAGTTTTTTTATGCACTATCAAGACCTGGCATTAGATACCTTGGGGTTATCTCTTGAGGCTTGCTGATAGATATTTACATTTCAGGTCTAATAAGATACTTGCATCTTGTCTAAGTTGTTGTTGTGTAGAAAACACCATCAACAGATTGGCACTAGAAGGAGGGCCTAAATTAGCAAGATGGAGCATTTCCTTAATGCCATTTCTCCTCAAAGATACCACAAAAAGACTAGGTCTACACTCGGTGAAGAGGATTTTCAAGAGTTACAGTTCCCTTCCAAGTCAAGGAGGACCCAAGAAGGAGGAGAATCTTCATCCACCCATTCATTGACACCCCCTTCATTATTTTCACCTACACCCAACCCTTCAATACTAGTTCCTAAAGTAATTCCCATTCCTGAGGTAGCCTCTATTCCTAAAACAGTTCCTTTTCAACAACCCAAGCCTATCGTAAATCAACCTTTTCCACCACCACCTCAGCCAATGGCTTTCCTCACAAAAAATCCATCCCCATTGTCCTTCAATGATTGCCATGTTATGCCTAAAACCCCTAAACACTTCTGTTCTAAGTTCCGTGTAGATGACCCAAACAGGACCACAGAGGAACATATTCACATTTTTTAGACTTGTCTTAGGGACAAAGGGATTGATCATGAAGTTGTGGCTTGCAAACTCTTTTCTTACTCCTTGGGAGAGGAAGCTTTTTACTAGTATAACCATTTTCCTGTTGGGTCGATACACAATTGGACTAAGCTTGAAACTGATTTTCTATATAAATTCAAGATTCCCATTAGTGCAAATGAGTTGTATCTATAGTTCACCAAAGTTAAGAGGGAAGTGAATGAAACCATAAGATATTTTAATAATAGGTTTCATCATGTATACACTAGGCTTCAGGATCCCTATGTTGTTGATGATGCAATTGCTTTGGAGGTGTATTACAATGCCTTGGGTAGCCTTACAACCACCTTTATGAAATGGAGAACTAATCCCCCTAATAGTTTTCTAAATGCACACACAGAGGCTGTAAAGGTTAACATTGATCTAAGACAACACTTTTCTAAACCTCTACCATCACTAGGCCCAATTGGACACCCGAACAAAGTTCAAGCCATTTATCAAGCACTTATCAATCACACACCTATCATGAATCCAGTGCCACAATTGCACTTGGTGCCACCCTAGTCCCCTGATGAATCAAGCTCTACCCATGGTAAACTTTCCTCAATAGGATTCTAATAAGCCCCTTTATGAACAATAGAAAGCTATTTTTCCTAAATATCTGCAAAATAACAAAGTGCTAAACCAATCCTTAGGTTATGTTGTAGTGTCAAGCTTTCCTCAGAATAATCCAAACTAGGTCCCTTATATAAATTCATACAAGGAGAGGATTGATGAGATGGCTAAACAAATAAATAAGTTGAATATGGAAGTCACTTATCTCAGAAATCAAAACAACCAGCTCCAAGATGCACAAAGAAACATGCAGTCAAATTACCATACAGAGCACAGAGAGCCCCAGCAAGGACAAAATTTTGATAGAGGGCAACATTTTGATAGAGGCTAGAATTTTTAAAGAGGACAAGCTTCTGGTCAACACTTTGATAAAGGATAGGCTAGTGGACAAGGTTTTGATAGAAGACAACCTTAGAGGCAGAACATAACCTGGAATACCAGACTGAACAATGGAGGTGTTCCTACCCCATTAGATCAGCCATCTAATCAAGAAAAGTCTTCCAGTGGTGTGTTCTTGGCAGAGGAAACTTTGTCTAGATGGTGTAGACTTCATAAGAAAAGTCAGCATTCTAAATTGAATTGTCTAGAATTCTAGACTGCTGTTTCCATCTTCTAGTATGAGGTGGAGAACAATGCTAGCAACCAAGAACTAGTGCCTTCCACTTTGTATGATTCATTTTTGCTAGTGTTGAACATGGACCCTTTTCCATGAAGTGAGGAGAATTGAATTGAAGAAGAATCCAATGAACAGGAAAAGGACGCTGACCAAGTCTGTAATGGAGATGAAGTTGCACAACTATTCAATGAGGAAGTTGTAAATGATAATGGACCCTTAGATGAGGAAGATGCTAGAGTAGAAGTATAGGTGTTTCATCAACCCACCAAGAAATATGATTTGAGAAACAGACCCAATATGGATCCACAACTTGGAGGCCCATTCACTACCTCCATTCCCCCAAAAAATTTCACCATACCTCCTGGTCCTAATTCCAACAACAATCCATCATATCCACATGTGTCCAAGCAACACTTCTCCAAAGATGGATCGGGGCAAGTTGAGTCTTCGAAGGGGAAGAATGTTGATACCAATAATGACAAGGTAGTGGAGTACCTCAGAGAAGCTCCCGCCGACATGACTATAGAGCAGTTGGGTATGTATGTAGCAAAAGAGCTCAAAAAGGTTAAGGTAAATCTTTCATCCTTTGAATTGTTAAGATTACCACCTATTAGAAATGTGGTGCTAGGAGGCTACAATGCAAGTGTAATATCCGAGGATAAGGCAATTAGTACAACCATTAGTAAAAAACCTAGTCCTCAAGTTCCCAAAGACTAGAGTCAAGTCCCACCACAAGCTGAGGATAAAGGTAAGGAAAAAGATAAGAATCAAGTGGCACAATTTGATACCAAGTTGACCCTCTTCCAAGGGAAAATAGAAACTCCTCCATTCTTGATTTATGTTCATCTTTTTGGAAAGAATTTACATAATTGTTTGTTGGATTTAGTTGCTTCCATGAATGTCATGACTTATGCTATTTGTAGAGCCCTAGGAATTACACCTATTGTATCCCAAAAGAAGGTTACCCAGTTGGATAGAATAGATGTAAATGTAGTGGGAGAATTGAACATGATTCACATGTAGATAGCCTCTGACCCTAGAATCTATCAAGTAATCAACATTTAGGTTGCAAAAATTTTGGATACTTATGGTTTGATCTTAGGTAGAGAATTCACCAAAGCTCTGAATGGATATGTGTTGACCGATTAGTCCCATATGTGGCTTCCATGGAAAGGAATACAAAATTAGATCATAATTGAAAGGGAGCCTAAAATGAAATATGTCATCACCGAATATCAGAATACTTCCAATGAGATACTAGTGTCTAAAGTAGGCATGGGTAATTATGTGTTGGAAGCCTTTGTTGAAGATTCAAATGTGGAGGAAATCCTCATGTTGCACATGGCCCCTACTGATTTCACTGCACAATTTGGTGGTACAAGAGCTCTAGTGGAGTCAGTTCAAGAGGATGAGGAGTCTAAAGACGGACAATTGAGCCTATTGGATAATTTTCAGCAGTTTATCCAAAAATGCATAGAAGACTAGGTCCACCTAGGCAGAGGAATGAAATTTGAAGAGATGCTTCTTCTGAATTGCTGTAGAGTCCATAATGCTAGCCATTCAGAGCTAGAATGCTATCTATGTCAAATAACAATAGAGAAAATTCAGAGATGTATCAACCCCACTCTTGCTATCAAAACAGAAGTCAGGTGGCCCAAGATGATCCAAAAGGGAAGGGCCCAGTGGTGTCTAAGGAGCCTTCCTATAGCAACACTACAAAAAGTAAACCAAAGAGATCCCAAGTAGCTGGTTTTTGGACATTAAGGTTTGATGGCTCCAAATCTAAACAAGGTGTTGGAGCTGATTTTGAATTGATCATTCCAAGAGGTAAAAAATTCTTTGTTGCTCACAGATTGCAATTTCATTGTACTAGCAACATAGCTGAGTACAAAGCCCTAATTCATGGACTGCTCATGGCATTGAGAAATAAGGTCAAGATCTTGCAAGTATTTGGGGACTCTCAGTTGGTAGTCAGACAAGTTGAAAAGCAATATGCATGTCATCATATGAGAATGAATAACTACAAAAATAGAGTGTGGGATCTCATAGAAGGATTTGATGCCTTCAACATACGACTGATACCTTGCAACAAAAATAAAATTGTAGATTCCCTAGCTCAGGCAACAAGTACACTACAGCCCTTGTCACTTTCTGGACTAAATAAATTTATTGTGGAGCTCACACTTGTGCCTCTAGTACCTGATAATGTGACCAATTTTTAGGTGTTTGAAGTTGACAAGCACATATTGGATTTCATTACTAGATCAGGTGTGTTTACTTCCCAGGTCATAAATGAAATGGAACTTCAAGAGGAAAAAATTGACCTGGAAGGTGTCATAAATCTAAAAACCAATACTACTCCAAGAGGAATGGTACAATTGGAGATAATTTTTTATCTTGAAAAAATTAAAGATCAAGAACAAGAGGTCAAGAAGGAGTCCATTAGTAGTCAATGTGATACCTACAATATGGGAAATCCACAAGATATTAAGAATGTGTTTATTGGAAAGGTTTGTACTCCAGAGGAGAGTACATGAATCATAGATGCATTGTACAAGTATCAAAATGTCATAGCTTGGAGCTATGAAGATTTGAAGACCTATGATAACTCCACTATAACGCATACCATTCCCCTTAAGCAAGGAGCAAGGCCTTCTAGACAAAGACATATACCCATCAATGCCTTGCTAGAGTCCATAATTCAGAAGGAGGTGCAAAAGCTACTATCTACCCAAATCATTTTCCCAATTAGGAATTTAACCTAGGTAGAAAATCTAGTACCTGTGAGAAAGAAGAATGGGGAGATTTGACTGTGTGTTGATTTTAGGAACCTAAACAGGGCATTAGAAAAGGATAATTATCAAGTTCCTTCATTGGATGAAGTGCTTTAGATAGTCAATGGATCGCAAATGTTGTTATTCCTTGATGGTTACTCTAGGTATAACCAAGTGATGGTGCAATATGAAGATAGGAACAAAATGGACTTTACTACCAACTGGGGTACATTCGCCTATCAGAGAATGCCTTTCAGATTGATAAATGTTGGAGCTACTTTTCAGAGGGCAATGGATATAGCATTCAAAGACATAATAGGTAAATGCATTATAATCTACATGGATGATCTGACAGTCTTCTCAAAAAATCTGATCATATTGTAGAATTGTGCAAAGTATTCTAGAGATGCAGGGAATTTGACATATCTCTTAATCCAAAGAATTGCATCTTTGGAGTCATAGAAGGAAAGCTATTGGGACATGCCATCTTTGAAAGAGGAATTGTCATTGATCCTGAACATGTGGAGGCCATATTGAAGATACAACCACCAACCAACAAGAAGGAAATGAAATCATTCTTTGGCAAGATAAACTTTGTCAAAAAGTTCATCACTAGATTTGTTGAGATAGTGAAGCCACTAAATGCAATGCTTAAATAGGAAGCAAAGGTTGAGTGGAACGTAGAAGCAAAAGAGGAATTTGTAGAGATTAGAAGAGCCATAGTTGAGACCCTTGTCTTAGTAAGTCCTGATTATGCTAAGCCCTTTTACATTTATTCATTCGCTTTAGATCATTCATGTGCTAGTATGTTAACCTAGAAGTTAGACCAAGGAAATGAACACCCCATTGCATTTATGAGTACCCTTCTCAAGGATGTAGAGTTACATTACCTGAATTTGGAAAAGAAGTCCTATGCCTTAATCAGATTTGTAAAGAAATTTAGCCATTACATTCTAATGAATAAGTTCTTCGCAATAGTCTCAAATCCTGTAGTTAAATTATTGTTGATGCAGAATGAGTTAGGAGAGCGTAGAGCAAAGTGGGTAACCATTCTTTAGGAATATAATATTGAGATTCAACCCATGAAACTGGTGAGAGGAAAAGGAATTACTAGAACAATGGTAGAGATGGGTCCTAACCTTGCATCCCAACACTATAATCTTGAAGATATTTCTCCAGGGCATTAGTATCATTAGATCATTTATTATCTGTTGAATCATTAATGTCCAAATCACCTTAATGTTATACAAAGGAGAGCATTACATTTAAAAAGTGACAGTTTCATGTTAAAGGGAGTTGTTTTATACAAGAAGAATCATGAAGGTGTCTACCTTGGGGAAGCAGGAAGCTGAAAGAGTGATGATCAAATTTCATGAGAGATATGGCACAGGCCATAGATCTACACCATCCACTGTGAACTAGATTTTGAGGGCTGGTTATTATTGGCCCACATTATTAAAAGATGCACACAACCATGTCAAAACCTACCATGTGTGTCAGACTGCGGCCAACAGAGAAAAGTATGCAACTTTTCCTCTCCAATCAGTCATAGAGGTAAAACTGTTTGCATAGTGGGGGTTGGATTTTATAGGTCCAATCAACCCATCTTCCTCTACGGGAAATAGGTATATCCTTACTATTACTAATTATTTCACTAGGTGGACTGAGGCTTTAGCATGCAAACAATTTACTTTAGAGGTAGTAATCAATTTCCTTGAATCTAACATCATTAATTGTTTTGGTTGTCCTTTTGCTTTGGTTTGTGACAATGGCCCCACATTTGCATCACTAAAATTTTCTAACTTGGCTTTTGATCATGGAATTATGATTAAATTTGTATCCAATTATTTCCCATAGGGAAACATCCTAGCTAAGTCCTCCAATAAGAACCTCCTAGTGGTCATTTGTAAGCTATTAGAGATAAATCCTAAGGACTGGCACACCCAGCTTCAATTTTCTCTTTGGGTAGATTGCACAAGACATAATGCCCCCATAGGGACTTCCCCTTACCACTTGGTTTATGGCCTACAGCTTGTATTTCCCATTCAGCTAAAAATCTCCACCCTACAGTTCATTAATGAATATTATGATGAAGGGGATAAACGAGAAGCAAAACCAGCTGAACTTTTGCTTCTTGAAGAAAAAAGAGATGAAGCTCTAGAAAACTTTGCCAAACACCAAGGCATAGTAAAAATATGGTTTGATAGAAGATTTAAGGTAAAATCCTTTAGGATCTCTGACTTGGTTCTTTACTGGGACAAAGCACATGACAAAAAAGGGGAGCTTGGTAAATTTGACAAACTTTGGCTCAATCCCTACTAGATTTTAGAGATTCTGGGAGATAATTCCTTTTGCCTAAAGGCTCTCATTGCAGAGAACATCCCACTGCCTATCAATGGGTAGTAATTAAGCATTATTTCTAGTCCTAAGCTTTCCACAACTCTTTCTTTGTAAATAGTTAGCTTAGGTTTCTTTTTTTCTCTCTTGTTTCTTTCATTAGAGTAGGTTTCCTTTCTGCTTTGTTGTTTTCTGCTTTTGGTTAGTTTAGGTTTTCTTTGGTTAGGGTAGGTTGTTTTTTCTTTTCTCTTGCTTTTGGTTTCTACTCTCTTTTGGGTTTTTTTGCACCTACATGGCAATTATAATGTTATTTAGGTTTGTTTTGAATATTTCCTTAACAAACATCAATCATCCTTCCAGAGTTAGTTGGTGAAAATCCTTTATTTAGTGTCACATGTACTTAATATTGTTTGAGTAGAAGAGTCATGGGACTAGGTTAAATATGGAATGTATTTGGGGTCTTACACTTTTACATAAATCTTAAAGAAATTTTGAAGTTGTATATGGTCCCTATGAAGTTTGGCTAGGTGAAAAATCTTATGTTCTGGTTCAGTAACACTATGGTTCTTAGACCTAAGTGTAAGCTTCATTGCTTACAAGATGAAAGGAAAATTTTTAAATATCTTAAAAGAATATCAAATAAAAGGTAAAATTTCAAAAAATCAAAAGAAATTTCACCTAATCAAGAGTATCTATCCTAGTATCTCTATCAGGGCTATGGATGCCTAGCTAGCAGTAGAGCTATGTTAGGGAGTTCCATAGCAATAACCTTGTTAGGGCTATGGATGCCTAACTGGCAGCGAGGTTCTATCCAGGATGCTTTTGGAGTCTGAATTTCTATGTAGCCTGGTCAGACCTAGTATGGTCCCCATTACAACCAAGGAAAGGGAATGAATGCATGTACACACACTTTGACGTTGGTACAGGAAAGGTTTTCCTTCCTATGGGTTTTGAAACTCCATTAAAAAGGGTGACCTAATGTAAAGATTGGAACCAAAGATTCTAGGTTCTTCATTCCAGTTTGTCATCAAAATGCTTTAGAGCATTTCCCTAGCATGAGTCACCATTTGTTGTGCAGTTTTTGCAAACACACCCCACTAAAAGTGGGGACCCTCTTTTTGCTCTAGTTTTTTATGCCTTTTGGTCCTTTCATCATTGATTTTGGTTGCTTTCTAGTTTCCTTGGATGTTCATCTTTCTTGCACAAATCATCCCTTTAAGTTTTTCCTTGAAAATCCTCAGTTTTGGAAAAAATCTAGGTTTTTCCCTATTTTTGAGAATTTCTACTATGGGCAAATTTTTTTGGTTTTCTTCAGAAGTTTGATGAGGAAGCTTTAATACTGTGAACTAGAAATTTTGGCACGTCACGAAATTCTATGTGGAGCGGATTCCTCTGAAATTTTGTCACCTCATCGAATTCTCGCATTGAGTTTTAACCTATCTGCTCGATGGAATTAATCCTCAATGGTATAATTTCTATGGCAAGTATTTAGTTGATTTTGTGTGATTTTTGTGTCATTGGAGTCTATCATTTTATTTTTTCTTGATTTGAGGATCTTATTCATGAGTGCTTGGTGATTTGGTGATTGGATTTGGTGAATTCTTCGAGTTGGAAGTGGATTTCTTGCATCGTCATTGTAGTCGTCATTGTAGTTGCTTGCTAGGGCATCAAAACTTGTTACCAGTCATTGTTTCAATGGAATCCACTTCATCAATGGTATGTACCTATTTTCCTGCTTTTGATTGATGAGTGTGAGTGATGCTTTGACATTTTAAATGTGCTTGGAATTTGGGATTTCACATGTTTGGCATCGAGTGTTTCAAAACTAGGGTTAGGCATAGTATTGTCATTGGTTTTAAAGTCTAGTTGGCATGTTTCCCTAGTTAGTTGATCAATTTGGTGGCACCAAGCATTTTTAGATGATACCTTTGAATTTGACCCTGCATGCATTATTGTTGTAGCTTGATACAATATATGGTTTTTGAGTTTGTGAGATTTTCTATGATCTTATAAGGTGGCAACTCACTTTTGTGTGCTATAAAAGATTCATTTTGAACTTAATGAAAAAAGAAAGCTAAATCCAAGTCCTTTCTAAGTGTTCATGGTGGAATTTTGGGGTTTCAAATTCAGGGAATCACCCATTCCCCATTCGATTGGCCTCTGAGTGAGTTTGAATTTGAACAAAACCCATAGGAGATTCAAAGTGAGTTAAATTCAAGTTCAAAACCCCAAATTTATGATCATTCAATCAATTTGGGTGAAACTACAAAGACTGGTAACTTTCAAGATTTTCAGGTCTTTGCAAAATTTTTGCACCCTCAAAATTTCCCAATTTTCCCTCACCCTCTTGTTTTACCATATATGTGTAAAATCTCAGAATCATGCTAGCTCTACGGATTTCCTTTCCTAGCAGATTTTCTCAAAAAATCTCACAATATGAAGAATTGAAGAAATTAATGAATCTAATGTTATGAATTTAGCATCTCAAGGTTAATTTGAATAATTAGAGAGATGCTCCATGTTGTCTCTTCATTTGTCATGATTGATTCATAATATTTGTGCTTAATCATCAAAGTCTTACTGGCATGGAACTCCCTGAAATTATGTTTTGGCTTGGTTTCCCTAGATGATTGAAAATCCTAGACTTTTAGATAATTGTGCTTTATGATGATATAAAGGATTTTCATCATAACTTTTGATTTTTTGAATGAATAATATGTTGTTTATGATTGACTAACCTTGGTGTTGATATTATAAAGTGGGATTTATTGTGGTTTTTTGTGGGATGTAGGCTAAATCAAGTAAAGCAGTAGCCGGAAAGTCTAAGGGAAAATGAACAAATCTAAGTGTTGAGGGGTCTTCTATCTCAGAAGTAGAGAGAATCAAGATGGAAATAAAGAGTAAATTTCCTAAAACCATCTGACCTCCATTTGGTCTGAAGTCAGTAATACAAATGTAGATAAGTAGGATTATGAAGAGTTCAAAGCTAGAATGGCATAAAAGGACCCCCCATTGTTGGCCAGAAGGTTAGTAGAATCAGGATTGGCTCATGTGGTTGAGTTTCCTCCCATAGCCTAGTGCTATGAGCTTGTGCTAGAATGTGCCAAGCATTATGACAGGGGCACACAAAGAATAGTTGTTCCTCAAGGGAGAAAATTGTAAAACCTTAACCCTTTCTCCATATCTCAAACCTTTGACAAGCCTAATAGATCTCATATCGTGGGATTAGATATGGACCTAGCCAAGAAGTATTATGAGGAAGATACCTTAAAATCATAGCAGGGTTCTATGTCGTAGTGAGGATGGAGTAGAATATTGACTATCATTGGGCAAGCATCATCAAAGCCATGATACATGAGCAACTGTGCAATGTGTTGTAGACAAAAAGCTTCACTATGACCTCTTACCTAGTTTATGCACTTGCAAGGTCCCACCCATACAAGGGACTAAGTACAAGAGGATTCTCCAACTAGGATGTGATCTATGAGGTGTACCCTCAATTTCATTTAGGCATCTCAAGCTATAAGAGGGCGAATGATGCATTCACAATGTACATCACTAGGCTGCTTCAAGGTGTAGAACATGTCCATATTTCATACCATGCGAAGGAAATAATCAAGAATTTTGGAGCTTGGTTCATTCAGTTCCCTACTTTCTCTTACATTAAGATAAATGGCTACCAAATAGCCCCATAAAGACTTCCAAGATACCCCACCGATCATATCATTCTCCTGGAAGTCACAAGGAAAATATGTGATTTTTATGCCATAGTGAAGAAAGACAAGCACAAAATAGGGTTTGGCAACATGATTTTCCCCTCACGGTAGGTAGCAATGAAGCTTTCCCCTCTATAAATACAACACATTTTTCTAGGGAGGAAATGATCACTTTCAACCTATCTTTCCACTCCAAGAGGCCTAGGTTTTATAGAATTGGTGAGGCACAAAAAAGGGCCAGTAGGGAATATAGTCACACAAATTATATAGAGGACTACTGGGCCAATAAAAAAGATGAATTTGAGATCAGGATGAAGAAATTCTCTAGGCTGCCAGTCAATTTAGTCAGATTGTACAATGTGAAAGCCATCCCTAATTAGATTGATGATGATGGAGATGTAATCCAAATCCATCATTATGAGCTTGTAAAGGATAAACTGGTGGGTGAGATAGATTGGCTGGATGAAGAAAATATTGAATTGAAAGAAATTATGACTCCAATAATCAAATACACCAAGTTATGGCTCAAACATAAAATATGGGAACTAGAGAGTGAAGGTGTATAATGCACCTATGACTTAATGGGAGACTTGGAATCTCATTCCACCTCTGAGGAATCAATTGAGTAGGATTCAAAAGGTAAAGGTAAGGAAAATTCCCCTTTCAAGATCAAGATTAATGGTGCTCAAGTAGAGGACGGAGAAAAGCAAAGGAAACATATTACCAAGAAGAGGAATAATACTTCAAAGGTAAAGAATTCTGCTAAGGAAGATCCAAATGAAGACAAGGAGAAATACAGTGCCCTTGCACTCAAGAGAAAAGAGTAACCAGAACTATGAAGAAGAAAGATGAATCCTCCAAGGACAAAGGAGAAAGTAGCCCACCGGTGGTGAATATGGAGAGTTCAGGAGAAAAAACAAAGGTATATACTAGAAGATCCATAACTCCTCCCAAAGATAGTGTGTCATAATAGAATACTCCTATAGTTTCCCCTGCTATAGAACAAAATAAAGATGCCTCTCCTGTCCATGAACCACATGATGCACCAAGTGAATCTAAAGATGTAGAGGATCACCAAGATGAAGAAATGGAAGGATTCAAGGAAGGTGAACTCTACAATACAGAGGCAGAAATGGAGAGGGTATTGTAGTCCCCTTTGGTGACTTATGAGGACTCACCTACTAGAAATGAGGGAGATAAGTCTCCAAAAAAGGAAGAAGTACCCATTAAAACTACTTCACCAATACATATAGGAGAAGAGCATGATGGAGAAGAGAATAGGAATCTAGAAGAGGACAAGGAGGATAAAACTAAAGAAATTCCTAATCAGCAAAATTTGAATGTGGATTCCTCCAAGGATCAACAGGATGAGGCTGGACAAGGTGATCTACAGGTAGATTCCACAATTCCTACTTGGCTAGACAAAAAGCTAAAAAGTAAAAAAATTGTGGTGGATGGCACTCCTCCAAATTGGGATGCACTATTGGCCAACATTGGAAAAGGGAAGGAAAAGAGAAAATCTAGGGTTATCTCCAAGATTGAGAGGGATGAAGAAAATAACAAAGTGATTCACATTACCACCCCTACACCTAATAAGAAAAAGGATGAGGTGATTGGCCGAGATTATAGTGTTCAAACAATCAACTTGGGATATACCTACATGATACAAGAAGTTGAAGAGTTTGAGGGCTCTAGTGCTGCAATCTTGACCAGATTGAAGAAGGAAGTGCAAACCAAGCAAGAGTTGAAGAAGGATAATGAGAAACTAAAAAGGTATTTGTAGTATTTGATGAAACACTTGCAATCTATTACTCAAATCAGCTCTTCATCATCTTCATCAAGTTTCCTAGTGAAGGAAACCATAAATCAATTGGAGAAAATGAAAACCACTACATATGCCACACTTAACTAGTTGCATGGGGTGGAGGCCAAAGGAGATGATGTAATTAAAGACATTCTATCAACTGGTGGAGATGGTCTTAGATTAGTGGAGTGGTTGAAAGGTGTGTTAACTCAAGAAAAAGAGGATATTGATCCGATGCTGCAGAAAACCAAGACCATCATTGAATATATTGAAGAAAATTTAGTAAGTGATGGAATCCTTCTTCAAAAGTTGCAAAACCCTGGGAATGGCATGAAGCTCTGCAAATTAGGCAAAGGGTCTTGAAGAAGGTGCATAAGCAAGGGGAGCAAATAGAGAACACCTTGACATATATTTACAATAAGTGCATTTCCTTCTTTGAGGTTATGACAAGAAGAAAAAGGTTTGCATCTAAACATTTGAGCTTGGAGCAACTGAGAAAATGGTGGCATGAGGTATATACCCCAGTTGATGACAACTCAATTACCAAGCACCAATTAGATGATGCAACAACCTACATTGCAATCATGGATAAATATCAAACCCTAAAGGTGGATTGGGACAGAACTATTAAACAATCAAGGGATGATATCAAATCCATTGAAAGGAGAATTAAAGTGTTGGTTATTCCACCTTCGGATGACTTGGAGAGGGTATTTTTGATATTGCAAGATAAAATGGGGTGAGATAAGGACAAGGGGGAGAGCATATAATACATCACATCAGAATTTTTGCTTGCCCATTATTTCCTCTTCATCCTTTTCATGCATTGGTTCAAGCTGTGTCGGAGATCCCAGGATGACCTAGATAGAACACATGAATTTAATGCACACTTTGTTTTATTTTGAATTCTTCTTGGCCGACCTATTTTGGGGCATTTTTTCTTGTAACCCTATTTGGGCAGACATAAGATGTAATATCTATAAATATGGAAGATTGCCTCATTTGAAAGGGCTAGAGGGTTAAAAAGTTGAACAATTAGAGCAATTAAGCAAGAGCTAGGAGTTAGTTTTATTTCAAGCAAGTGTTGTAACAGAAAACTGGAATTGTTTCTACATTGGATGATCTAATTCAAGTAAAGACATTGTGAATTGGTGTCATTCTTGTGTTATTTTAATCTTCCATGGTTCATATTGTTCTATCTTTTGAAATTACTTTGACAATTAATTGGTATATGTTAGATTTGGATTTAGATTTGATTCATTGTTGTTTATGGTTTTATTCTTGAATTTTTTGTAGCAATTCCTCATCCATACTTATAGAAATTTACCGAGTGTAAATTGTTGTGTAAAGTTAGCCTAGGCCTTATATTAACATGTTAAGTTCAATTGTGGGTATTCATTCATTTCAATTGCAAAATCAGGGTTGTCTTGAGTGAATTCCTCACAGTATGAAAATATTTATTACCTTAGAAGATTGCACTATTCTTGTGAAATTTCATATTAAATCTGGGTTAAGCAAGAATTGGTTTTGAGGAGTTGGTGCACTTCAAGCATTTTTTCATTTGCATCATTGATTCTAGGAGTAATTTTACTTTCAGCTTCTCTTTCAAACCCTTATCTTTTTCCTTTTCTTTAATCATTTCGGCTAGATTAGGATTCAGAAGTATCACCACATTGCAAAATTTGATAAGTTCAAAGCTCCAACATTTGTTTGTAAGGCCCCCTTGTGTTAACCAACATTTTCACATATATCACTAAGCTATTTTATGCACTGTCAAGACCTGACATTAGAGACCTTGGGGTTATCTCTTGAGGCTTGGAGATAGAGATTTACCTTTCAAAGTTGTGCAAAAAACACCATCAACAAGTTATACATGGTATTTTGATATGAGGATATGTTGTAGGGGGTGTATGGTGGGGTAAGATTCTATGTAGGTAATTGGGGTATTGATGTATATGTTCCTAACACATTTGGATTGATGATGTGTGATTGAGGATTATAATAGGCACCTTGTTGTTTTTTGTTGTTATTGGGCATACTATTGAGCTATTAAGGCTTGTTGTTGAGCTTCTTGTTGTTGTTACGCCACTAGGGATTACTATTGGGATTGTTGTTTTTGTGCTAATAAATCTTCTTGTTATGCTTGATGTTGTTGTTTTTCTAAGGCGGCTTGTTGTTATTGCTGTGCTAAGGCTGCTTGTTGCACTACTAATGCATCTTGTTGTTGTTGTTGTGCTAAGGCTGATTGTTGTGCTACTAAGGTAGCTTGTTGTTGTTTCTGCTATTATTGTTGTTTTTGTTGTTGTTGTTGTGCTAAGGCTGATTGTTGTGCTACTAAGGTAGCTTGTTGTTGTTTCTGCTATTATTGTTGTTTTTGTTGTTGTACTAAGGTTTCCTGTTGTGTTGTTGCTTCTTCTTTTTGTTGTTGTTGTGCTGCTAGGGCTTGTTGATAGGCTTGTTGTACTTGTTGTAAGGATAAGGCATGTGCTTGCAAGGTGGGATCAGGTGGTTGTTGGAACATCGATGGAGGATTGTGGGTGTTGATGTTTTGATTGGGTAAGGGATTGGTGATAAGTGTTTGGGAATTCCATTGGTTCAAAATTCCTTGTAAGATAGTGGATTAAGGTGGAGGAATTTATGTTTGTGATCCTATTTGATTTGGTTTAGTAAAAGAGACTGTGAAACAAATGAGGATGGTGCCATTAGATTGTGTGATGGAAATGACACACTAGGACCTTGAGTCCACTTATTAAAAAAATTCCTTGTCCCATGTCCTAAGGATTCCCTTGTGTTAGGTATGTAGTTAATGTATTACCTATATTGATAGGATTTGTCACCAATGGATTGCTTTGGGATGAGTTGATAATGGATAGGATGGATGTGTTTTGCAAAACCAAGGGTATGGATGAACCTATTAAAGGATTGGGTAAAGATGTCCCTATCTACTTCAAGGCTTGATTTTGTGGTATGGTATTGATATGCCCTTGTGTGTTGTTTTGAGATACTGGATCCACACTAGTTTGCATGATGGTAGGCACACTTGTGGTACTCATGGGTATAGATGAAAAGGGATGTCCTCAATATGTTTAGGTGGTTGTAGAATAATGAAGTTCAAGAGGTGTGTATATTTGTTAAAGATCTTCGAGAATGGTAGGAGCACCAAAGGTAGGTGTCCAAGTGGTTGTTGGAGGTGGAGGATTGGTTTCAAGTGTACCCACAATTGTGTTGTTTTCAAATGAAAGAGGATGACCAAAGTCTTTAGCAAGGCTTGTTGCAATACTAGGAATGTATGTTTGATGTAGCCCTAATGATGGAGTTGAAAATCCCTGTGTCAAATTATGTGCCACAAATGATGGGGAGATAGGGGCTATGTTTTCAAAGGCTTGATGTTCCATGAGTTCTTCCCTAGTGAGTTCAAATGGAATGTTTGTGATATCTTCTATCTCATATGGCACTAATGGTGATGAAGGTTATTGCAATGGGGTAACTTGACTTCTCTGATCAAATTCTAAAGGATATGGATCACTTGAGGTAAATGTAACTTTTTTTTCTCTATGATTCTCTTGTGTTGTGATATCGTCTTTACCATAAATTTTGTGTCACCTTTGGGAGAGTTTTGTTGTGATTTGTGATGTTTGAACTCTCTAGTTGACTCAAATCTAGGTAAAAGGGATGCTCTAAGTATTTTGGAATAAATTGTGATAATGGGGGATGAAAAGATGGGTGATGTGGACAGTGATTTTTTGTAAAGATTTTGAGACAACACTTTTGACTTAAGTTTGATGTTTTGATGTTGGGATAAAGGATGTTAATGAACTTGTTAATATTTAGGGTAGAATTGTGACCTTCAAGATGAACCAGTTCAAAGATGATAACTAACTTGTCAAAATGCATGGAAAAGGATACATTTCACATATAAATTACCCAAGTTAGGGATTGGTTTGATAGATGTTAAGTACAAAAGTGGTGTGTTTAAATTTTTTCAAAGTTTGGTGAAGTGGAGGATGGAATTTGATGGAGGGGTGAATGAATTTTTGACCCAATGTTGACCTAAAGTAAACCTATTTTTTGACAAGACCAAGGTAGTGAGAATAATGCTAGACCTCTAAAGTTTTAAAATACCAAAGAGTAATGTTGGCCAAAATGAGAGGATAGATATGGGTAGGTAATCATGTTTGGTTCCTCCTAGCTCGAGCATAATAGTTTCTTAACAAGAGGTTGTGATTGTGATAAAGTATTAAGGCCCACTTCCTACCAAACTTGGAATTGCGATACCTATGTCTAAAATGGCAAGATGTAGATCTTCCCCTACAAATTTTGACTATGTGATAGATCATGTAAGAAATTGGAAGCATTAGAAAATACCAAGATTTTGACAATAATAGAAGGAATACAATTTTGGATTGTTTCTTGAAGCATATTTATAAAATTTATACACCAACCTAGTCCTAGTTTCATGAAGTGCCAAAAGGTGTTTCTTGAGAGCTTTTGGACTAAGATGTATAAGTTTGAAATGATGACCAATAGACCTTACTTTAGGGATCTTGACTTTGCATGAGATCATTTAGAAATAGTTCAAGTTTATGGAAGAAAGGAAGATATTTATTAACACATGAGTGGTGGTAATATGGGCCTTCCAACCTCAATTTCAGCTTGTTCCTCTTCTTCGTCTCAAATGGTTGCTGCATTTCTCCACTAGGTAGGTGTTTCTTTTGTTTTAGAAGTGAAGCTTCTTAAACTACTAATGAGACCATTTTTTTCTTTATTAATGAGTTCAAAGTCTAGTTGATTGATATCACCTACAAGATCATGTTGTTCAATAGGAGCAATCAGTCTTCAAATAGTCATGTGGGGTTCAATTGGGTCAAGTATATCTTTCTTAAGTGAATTTATTTTACCATAAACACTCAAATTTGATTATGTTTTCAAACTAAATGTTTATGTAAAAAATGTCATAATTTTCACAATGTCCATTTCATGAAAATCATGAGATTGAAGCCATAATTGCCTATGTTGTATTTGGGAAATATGGATTGAGATATAATTCAAGATATTTAGAAATCTCTAAGGATTTAGGACAAGCAATAATATCAAGGCTAATTCAAGAGGTATCCATATTTAGGCCAAAGTGTTTGAAATTTTGAGGAAGATAGTGAATGTTTGTTTTTGCAACATTCTAAAACCAAGCAATGTATCAAATTGACTCAATCATTTACAATCGTAGGTTCAAAATGGCTATACTTGATGATTCCCCACTTTGATTTCTCCAAACACTAAACAATGCAAATAGTTAGAGATTTGGTGACACTAGCTCCCCTCCACAACACACATTTCTCAGCACCACCAAATCTCAAAATCCTTAAAATTCAGAGATCGAAAGGATTTTTTGTTTCTACAATTGAATAGTAAGAACGTGGGGTGGATTCAGAATGACTATTCTTGCACCAACAAGTATTTTAGGATTTTGGCTTCTAGACAAGTGGTTTGTAATAAGGGCTTCTAGTTTAGTAGTTACAATGATAAACTCCCTCAAGAGGTCTCTCAACCCTTAGAAGAGGGAATTTACACATCATAAAGATTCTAGGGGAGAGATATCATGTATCACATCCCATTAATCACAATTTTCATTGCAACCACACATTTATATGGCAGTTCGAAAGAACTTGGCTTTAGTTGGTTATCGCTTGAGTCGTTCCCTCCTTTCGAAGTAGGGAGGTAGGCCCTCTAAGGATAAATAATAGTGAGGAAGTATTTTTGTAGTTTGATCATCCTAGTTTCACATGAAATGAGGAGAGAACACACAACACACCTTTTTATCACACTTGCAACGGGTTCAGTTTTAATCCAAATTGAAAGATGTAGGTGATTATACAAAATGTTAAGGAATGTTTCTATTTCTCAAGATTGCCAAATGGTGTGAGAGAATTACATATGCATTCAATAACAAAAGTGTAAATAAAAAAAAATAGCAAACAATTGTAAATTTTAACCCCTAAGCTAAGATGACTTCATTTTATGCACCAAATGAAATATGAAGTTGCCTTAGTCAATTTTAAACCCAAAAGACAATGATGAGATGAGAATTCAATTTTAATCCTATTTGAGCATTTGTTTTAAACCCAAGTTGAAATTTAATGAAGTCCTAGAGCAGAAAGAAGAAAGCATAAAAAATTGGGTTATAATTACCCCAAAGCATCAAACGCTTGTTACAATCATAGAATTTCAAGATAAGAAGACTTTCTTTGCTTTAGCTCCATGTCATCCAACCTAGAAAACCTTGTTAGTATAATAGCCGAAATAATGTTAAAAGTACATTAATGATATAACGAATCAAGAAAATTAAAGCACATGTTACAAAAATGATCGTAAAACTTCTTACCCTAGTTGGGCATTGCAATTTTTCATCTGGGTGTTGCTTTGGTAAATTGGAATTGATCTGCAGTAGAAATAGAGGGCACAATAGCAGTGCTATTTTGGCAAGCATTGTTTTGGTGAACTTGGGAGTGTTGTCATTTGAAGTCTTCAATACCTCTATACTAATTAGTGTCGCCATATTTAAATCAGAGTCAACACTTTTAATCAGCACCATTGTTTCAAATTGGGATAGTGTTGCTATATGGTGACACTCTTTAAAATGTGTCATTGTATTTGATTTGGGCATCGTTCTATCCTACAAAAAAGCAAATGAATGGAAATCAAGCTAACAATTGATTAAATGGATAGTTTTCCCTCCTTGTAGCACTAGAATGTGGACCGAGGATCATCAATGTGGGTCGGTTACACTGGATCCATGAAGAATCGAAGCATAATCTAGCCACTAAACCTCAATCTCAAACAAAATCATTCAAATTGAAAGTTTAAACTGAGCATTTCTTGCAACTATAAACTATAAACTATGAAAGCAGTTAAATGCCTACTCTAACCCATTTAAAACTTATCTTGTTTAGGAATTGATGTTGTGTTGATGTGAAATAATGACCCTTTCCCAATTTTATGATTAGTGAGCTTGTTTCAATTGATTCTATGGAAGAAAATCAATGAAACCATTGTGATAAATGGATGAAAAATTGATTTATGCTAAATTGAACATGATGCAAGCTAAATTAACATGATTTTATGCTAAAATTGATCTAAGTATGAAATTTCTAAGCTAAAAGATTGAAAACCTTAGTTTATAAACAAGTTGAGATGGATTGATGGAAGCCATTAATGGATGTATTAAGCTATTATGCAACTAAAATTGAACTATAATATGCTAAAAAGTGAGTAAATTATGAGTGTGAGTGTGAGTGAATTCAACAGCATAATTTTGCAATTGATAGATGGATCCATTTGTCTCCAAATAGTGCTTTATTTATAGGAAAGAAAATGAAAAATGAAGGGCTAAGATTGAAAAAGATAATCAATGGTCAAAAAGGAAAGAAGATGGAGGCATGGATCATGGATTCTCATCAATAGGTGAGAATGCAAGATGGGATTCAATCAAGGGCTCACATTTGTTCCAAACACACTTTTGACCTACACACATAGGTCGCAAGGTGACTTGCTCAAGAGGTCACAAGCTTAGCTTGCTTAAGAAGCCAAGTGAGATGATTGGAGGAGAGAGAATATTCTTTGGAATATTCTCATGGGTGAGGAAATAGATATTTTTCTAATTAAAACAAAGTTTTAATTGTGCAAAAAGGAGATAAGGAATATTCTATGGGAATATTCCCTTTTTGGAGGAAAATTAGTTTAATTGTTAATTAAACAAGGTTTAATCATACAATTAGGGGATTAGAAGAATTAAAGGGATATTCATTAAATGAAATGATGTAATGAAAGGGGGAAAGGTGAAATGATATTTAATTAAATAACTTAGGGGGTTATTTAATTAAATAAGATGACTTAGGGGAATTAAATTAAATACTTTGATTTATTTAATTTAATGAGATGAAATGCTAGTGTGAAAAGGGGTGAATTAACCCATTTTTGATGCATTAGGTTAATAGACAAAAATGATGCAATTAATTAATTAGCTAGGCTAATTCAATTAATTAAGTGAAAAGAGGATGGATTTGAGAGGAAATGGTGTTAGTATACCTAATTCAAGTGTATGATATGCTTTAGGACATTTTTTAGTGTCTACAACTAGTAACAGAGTCACAAAAGAATGTGGGTAAATTAACCTTGAGGCAAGGGTTTTCAGTGCCATGGTGCAAATGAGTAGGGTGTTGGCAAGAAGTTGAGTCCACATTTTGGCCAAAAAGTGGAAGTGTTTTCCCTTATTTTTAGAATTTGACACATTTGACCTTAAAATTTGAAGCACTTATAGATGGAATCTTCAAAAAAGTCACAAATCATAAAATGTAGTACTTAAGTCTAGTTTCCAAATATGTAATTTATTTCAATACCTAGATGGTATAAATTGAGTTTCAATACCCTCATTTCTAAAAACCACTATTTAAAAGTCACTTTTTCTACCATACCATGCACATGTACGTCATCCATATTTTGACCTAAATTATCATATTTTTCTAAAGTCCTTTTGGGAAAAGATATGTAACTCACTAAAGCACGTTTTTGATATTTTTTTGTAATTTTTTATTGAATTATTTTTTGTTAATTTTTTATTAGCCATATTTGTCATTTTGAAAAATAGTCATGTATGTCACGCATAAGATGACCTAAACATAACATTTTTTGAGTTTTTTTTTTAAATTGAAAAGAATTATCGGAAGTACATTCTCGTGCAATCCATTTGTGAAAATGTTATGTTGATACAAGTTATTAAAATAGTAAAAAACCCTAATATTTAAAGTTTATAGACTAGTTTCATAAAAGATTAATTTAAAAAAAAATTACATATTTGGAATCTGCACTCTCATCTATAATGGGTTTTAATTTTGTCAAAAAAATTTGCAAAACAAGTTGTCAGCCATATGTCTAAACTCAGTATTTTTCTCTAGCATTGTTAGGACCTTCAACTTGTAGGTCAAACCAAGTTGAAGGTCTAGGTTTAGATTCCCAATGCTTTTCCTGAACTACAATACAAGACAAAAACCCAACCACAAAGCAAATGGGATATCAATTTTTTTGAAACGAGATCTTGTTTCTTACTATTAAATGCAGTTACCATTGATAGGAAAATAGGATCCTACTTTATAAACAAGATTTGGTTCCTTTGTCAATGGTCCCCACCTTTAATATTGGGGAATGGGATCTTGATTATGAAACACAATCTCATTTGAAATAAATGGGATCCCATTTGTTTTTAACCATTTTTTTAAAATTTATTGGAAAATTTTACTATGAAGTCTACAACTTCACATGGTACACCCGACTGTGACATATTCAGCTATTTTTCAACTTTTGTCTTTACAGGTGCTAAACTTGCATTTTGGATTGATTTTTTCAAAGGAGGCATCATGTAAACCATTTTTGAAGTGGAATTGTTTTAGTTTTCTACTCATTTGGAGGAACAAAAGGTCCTCAACTTGCAATATGGATTGAAATTTTGAAAGGAGGCATGAAGAAAATAGTTTTTTAAGTGGAATTGTTCTAGTTTTCAACTTGTTTTGAGGAACACAAGAGGAAGAATTTTGTCCTTACAGGTCTTCAGCTTGCAATTTGGATTGATTTTTTTGAATAATTTCACTATTGACATTCATTTGTGCTTGAGAATTTTATAATCATGGGTTCACAAGCTCATAATAAGAAGAAAGATAGGAGGATATTGACTCCTAAAGAAATTGAAGCAAAAAGAGAGAAGGAGAAACAAAGAAAAAGAGAAAGAAGAATGAGAATTAAATCAATGAATGATAGTGGATCATCCAATTGCATAAATATTGAAGATGAAAACATTGAGGAGACCATGGTTGTAGATGAAGCTAATTTGCAAGAAGTCAATTTAGAAAATAATATGATTATACAATCAAGTCCTACTATGTCTTCAAATCCCTCTTTCAATGCTATGGAGAATGTTTCAATAGGCACAAATCTAGGTACATCTTCAAATGCACATGTTAGTGAAATGGTAAATTTGTATGTAGAAGTTTTACAAGATGCTAGAATTAACGATGTTGACATTGACAATATTCAAAAAGATGAAATTTTTTTAGATTTTGTTGAAAATGAAAAATCAGAATGAAAAATATTTTGTTGAAAATGAAAATGAGAATGATCCTTTTGTTGAAAATGAAAATCAAAACTGTTTTGTTCATGAAAATGAAAATGAAAACCAAAACCTTTTTATTGATGAAAATGAAGATCAAAATGTAAACCGTTTTGAAGTTGAAAATGAAAATGAAAATCTAGAATGTTATGTTGAATTTAATGAAAATATTTTAAAAAAAAATGAAAGTAATGTTTTGGATAATCTTCCTGGTAAGATTTCTTGGAGGAAAATAAGAACACATGTGAATAGAATATACAAAAAATTATTTTATCATAAAAAACTTGCATTTCAATGTCAACTAATGATGCAATTGATGAGAATGCAAAAAATGAGGAAAATAATGAAAAGGTTAGGCTTTTTTGTTGAACCAAAAAGAAAAGATCAATCATTAAAACATTTTATTTTTATTGTTGCTAGTGCCATTCAATATATTGGGAAAGATAGTTGATCTTAAGATAAAAATGTAGTAAGAAGAGCTATAACAATTGCTATAGTTAATAAAGCAACTTTGAATTAAAAAATGGTAAGAAAAATTAGTGAAGTTTTAAAAATACATCCTAAAACATTGCTAAGAGTAGAAAATAAGAGAAACTATAGAAAATGATCCTATCAACCAATGTTGGAGTTTCAGTGATTGACTCCCGAGGCCTGATGTGAAATTAAATGTTGAAATTAAATCTTTTATCGAAAAATACTGGCAAGATAATACTAGGGTATCATCTAATGCTAGAGATGTTTTAAAATTAAGGGTAGGATCCAAAAATCGCAATCCTCACCCAAAACACCTATTAGATACAACAATAACTAAATTTTATAGAAGATTTTGTGGTGATTTAGTGTTACTTGGTAATATTAAAATAAGTCAAAGGTCTTTTAAAAAATGTAAACCCTAGTATGTAAAAATTAATAAGCAATGAATATCTTGTTGTTGTAAAATGCAATTTCAATTTCATTATTTTTCTGATGTTTTTCGATATATACATTATACCTTGCATACTAACATGATTATATAGGAATGTGGTATTAATATGCCACTTGAAGCAATAAGGGATTTTATATCAGGTTTGTTTTGTGAAAGATTTAATGGTAAATTGTTTTATTTAAGTTATTGTATTTATGCACAATGCATTAGCTGTGGAAATATTTCATTTTAAAGAATTTATATGCATGAAAGTGTTGATAATGATTTTGGAAAAAAAATAGTAGATGTTAAAAGATTTAAGAATGTCCACTATTCTTTAAAAGATGGAAAAATAGGAAAGTGTTGTGATTTAGTTACAAAAAAAGTTAGTGTACATGCATTCATGAGTGAATTTAAGAATAAGATTGTGCCAAAATATGTCATGAATTCTCAACATACTCAATGGATTGATGTCCAATTTTGTGCATGTAGAAACGCATTTCCAATTGGTATTATACTTTCAGTGGTTGATTTTGCAGAAAATTATACTCTAGCTCCGCAAGAGGAAATTCAATCACAGTATTATAATTCTGTGCAAGTAGCTATGTTTTTCCATATTGTTTATAGACATGTAAATGATAGCACTGAGGATGATAGAAAAGTTTTGAGGTAGTATCATTTTTATTTGAGTGACAAATGGTTACACTCATCAGAGTTTGTTCAATACTATTTCAATATATTTTATAGAAATTTAAGAGAAAGAGGAATTCAGATTACAAAACACCTCATATGGTTAGATAATTGTACGGGGCAGTTCAAGAATGCTCGAATGTTCTATTGGTTAAGTAGGGTTTACAAGGAACTTAATGTCCAACATATATGGAGTTTTTTTAACTTGGGCATGGTAAAGAAGAGCATGATGGAGCTGGTGCATGTGTCAAAAGAATTCTTGCTAGAGAACAATTAAAATTTGAGGATGTAGTAAAATTTAAAGATGCACGTGGCATTATGGATTGGTGCAATACAAGATTATCTACTCCTGGTTTGAGTGAGTACTCTAGAATTCATCGATTCTTTTGGTTGGTTGAAGAAGAGAACATTGTACCTAGAGTTAACTATGAGACAATAAATGGATCTACTAAATGGCATTCACTTAGGAGTTCAACAACAAACACATGGACTATCTAGACAAGGGAGCTTGCATGTTTTTGTCAGTTTTGTATCTTAGGAGATTGGGGAGCATGTGAAAATAGAGAATGGGTTGAATAGTGGCAGCAAATATTGTTGACACTTGTACAAGCACATGATTAATATGAAAGAACTATTGAAGAAAATGATCAACTGTTTGCATCTAAAGACTATGAATTTGTTTTAGACCTTGTACAAGAAGGTAATTTAATTCAATTCATTTCACTTTATTAAGTTATTTCGTAATACTAAATTATTTATATGGATATGCATAAATTATTAAATCAAATTTTCTTTGTAGGACATGTGTATGTTGTTGTTGCACCTGCGGGGAATGAAGAGGAAACACAATATTGGTTGGCTCATTGTGTGGATAAAATTTGGCTCATTGTACAAAATGGCATGGCTTTTAAGTGAATAAAATTTGGTGAAGATAGCCAAGGAAACCAAATTTCATTAAGGTGTGAGGCAACTTCACCAAATTTTATTCACTTGAGCCATGTCATTTTGTCCTAGGAACTTACTAGACATAGATCCCCTTAAGCCATACTATCACCCTATTTACCGTAAATTGATCAACCTAGATCATGAAATATCATTCATATTATAATCTTGCACGATCTTATTATTGTTAAACTTGGTTTCCTTGGGAAACTTCACCAAATTTTGAGAACTTATTTGATCCCCTTAAGAAATGTCATATTAGAACCCCTTAAGAAATCCTGAAGTATGGCTTAAGGGGATCTATGTAGTAAGATCCTATTATAAAATGACATGGATTAAGTGAATAAAATTTGGTGAATATGCCCAAGGCAATCAAATTTGATTAAGGTCCTAAGCAACTTCACCAAATTTTATTCACTTGAGCCATGTCAATTTGTCCTAGAACTGTACTAGACATAGATCCCCTTAAGCCATCCTATCACCCTAAATCATAAATTTATCAATTTAGATCATGATTTATCTCATTCATATTATAATCTTGCACATTATTATTATTGTTATATTTGGTTTCCTTGGGAAACTTCACCAAATTTTGAGAACTTATTCGATCCCCTTAAGAAATGTCATATTAGGACCCCTTAAGACACTGATTTACAGTTTAGGGTGATAGGATGGCTTAAGGGGACATTGTCTAGTGAGGTCCTAGGATAAAATGACATGGCTTAAGGGAATAAAATTTGGTGGAGTTTCCTAAGGAAACCGAATTTCATTTTAAGGTCCTAGGAGAAAATGAATGCTTTAGTATTTAGGGTTTAGATTTTAGAGTTTAGGGTTTAGGGTTTAGGGAACTTAGGGTGAAGTTTTGGTGGCCCTTGGAATAATGGACTTGCAAGCTATTGAACAAAATTTTATTGTGGAACAATTGATGGAGATAGCTCTTTTTTTGACTTACCAACCTAGATCATGATTTATCTCATTCATATTATAATCTTGCACAATCTAATTATTGTTAAATTTGGTTGCCTTGGGAAACCTCACCAAGTTTTGAGAACTTATTTGATCCCCTTAAGAAATTTCATATTAGGACCCCTTAAGACATAGATTTATAGTTTAGGGTGATAGGATGGCTTAAGGGGATCTTTGTCTAGTGGGGTCCTAGGATAAAATGAATGCTTTATTGCTTAGGGTTTATATTTCAAAGTTCAGGGTTTAGGGAACTTAGGCTGAAGTTTTGGTGGCCCTTGGAATAATGAACTTGCAAGTTAGTGAACAACATTTTCTTGTGGAATAGTTTATTGAGATAGATCTTGTTTCAACTTGTAGACACCTAAATTTAGACACTTGATTTGTCCAAATTTATCCCTTTTCATCTAAACATTCCCTTATCCACATTAATTAAGTAATATCACTATTATTTAATTAATATCCTTAATTCTACCAAATCTCCAAGGTATTTAATTACTAAATAAATACCTTATCTCTTTAATCCTCCTTTTTATCAAATTAATTAAATAAATATGACATTTATTTAATTCCTCACATGTCACATCCCTTTCTTAATCCTAATTATTCTCCTAATCTCATCATTAGGGATGTGCACTTGCCTAATCCTTGATTAGGATGTGTCACATCCTCCAAATTTTCCAAGTTGGCCTCTAATCCCTTTTAACAATCTAACCCTCTTTCTTAATCATAATTAATTTATGATTAATATGTTCACACCCCTAATCATCATTAGGGTCACATCCTCCTTAATTTCCCACTTGCCTCTAATCTATCCTTAATTTGTCTAATCAAGTATTTGCACAACCTTAATTGCTTAGTTAGGTCAACCTAATCCCCATATCATTTATGAAATGTGTCCTAAGTCAACCTTCTTAAAGGATCTCTCCTTTTGGAGAAGGCACTCTATTCTCCATGTGAATTTTTAATTCACATTTAATCCACCAATGCATTCCTTGGAAATTAAAATTCCTTTTCTCATCCCCATGTGGATATTTGAGGAATTTTTAATTCTTCAAATGTCCTCTCACCCACATGGGGACAAGGACCTCCTTTATGAGGAGATCTTGTTCAATCCCAAGGTACTATGTAGTACCTCCATGTCATGTACTCTCCTTCCAACTCATGTCCACACCATCCTTTTCAAGCCACTTCACATGCCACATGTCAAGATGTGAGGGCTTGTGAGTTCTCAACTCACCATAGCCCTACATCTTGGCCTTGTTGGTTTAATGAAAAATTATCTATAAATATCCCCTCTTTTCTCTCATTTTGGGGGAGATCATTTATGCTAGCCAAACTCTTACAAAATTTTCTCTTGAGACATACTTAGCTAAATTCTTGCATTTGCATCCACTTTCACTCATTTTCCATCCTCATCTCATCTCATACCTTGCATCTCTTGCCACCAAAGGAGCATACAACATCGAAGATTGAAGGCCAACCAAAGGACAACTCAACAAGGTGAAATCTTTCATTTTGCTTAGTTAAGTTAATCATTAGGCCAATCTTGAGGTGTAGGGTTTTTTTTAGTTGAACATTATTTTCCCTTTTTTTGTTTGCTGCTCTTTTACTAACAAGTATTTTTTCCCTATCACATTTTTGGAATGCCAGGTAGGACCCATAAATGGGTCTCTTTTGTTCACATTTTTTTTTTCACTTTTTACAGGTGTGGGTTGTAGAGGGATAGACCCAACCTATAGAGGGGCAAACCCAACCTTTACGGGTGAACCTGACCTCACCAATAGGTGAACCTACCCTCCACAGGTGGACCCGACCTTTGCCAGGCACGAACCTACCCTCCACTGACTCCTCAAAGTCTTTTTTTGCAAGTTTTTCATAGGGGGCGGACCTGACCTAAAGAGGGGTAGACCTGACCTACACACACGCAGAATTGACCTCTAGACAAGCGGACCTGCCCTCTAGATAGGTAGACTTTCCCTCCAAATAGGCAGACCTAACCTAGACAACTTTTTCCAAAAGGTAAAATGTCAATTTTTAGCACTCCTTTTGGTTGTTTTAATTGTTTTTAACCCCCTAACCTAGGAAAATAGTTTAACTAGGGGTGTCAATCAATCTTGTTTTTCATGCTTAGTGGTGAGCTATTCGACGTATTTGATCCCCTTGCACCATTTGGCAATCCTAGGTGACGAGAAATTGTAGCTTACCAAGTTTTTGTGTCTCACTTTTTTCCTTTTCTTAGTGGGCCCTGCTTGGGGATTTCATCAACCTAAGCGATGATTCCAACCATGCATACTAGTGGGGTATATAAAGGGGAGAGAGAAAAATTTGTACCTCAATCCAACCACGTTGTAATTGGTGAAGCGTCAAGATGACGTGAAGAGGTTGTTTAAACCTTTATTATCTCGTTAAGGTTCCTGACTCATGCTTGTAATGGTTTGGTGTTCACAGTTTGCACCTCACGTACCAAGTGTATATCAAGGACTCCTTAGCAACCATGTTCATCCTAGAATAGAAGAATTTTTTGGCCATCCCCTTTTTACTAGACTTAGGATTATTTTGTTTGAATTGTCTTCTTTGTGTGAAACTAGTGATTGTCTGATTATTTGACTTAGCCATATCCTTTTCATTGATTTTTGTTGTGTTTTGAGTCCTTTTCCTTAGTCATTTTTTCAAAATTCAAGTTTCAACCTCCCAACAAGTGGACCTACCCTCAGGGGCGGACCTAACCCATCCAAGGGTGGACCTAACCTCTACACAGATGTACCTTCCCTCTTGATAGGCAGACCTAACTTCTGGATAGGTGAACTTAACCTCTGGATAGGTGGACATGACCCATCTAGGGGCGGACTTGACCTTTCACCTAGCCCTTTTAAGCCTATTTGAGCCAATTTTGACAAAATTTTGCTCCATAGGCAGACCTGCCCTCCTAGCAGGCAGACCTGGCCTTTAGGGGTGGACCTGACCCATTCTAGGGGTGGACTTGACCATTTACCAATTAATTTTATCATTTGTTTCATCATTCTAGACACCCATTTCATCGTTTCGCATGCTCATTTTGATGTTTCGATCACTTGTTTCCCCATTACGAGTAAATGTTCATCTATTTTGAACCTTCATCTGTCATCTTGAACTCTCGTTTTTCCATTTTGATCATTCATTTACTCATTCTGAGTGAATGTTCATCTATTTCACATCCTATTTCATCATTCCAAACTCTCGTTCAATTGTTTTGATCATTCGTTCACTCGTTCTGAGTAAACATTTTTCCATTTCGAGCCTCCTTCCATCATTTCAATCTCTCATTTTTTCATTTTGATCATTCATTTACTCATTCTGAGTGAACGTTCATCCATTTCACATCATGTTTCATCATTCCAAACTCCTGTTTTATCATTTCGATCATTTTTTTACTCGTTTTGAGTAAAAAATTATCCATTTTGAACCTCGTTCTATCATTTCAAACTCTTGTTCACCTGTTTCAATCAACCATTCACTCATTTCGAGTAATCTTTCATTCATTCCAAACCTTCATCTTCTCATTCTGAGAATCATTCATCTATTGTGAGTAGTCATTCACTTGTTTTGAGTATTTGTTCATCTGTTCCAATCAATTGTTTACTCATTTTGAGTATTTTTTCATCAATTTCTCCAATCAAATCATCATTTTCCCCATCCAAATCCCTTCAACTTTGTTTCAGGTTATTATCCAAATTGACCAAAGTGTCTGATCTAATCGTCATCATCAACATCCGCTTAGCATTGTCATCCGTCCTAAGTTAATCATTATCATTGTCCCAATCAATCCATTTTCAATCTCAAAGTGGATTTGGTGCCCTAATCATCCATTTATCCTTTAATCCGATCAATCATTATCCTACGTCACCTAGGGTAATCTCTGAACAGGGTTTATAGTCCCTTTCATCATCTTATCTAATCCATCAGTTGATCTTATCAATCATGGATTGGTCCTATCCAATCCAATCCAATCACATCGCATTCCTATCCAATCGCTTTGGACCCAATCAATCTACTTCCATCTCGAAGTAGATTTGGTGTTGTAATCATCCTTTGATAATCAAATCCGATCGTCATAATCAATCCCCTCGCATCATCCAATCGTCCTTATCTGAGCTTTAAATCCAATCCTGATCTAAGCTTAACAAAAATCTTAATTTGAAATTTAGTCCATTCCATCCAAAATATTTAATCCATCCTCTTTATCCATTCATCATCATGAATCCTTATCCTCCATCAATAGTAGTCAAGGGAAACCCTAATTATGTCAAAAACAATAATGAAAGTCTTGTCAATCAAGAGGAATATGACATAGATTCCCTTGACACTATCATTGCTAGTAAGCTTTCTCCACCCTCTTTCTAAAATCCAATCACCTGTTCGAGTTATCCCATTATGTCTTCATCCATTCCTAATCATGCTCCTTATGCTACCTTTGACAAGGGATATCCATCATATGCTTCATCTACATCATCCTCTTATCCTAGTTTGTCATCACAATACCCCTATCCTAATCCCCCATCCACATCCTCCTATCTCCATCCCCCATCCGCATATACCCACTACCCTAATCTTCCATACAAATCTATTCACAATAATCCTACATTCACACCTTCCTATCCTAATCCAATATCCACACCAACCTATCCTAATCTAACATCCACATCCGCTTATCCTAATCCAACATCCACATTTCCCTATCTCAATCTTCCACCTCAATCTTCCCATCCTAATCCACCATCCCAACACCCTTACTACAATCCACCATCTGCATCATTGTGTCCTAATTCACCATTCCAATATCCCTATCTTAACCCTTCATCTAATCTTAATCCCTCATCTATTCCCAGTCCTGTATCCAACCCCATTCCCCCATCTAATCCTAGACCACCAATCCCTAGTCCTAATCCCCCACCAATCCATAATCCTTCATCCACTCCTACCATGCCATCTCAGCCTAGAGTATTCAAGTTTCTCACTCCAGAAGTTCTCCAAGGACTTATAACAAAGAAGACATCTCCCACTCCACACCTTGAAACTGTGGAATCATGCCATACCAACCCATCATCCATGACCATTAGTGATAAGACCCTTCTCCACCCAACACCTCTCATTGATGATCCCACCTCTAGCACAACTCAAACCATCAAAACCATCACATCCTTTGAATCCATTGAGCCCTCAACTCCTACCATCACATCAACCAAATCCATTGAACACCCACCTCCTACTCCGAGAGTCGTCGAAGCCATCGGCGACACCCAAATCCAATCCACTAAAATCCATTCCCTTGAGCTTCATGAATCCTCCATCCTTCCATCTCTCCCACTTGAGGAGTCCATCCAATATTCTTCCATTATCAATCCTCTCGCACATGATGAATCATGCCAAGAGCCTGATCCAAAGCATGCCAACATATCCCCTTCTCCAAATCAAGATCCTACGATCCCGTCTAGTCCACCTCAAGATCATAGTCCCCCATCCATCCCATCCCATGATCCCCTTGTCATTCAAGATTCCACCAACCCATCTCCCTCCCCATTGTATGAGCCCACTACCACAAATCTAGATCCTATTATATCCCCTAATCCATCTCCTGATATCACCCATCCAAATGTTTCTATCCCATCATCGCCTAAAACTACTATCCCCACACCATTTACATATCCCCTTAGTACTCTTACATTCTTCCATGGTGGTCTCCTTGAAGAAGAAAAACACAGTGTATATACCACCCATCATCCTCCACCTAATAATAGACTTGCATCATGTTTTTTAGAATAACATAAATCCTATCATGGATTGCATGCTCAAGAAAATGAACTATCAAGGAAAAGGTTTGGGCCTTCATCAGAAAGCTATTTTAGAGCCCAACCAAGTCAAAGAACAAATCTACATGCAAGGTCTTGGACCTATTTCCCAAGACTCACAATCTAAAGATGTTGGTACAACCTCTAGATGTCCTCAACGGGCCTCTTCCAAAAGAAATATAGGCTCTTCCCATTGATCTGCCAGATCATATGTTGCCATCCCTCCTCCTCCATCATATCACCCCAAAAAAACTATCCATATTCATCCTTCATCTGATCCATCCATTTTGGGTCCTTACATCCCTCCATCCACCATCTCCCATCCTTCATCTACTCCATCCATCTTGGTTTCTCATGTCCTTCCACCCACTCTATCTACTTTGGGTTTGTATATCCCAAAATCACCTCCTCCATCTCATCCTTTCATCCACTATAAACATCCCTCTCGCATGTCCCCTAATTAGGATCAACAAAGGAACATACCTGCACATCCTCCATCTACACATAATCCTCATAATCCTACCTCCATCGCTCCACATCATCCATCTCCTCATACCCTTCCCATTGCTAGTAAAAGAACTTTAGATGCCAAAGCAAAAATACATAAATCCAAACATTCACATGAATCTAAAGCTCCCCACGTCCCTCTAAAAGACATGGTGAAAAGAATAAAAATCTAAGTCCAAATCAAATCTGTAGGCCACAAAGGCCCACCAAAGAAAAGATCAAAGCCATGTGGATCCCAAAGAAAAAAGACGGAATGCCATCAAATGAAAAATCTGTAAGAACATCCAAAGTTGCTAATATGAATGCCAATCATACACTTCCTCCATCTCCTCAATCTTTTTTGGGTCCTTACATCCCAAAATTCACTATCCCATCTCCTCCATTATCCCTGCATTCCCCATCCATTAATCCTCTTATCATTTCACATCCATCACTGTATGTGCCAATGTTGGTCCTGAAATCACCACCCCATCACATATCCACCCCATCATTCCATCCATACACTTTCCAACATCCCACCCATTATCCCATGTATCTACCCTCTCAAATACCTCTAATTCATCCTCTTGCATAATCCATTTCTCCTAATAAGGTTATACCAACATCCAATGGTCAATTCGAACATGGGATCTTAATACCTCATATAGAACTTGATGCTTGAGTCCTTCATCCATATCCTTATTACATGCCTTCTAAATCCACTTATTCGCCTCCCTATCCTTATCCATCTCCTTCCACGTGCTATCCAAAAAGCCAAAAATCCAACAAAATCAGAAAAATAATAATAAAAAAAATAGTAAAGAGAAATAACTCGTCCAATGGTGAAAAATTGGAAAACAAGAGCCTTGGATGAGTACCATGATGAAAACCTGGAAAACAAATGTCATGCATAAATCCCCATCTGCACTTGGGGGAAACTTCCTAATATGCATTCCCTCCATCTGCTATGCTTCCTACTATGCTTCCAGCTATGCACCTATCTTCTTCCATCCTACCTATCTTACACATCCTGCTTGGCATATATCAATTGTCCCAATCCTTCCATCCTCCTTGTGATCTTGATAATGATAGGGGAAAACATATAAACATGCTTTGGAAACATCGAAGCATACATTCCCCTCATCTGCACACTATCCTAATCCTCATTCGCACTCGTCTACCTTCCTTATCCACCTGTCATGCTACCTTCGATCTCCCTTCCTTATCCATGCATCCTACCTTCATCTACCTCACTCCTTTATTTTCTTATCCTTCTCTATTGCATCCTTGATGCCTCCACGCACATGACATATCTAGAGTGGGGGCATCTATTTTCCTTTGTGATATATTCCTTGGAGGCATCATTCATTCCATCAGAGCAATCCCTTCCATTTCCCTATCCTCATCTCCTTATTGTTATATCCATCTCCCCATCCTTATCCTCCTATCCTTCTATCATAAGGTGCTGCCACAATAGTGGTCTACACTTTTTGGGAGATCCTGATTTTTGTTGAAATCACATATTTTTAGAAAATATAATGATTTATGAGTTAAAAAATTCCATTTAAAGGATTCCAATTGAGCATGGTTTGATCAAACCACCTTAGACCAAGCCCCCTTGGATAGAACCCCTCTAGTTTTAAACCATACCTATAACAAAGTCTCCTTTACACCTATCAAAATGTTGATAAAAAACTACTTTTAATTCACCTTTTGGGGGATCAAATGAATTCATTTAAAAATATTTTTTTGTAAGTATGTATTCCTTACTATATGCTTCCAAAAAAGTATAATTTAATTAAATTTAGTTTGATTATTATATCTATTTTTTATTTCTTGTGAATGTAGGTTTTTCACCAAAAATCAAGCTCTCTATTCTACACATGTGGAAAAATAGCAGGTTATTAATTTTTTTTTTGAAAAATATGAGTGCACCAAATATTCAAGTCCTTGATCCAACAAATTTTTTTTTTAATTTTGATACATACAAAAAAAGTTACGCGTTATACAATCGCCCTATGTCTGAATTGTAATTGGTTTGACTTTGAGACTTGACGAAAGAAAAAAAATTCAATAAAAAAATATCTAACCAAGTGGAAGCACTAGATATTGGAGTTAAAAATCCAAATTCAAAAGAATTAAAATTTTATCCTTCATGGAAAAAAGGTTATGCATTATACAGTGAGCTTCACTTTTTAAAAAAGTTGTTTTTTGGAAAAAACTAGTTTTCGTGGGAGATAGAAAAAGAAGTGCAATCTGATTCCAAAAAAATTGAAAAAATTATATTTAGAATCTACAGGAAAAATTTCACAAAACTCTAGTTTGCATCATCTTCGTATTCCTCACAATTTAGCCACTATAGGTACCCAAAAGTTAAAATTTAGTTAAAAAAATTTATTTCAGTGTCCAATTTGGCCAAAATTGTATACCACTATTGTGGGATCACCCCATAGAATTCATTTTCATCTATCCATCTAGTAACCTTTTCCTCATCCAAATCCTTATCCCTCTATCCAATCCATCCAAACAATCCTTTTAATCCCCCCATCCTTTATCCTCATCCCATCTTATAATCCCTTGTCATTGGTATCTAGCTATAGGCTACTCTCCATGCAACCCAATTCCATCTATCTTATTGTCATCATTTCCACTTCTTTTGCACATATTTTAAATCTCCTATCCTTTCTCATCATTCATCTTTCCCATTTTTTTGTCAATCCTCCTGAATCCCTAACCCTACCCTCAGTACGAGTAGACTTGCCCAGGCCTACGGGCGGACCCGCTCTGGTCCTCGAGCGAAGCCTCCTGAACTGCGGGCGGATCCACTTGAGCTACCAGGTGGACCCGCCTAGGTCTGTGGGTGGACCTGCCTAGCCGCAAGCGGACCTACCCAGGTTCATGGGAAAATCCGCCCAGCTGCAGTCGGACTCACCTAGGTCCACCAATGGATCCGACCCTATCCGTGGGTGGACCCGCCCCCATCCATAGGCGAACCCACTCGGGCACGGGCGGACCCGCCCCCATATGTGGGCAGACCTATGCGGGCGCGGATAGATCCACTCTTCCATGGGACCCAAGCAAAGGCCCCTTGCTCCTCTAGTTCTTTTTCCCACCTACTATTTATCCCTCTATTGGGGGCATTCTCGACTAATTTATCCATCTTGTCGTCCTCCCACTTCATCTTTGCTGATTGATTTTTATTCTAAAACTTCTAAAGACCATAACTTTTGACTCGAGTGTCCATTTGAGCTGAAATTTTATGGGTGGTTGTGTTATGTGTTGGCATGTGGATTCTAAACAAATCATGAGTCAGATGGACCCTGTTTTGCCACATTTTCAGGGCCTCAAATTTTCATCTTGACCCTCAAAATCGCAATTTAGTGTTTTTTTTCAATTTTTGAAAAATAAGATTTGTCAATAACTCAGAATGCGTGTCTCAAATTTGGGATGTTAGTAGGAAATTCATCCTATCTTAGTTTTAGGTATTTTTTGGGAAAAAAATGAGCCCTCAAATGTATGACTGTGAAGTTTCCTAAAATGGAAAAATTTGAGAATTTTTGAAAATTTCCAAATCTAGAAAAATCTTATTGTCAACACCTTACATCCCTTAAACTCCAGAACTTGGTGTAGAATCAATCCCATCACATCCTATAATCATTCCAATCTAGACTTCAATCCAACCCTAATCTAAGCTTTAATCTAATCCCAATCTGAGCTTAACTTAAACCCTAATCTGAGCTTTAGTCCATCTATAGTCAAGATCTTTGGATATCGAAACAAATCTTAAGATCCCTCCCCCTATAATCTTCAATTTTGTCCTATTCATCCATTCTAATCATCCGTTCACTCATTCTAAGTAACCATTCATCTATTTTGAACCTTTATTTATCATCTCAAACATTTGTTTACTCGTTCTGAGTAAGCATTCATCCATTTCAAACCTCCTATCATTTTGAACTCTCATTCAACAATCTCAATCAATAATTTACTCGATTCGTGTAATATTTCATCCATCGAATTATTCATCCATTGTGAGCTGTCATTTTCTCACTTTGAGTAGTTGTTCATCCCTCTCGATCATCTCTTTACTTGTTCTAAGTAATCTTTCATCTATTCTGAACCTCCTTCTCTCAGTTTGACCTTTGTGTAGTCACCATCCTCTGATCCAATCCAATGGTTCTATCTTGTCTCGTCATCTTGGTCCCATCATCTTATCTGCTTGTCATGGTTATCTCATCATTCTTTATGCATCATTTTTCTTTGGCCTTTTTTCAAACTACATTGCCCCTGCACTTTCACATAGGCAAGGTCAATCATTTGATCAACCCCTGGGGTTCCATCATCAATCTTCATTGTCCACTTTGCTCCTTTATCATCCATCATCATCATCAATCATTGAGGTCTCCATCATCCTCTTCCCACTTTTATCCATGGTATTTCGTCAGCCTTTCATTGAACTACAAGGGCTCTATGCTTTCATGTAGGCAAGGCTAATCTTTGATTGTCCCCCGAGCCCCTAGGTTGCTAGGATGTGTCATTCTCCTATCTTGTGTCACATCATTGAGCTATTCCATTATCTAGCTGGTTTATAACAAATGAGATCCACTTATATCAATAGATCTAATTGGTTTTGAGTATCCTGCATCATATTGATCTTCTAGTTTAGTATCCATCATCGGTCTCAATCTAGGATGCATCCTTCCTAACAGACCTTATCAATCCTATCCATCCCCTTAATCCTATGGAAAAGGATTTTTGAAATTGATTGCAATCTTTTGGTACTTTTGGCTTTTGTTTATCATTTGAGCTCCCTATCATCACTTGTCAAGGCCGCCATGATCCATCATATTATGGTGTGTTTTGATTGGTGAACATGGGGGCATATCTTGATCCTTTTATGTCCATTTTTGTCTTCTTGGTTGTCCCATGTAGTACCCACCAAGATCCCCGAGGTCTTGTCTTACACTGAGGCATCCTTTTGTGCTTGTGGTTATCTCAATACCAGGCCTGACCAAGGTCTTCATGACTTTGGTGTGTTGGGATATCCTTCTTGTCTATTGTGTGTGTTTTATGCATTTGACACGAATCAGCCTTGGTTCTTCATACCTTGGCCTCTTATGTCTTATGCTATAGCAAAAATAAGTGCTCCAAAGATGGAAAATTGCATTAGGATTGCATCTTATTTTTCATTCCATCGTCTTGCATTTATCCCCCATCCTCTTATCTATCGCAATTCCCCCCATCCATTCATCCTTCATCACTCTCCCTCATTTTTCCATCCAATCTCTTATCATCATTTTTTATAAGAATATAGATTTGTTATTCTAAGCATCTTGTCCATCATCATTTTTATTCCTTTCATCTATCTCACAACCCAATCCAATCCTCCCCCATTCAAACTAGCGCAAATCATCTAATCATATCCTTGGTCTTGTTCCCAGTCTTATTACAAGCCTTGATCCAATCATCCTCATCATCATCATCATCATCCAAATGTATTCTTCCCTATCCCTTCTATGTTGTTTTGTGATTTATAATTCCCTCATTGACAACACTTTCATCATCATCATCAGAAGGTATCCTTCCCTATCCTTTAGTGGTGTTTTGGGATGTATCCTTCCCTTATCAATTCCACTCATGGCTATGTGTAAGATCATGATGGACCAAAAATTGGCAATATGATGGATATGTGGTTGATGACTATTTTCTTACCCAAAATTAATGAAAAAAAAAGGGTTTTTAAAGGAGATACTCAGCTTTCCACCGATATAAATTATTCTTTACTTTGAATTTAAAAAGTTATTATTATTCATTTTCTATTCAAATTACGACTAAAGTCCTGATTGATAGACTGATTGAAAAACATCTATAGCTTTCAAACGGTATCACATTTTTTGAATCCAAAACATGCATCACATTCTATGCTTCGCATACTATAGGATTAAAAAAATAAAAATTGAATTTCATGAAGTTTTGACCAAGTTAAGGTGGCCAGACATACGAGCTTTTTTATAAAAAATTCATAATTAATTATTTACTTGGAAAAAAATTACAAAAAAATATGCATCACATTGGGGAATGAGTCCTCTACTTATATCTAAAATCTTATAAAAAAATATTATCATTTTCTTGTTGTTAGGGTGGTCAGACAGACACCTACTTCTTATTTTTTCCCTGAAATTTAAGTACCACTGTATTGAAATTTCAAATTTTCAGCAAATAGATTTTTTTTTTTTTAAAAACATAGTAATTTAGAAACTACATTCAATTTTCTATAGATTCTATTCTTACATATTTTTGAAATAATATAGATAACTTATTCAAATTTTTACGTCAAGTTGCCTAACTCTAAATTTTCTGAATTTTTTGCCACTCAAGGGATTGTTTTTTCCATGATGATCCTACACATACCCTCATTGGGATGTATCCTTCCCTATCTTCATGTTGTTTTGGTATTTTTCATTCCCTCATTGAAAACACTCCATCTATCATCAACCCGTTTTAGCTTGTACCTTGATTGGGGAAATAAAATATTTCTCCTCAAATCTATTTGTGCTTCATCCATCTCCTATCGCTTATCCTCCTATCTTGTCCATCACTTTGCATCATCTTCTTCATCTCCCCTTGCATCATCTCCTATATTTCGAGAGCACACTCGTGTTCTCTTGAACCCACATGTCCTCTCGAGGGGGCATCCTTTATCCCTAATTTTCATCATTTTTTTTCCTTCCTAGTCACTCCTTTGAATGACTAGGGCATCTTCCCAATCTAACCATCTTCTTCTAAGTTCTATGTTTTAATATTCTTTGAAATGATGCTACTTCGTAACACCATCTCAAATAGGGGAGAAATGTAGACACCTAAATTTGGACAATTGATTTATCCAAATTTATCCCTTTCCATCTAAACATTCCCTTATCCGCATTAATTAAGTAATATCACTATTATTTAATTAATATCCTTAATTCTGCCAAATCCCTAAGGTATTTAATTAATAAATAAATACCTTATCTCTTTAATCCTCTTTTTTATTAAATGAATTAAATAAATATGACATTTATTTAATTCTTCACATGTCACATCACTTTCTTAATCCTAATTATTCTCCTAATCTCATCATTAGGGATGTGCACATGCATAATCCTTGATTATGATGTGTCACATCCTCCAACTTTTGCAAGTTGGCCTCTAATCCCTCTTAAAAATCTAACCCTTTTTCTTAATCATAATTAATTTATGATTATGATGTGCACACCCCTAATCATAATTAGGGTTGCATCCTCCATAATTTCCAACTTGCCTCTAATCTATCATTAATTTATCTAATCAAGTACTTGCACAACCTTAATCACTTAATTAGTTCAACCTAATCCCCATATCATTTATGAAATGTGTCTTAAGTCAACCTTATTAAAGGCTTTCTCCTTTTGGAGAAGGCACTCTATTCCCCATGTGAATTTTTAATTCACATTTAATCCCCCAATGAATTCCTTGGAATTTAAAATTCCTTTTCTTATCCCCCATGTGGATATTTGAGGAATTTTTAATTCCTGACATGTCCTCTCACCCACATGGGGACAAGGACCTTCTTTATGAGGATATCTTGTCCAATCCCAAGATACTATGTAGTACCTCCATGTCATGTAGTCTCCTCCCAACTCATTTCCACATCATCCTTTTCAAGCCACTTCACATGCCACATGTCAAGATGTGAGGGCTTGTGAGTTCTCAACTCACCATAGCCCTACATCTTGGCCTTGTTGGTTTAATCCCAACCATTAATTTTCCTATAGAAGCCAAAATCCTTTATAAATACGCCCTCTTTTCTCTCATTTTGGGGGAGATCATTTATGCTAGCCAAACTCTTGCAAAATTTTCTCTTGAGCCCAAATTCTTGCATTTGCATCCACTTTCACTCATTTTCCATCCTCATCTCATCTCATACCTTGCATCTCTTTCCACCAAAGGAGCATACAACATCGAAGATTGGAGGAGCAACCAAAGGACAACTCAACAAGGTGAATTCATTCATTTTGCTTAGTTAAGTTAATCATTAGGCCAATCCTTAGGTGTAGGGTGTTTTTAGTTGTTATTTGCACTCTCTTTTACTTTCTGCTCTTTTTCTAACAAGTGTTTTCACCATATCACACAACTAACCAACCTAGATCATGAAATATCATTCATATTATAATTTTTCACGATGTTATTATTGTTAAATTTGGTTTCCTTGGGCAACTTCACCAATTTTTGAGAATTTCTTTGATCCCCTTAAGACATCAATTTACAGTTTAGGGTGATAGGATGACTTTAGGGGATCTATGTCTAGTGAGTTCCTAGGAAAAAATGGCATGGCTCAAGTGAATAAAATTTGGTTAAGTTCCCCAAGGAAACCAAATTTCATTAAAGGCCTAGGAAAAAATTATGGCTTTAGGGTTTAGGGTTTAAGGTAATAGGATGGCTTAAAGGGATCTATGTAGTAAGGTCTTATGACAAAATGACATGGCTTTTAAGGGGATAAAATTTGGTGGAGTTGCCTAAGGCAACCAAATTTCATTTTAAGGTCCTAGGAGAAAATGAATGCTTTACTGTTAAGGGTTTAGATTTTAGATTTCAAATTTTGGAATATGAACTACAATTAGGACAAAAGATGAACAAACACAAATTGAATGTTTACTTCTTCAACATGAGACCTCAATTGCAACAAGCCATAACAGCTATTCTCGACATTAAAATGGGAAGCCTCCCATCCAAAATCCTAGGGATACAAATCTTCCAAGGAGTGTACACAGAAAAACACTAAAGTGAAGTAGTCAAAAGATGCAGAAACAAGGCCATGGAATGGAAAAATAATTGGCTAACATTGGCTGGGACGGTAACCATCACAAAAGCGGTTTTATTGGCTATCCCAATTTACACCATGTCCTACTTTGAAGTCCTAGGGAAAATGGAGAACAATTTGGAAGGAATCTTGTAGAGATTTTTGTGGGAGGGCTCAAATTGACGAACAAGACGATTCCATTAATCGATTGGGATTCAGTCTGCAAGTCTAAGGAAGATAGTGGAGTTGGGCTATACAAAATTTGATTGCAAAATAATGCTTTAGGTGCCAAGATTATCTAGAATATGTATAGAAGCCCTAACAAGATTTGGTGCCATATGTTGAAAAAAAAATACCTGGATTGCTCTAATCCATCTTGAATTTTAACTATTGCAAACCTTGAGGGTAGTTTGGCAATTTGGAGATACATTGCAAACTACAGACCCCTAATTACAAGCCATTTATCATGGAGAATTGGGAATGGAAGGAAAGCTCTTTTCTGGTTGGATTCATGGAATGGTTATAAAAGCTTGGTAGAACTCTTGAATGTGGATCAGTACCTTGACAATTTGTAGTTGAGTTTCGGTACAACAGTGGTGAACTATATTAGTCCTGAGGATAATTCACTAGAAGGCAATTGTAGATGGGTGAACTTAAATTGTTTACCTCTCCCACAAGATCTGGCCAATGAGGTTTGTAAGGAAATTTATAGCAGACCGATAAAATTATTGGATAGGGAAGATACCATAATTTGGTGTAGATTTTCCTCTGGGGAGTATTCAGCTAGGCTCAATTATCATCTTCAACTAAAACAAAACAAAGAAAAGTCCTCAATGGCATGACTTTTTTGGAAGAATGAATTCTTACCTAAGGTGGGGGCATTTTTATGGACTGCACTTCACAAGATATGTTTATCCAGTGAGAGGTTGAAGAGGTTGGGAATTAATGGCCCGACAAGGTGTATCCTTTGTATACAGGTGAAAGAAAATGTGGATCACTTGCTTCTATCTTGTCTGATTTCTGCATCATGCTAGGATTGGCTGCAACAAGCTTTTAGTCTTAGTGGCCCAAGGTACTACAACCTTTGGGACTTCATGTCTAGCTAGCCAATCATGAATAAGAATGGTATCTAGAGTGGGATTTGGATTTTAGTGCCATCCCTGGTAGTCTGGCATATTTGAAAGGAAAAGAACAAATGAATCTTTAAAGAGAAATCGTTAAGCTAAGAGCAACTCATTACAAAAATCCAATTTGCCATAATTGAGACAACGAATAACAGAATCATTTTAGACCCTAAATAGAAGTTTTCAAGATGGGATGAGGAAATAAAAAAGATGTGGAGTGGGGTCTGAATCAATAAGCTCGTGGTAGCAGCTAAAACAAAAATTAATATGAAATATATTTTTTGGACAAAACTTATTAGGTTAAAGTGGGAACTTAATTTTGATGGGGCTGCGAAGGGTAACCCTGGAATGGCTGGGGTTGGTTGTATAATTAGGGACTCTATGGGCATTTTTGTATGGGTGGCATTGAAAAACTTGGGGATATGCACTAACAACATCATTGAATTGGAGGCTTTGCTGCTTGGAGTACAGATATGCATACAAAAAGGCATCAACTCTGTGGAGATAGAAGGGGATTCAATGCTTTATGTCCAAGCAATTACATGAGGGAGATCCCCAAATTGGAGAATAAATGATTGGATTGCACCAATAAAAGATTCATTAGGGAAGATTATGGATTATTCATTGTCGCATGTTTACAGAGAAGCAAATAAAGCTGCGGATTTTATGGAAAACTTGGGAGTAGTTCAATCAGAAAAAGTGGTCATGTGCTCATCACCAGTATAGTGGTCAGTTCTTTAAGAAGTGATTTTAGAGGACATTAAGATTCACCAAGTTGCTTCTGTCACCCATTCCAAGAGCATGCATTCTTGAAGATAAGGAACATCAGTACCTTTGTGCGTAATAAGATAGATTTAATTTGGATTTAGGGTTGGGATTGTCTATTTGATTATGGATTGCCCTAGATTACAGATGCCCTCTGGTGATCTATTTAATGCAAATTATCTTGATCTGGTAGGAAGGTCTTGGTGGAATTGTGGTGCTAGTATCTATGCTAGAATGGTCTTTCAGTTCAGTATTCTTTACCAATGTGCAATAGAATCTATGGATATGTAATGTTAGAGGCTCTTCAATACTGGGAACCAGTAGATGCACAGTGAGATTATGGGTTTGGTTTATGCAATCCTAAACTTAAACCAACACTGGTGTAATGGTAAACTATATGAGGTCATAATTGGTGCTTTAGTAGACATCACAAAGTCCAGGGAATGAGTGGTGATATGGCTTAGTGGGTTTGTGGTGCATGCCAATGTCCAAGTGGTTGCCAGTGCTACCATGGATTTGGGTTTAGATGGCTGGGTTAGTTTCCTACAGTTGTTCTTTGACCCAACGCTGGTCAGTGAACAACATTTTCTTGTGGAAAAATTGATTGAGATAGCTCTTGTTTCAACTTGTACACACCTCAATTTGGAGACTTGATTTATCCAAATTTATCCCTTTTCATCTAAACATTCCCTTATCTGCATTAATTAAATAATATCACTATTATTTAATTAATATCCTTAATTTTTCCAAATCCCCAAGGTATTTAATTAATAAATAAATACCTTATCTCTTTAATCCTCCTTTTTATGAAATGAATTAAATAAATATGACATTTAATTCCTCACATGTCACATCCCTTTCTTAATCCTAATTATTCTCCTGATTTCATCATTCAGGATGTGCACATGCCTAATCCTTGATTAGAATGTGTCACTGCTACTCCCTTAATATTATTATACATCGGGTTATGAATAGTCAGCTTGTGGCTATCTTAACTCTCTATTAAGTCATATTATAATTAGTATATTGTTATTTAGTTGTTTAGGTCGGCCTAAGTCTTATATAGGTGTGTCTAAGTCGGCCTAGGTGATATCCTTGGCATAAATAGGTATATATAGGAGGTTGTGAGTCTTATTTCATCATCAAGTTGTGAAGTGTGTTCTCATTAGAGATATTTGGAGGTTTGCCCCCTCAAAGTGGCTTGTTATTCTCAGTTATTATCAAGTATTTGTAGCATATTTCATATCATATTCTTCTATTGTGGAAGTTATTTCATAACAAGTGGTATCAGAGCATGATCTTGGCACCATAGAGGCAAGGTTTTTCTCAATTTTGGAGGCAATTTTGGGAAGAGCATATCTTTCAGATTTTGGTGAATTATTTTCTGATTTTTAAAGGGTTTTTGAAGAATATATTGAAGAAGCTAAAATCCAGATTTTAGAAGAATTGGAGCAGAATTAAGTGAATTATTTCAGAATTAGGGTTTCTACACTATTTTTTTGGAATCTACATATCTCGCACATCTTGTTGAATTGAAGTCTAATTTTTATTGGGTTTTTGAAGACATACTAAAGGAGATTACAGTAAAAATTTGAGAGAATTTAGGTTTCATTTTTGTGATTTATTTTAACATTAGTGGTTTCCATCATGATGGGGCCTGCAACAAGGGGTAAAAAGAATGTTGTCACTCCGAGGAAGACTCCTGATAAGGATGGTGAAACAATCGAGGATAGTACTCATAATGAAGAAATAAATAAGGTAAAGGAAGAAATTTCCTCAATTAAGATGGATATTTGTGACCTAAGAGGAGATATGTCGGACATGCGAAACATGTTAAGCACCTACATAGCTGAATCAAGAAAGGAGTTCTCAAGTAGCCAAGGTGAGAATTCTAGGGCAGATACTACTAACACAAGCTTTAGTACTCCTATGGGATCTAGGAATTTATTTCCAAAGGTGGATATGCACAAGTTTGATGGTAAGGATCCTCTAACATGGATAAACCAAATGGAGAATTTTTTTGAAGTACACCAAATCCCAAATGGACAAAAGGTCATGATGGCTTCCTTATATTTAGAACCAGATCAATTCATTTGGTATCATGGCTTTGCACTCATCGAGGTAAAAAGGGCCTCACTGTCTCATGGTCAATTTTTACAGAGGAACTCCAAGCACAATATAGCAATAGCTTAACAGACAACTTCTTCAGCCAGCTAGCTAAACTTCAACAAATAGGATCAGTTAAGGATTATATTCAGCAATTCCAAAATATATCCTTAAGGGTGGATTCAATTACAGAGGAAAACTTGAATGACTTATTCTTGGGTGGTCTCAAGGATCACATTCAACATGAGGTACGCATGTTTAGCCCTAGATCCATAAATGAGTCTTTTATCTTAGCACGCAGGGTAGAGGAGAAATATTTGATTCCTAAGAAGCAAGGGGCTAATGTGACAAGAGAGAAAGGATATTCAACACAACCTACTAAGTTGACTCCACAAAAAATTGAGGAGAAAAGAGCAAAAGGATTGTGTTTCAATTGTGATAGCAAATACAGTCGAGGACATAAATGTAGTGAAAAGAAATTGTTTTATATTGAAGGTCCAAGTGAGGAAGAAGAGGAGGAACCCATACTAGAAGATGAAAGGGAGTCAAATGAGGAATCACATGATTCTCAACCAATCATTTCTTTCATGCACCTCGGTTTCAGTGCTCCACAAACTCTCAAGGTGGTGGGGTTCCTAAAGAAGCAGAAGGTAACAGTGTTGATCGACTCAGGTAGTACTCATAATTTCATCAACAAAAAGTTAGCTACTCGTCTAAATTGTTTCATATATCCAGCTCCAGAGTTTCAAGTTTTGATTGCAGATGGTGGTACAGTTAGTTGTTCAAGGAAGTGTCATAGCATTAAATTATCCATGGGAGATTATCAACTTGATACCCCAATGTATGTGATATCCATGGGTGCAACAGATATTGTTTTGGGAGTACAATGGCTTACTACATTAGGAACAATTGAGATGAACTTCCAAGAACTATTCATGAGATTTCAATCAGAAGGAAGGCTAGTAGAGCTAAGGGGGTTGAAGGTAAAATCTCCACAAATGGTAAGCTCTCATCAAATGCAAAAGTTGCTTAAGAAAGGAGTGGATGGATTTGTGGCCCAACTATGTTCATTAGAAGTCTCTCAATCTATTACTCCTACTCATCCAGATTTGCAAGCTATAATTGATCGTCACTCAGTTGTTCTTGGAGATATGCCTAAAGGACTTCCTCCTAAGAGGGATCATGATCATGCCATATAGTTAGTCCCAGGGAGCCAACCACTGAACATCAGGCCTTACAGGTATCCACACATACAAAAGAGTGAGATAGAAAAAATTGTTGAAGAGATGCTAGAGGCAGGAATCATTAGGCATAGCCAAAGTGCTTACTCATCGCTGGTGGTGATGGTACGTAAGAAGGATGATACTTGGCGCATGTGTCCAGATTATAGAGTGCTCAACATGTACACCATTAAAGATAAGTTTCCAATTCTAGTCATTGATGATTTGCTAGATGAATTAAATGGAGCTATGTTTTTTACCAAGTTAGATCTTAGATCTGGTTATCACCAAATTCGGATTAAGGAGGAGGATATTTGTAAGATAGCATTTCGGACTCATGAGGGTCATTATGAATTTTTGGTGATGCCATTTGGTCTTACCAATGCACCATCTACATTCCAAAGTTTGATGAATTCCATTTTTAAGAAGTTCTTGAGAAAGTTTGTGTTAGTATTCTTTGATGATATATTGATTTATAGCAAGACTTGGGAAGAAAATTTGTAACATGTGGACCAAGCATTACAAATACTTGAAGATCATAAACTCTATGCTAAGCCATCCAAGTGTGCTTTTGGTCTTACAGAGGTGGAGTATTTGGGACACATAGTTTCACATGAAGGAGTAAAGATGGACCCTAACAAAATTAAGGCTATCATGGAATGGCCTATTCCAAAAACCATTAAGAAACTGAGAGGATTCTTGGGATTGACAGGGTACTATAGAAGATTTGTGAAGAATTATGGTAGTATAGCAGCACCTCTCACCACTCTATTAAAGAAGGATTCTTTTCATTGGAACGAGTCTTCCAATACAGCATTTGAGAGATTGAAGGAGGCTATGTGTACAACTCCAGTACTTGCCACTCCTGACTTCACCAAGGAATTCATTTTGGAATGTGATGCTTCTAGAAATGGGATAGGAGCGGTGCTCATGCAAGAAGGTCGACTAATTTCTTTTGAGAGTCATCAATTAAAAGGTAAGAATCTACTAAAACCTATTTATGAGAAGGAAATGCTAGCATACTCCATGCAAAGGAAATAATGGCTGCCTTATCTATTGGGTAGACATTTCAAGGTTAAGACAGATCATGATAGCCTAAAATATTTTTGGAACAATGACTATCTTAGAAGAGAAACAAAAATGGGTCACTAAGATGTTAGGATATGACTTTGAGATTGTATATAAGAAAAGAAAGAAAATATTGTCGCAGATGCACTGTCAAGGAAGGATGAGAAAGATGAAGCCTTATTGTGTGCCCTTTCAATATTACAAGCAAATTGGGTGGAGGAAGCCAAAGTAGAGTGGAAAAATGATGTTGCAACAAGTAATCTCATCGAGCAATTAAAAAGTGATCCTAGTAGTTCAGATAAGTTTTGTTGGAAGGGATATACTCTTTGGTATAAAGAGAGTTTGTATCTCTGCAATAATTCCAACCTTAAAAGCAAGATTCTCATAGAGTTGCATGAGTCTCCAGTGGGTGGTCATTCATGATTTTTGAAGACATATCATCGAGTCAAGCAAGATTTCTTTTGGGAAGGGCTAAAGGGTGATGTTCAAAAATTTGTGGTTGAATGTTTGGTGTGTCAAAGGCATAAAGGGGAGAAAATTAAGACACCAGGTCTCTTGCAACCCTTATCTATTCCTAGCCAGTGTTGGGAAGAGGTATCCATGGACTTCATCACAGGGCTTCCCAAATCTAAAGGTCATAATGTCATCATGGTGGTGGTTGATCGGCTCACTAAATATGCACATTTCATTGCATTAGCACATCCTTTTACAACAAGTGCAGTGGCTAAAGCTTTTTGGAGAATATGGTACACCTATAGTACATAAAAGTTATTGTTAGTGATGTTTACTATCTTCACTAGTCACTTCTGTCACCTGCAATTACAAAGGGTACTCAATTGGCTCTTAGCTCTTCATACCACCCTCAATTAGATGGGTTTGAAGGATATCTACGTTGTTTCACTTCAGAGAAAACAGTCCTAGTGGGTAGATTGGCTACCACTTGAAGGAATGGTGGTATAACACTTCTTTTCATAGCTCATCAAAAATGTCTCCATTTTTGGCACTTTATGGATATCATCCTCCTTCCATCACATCATCAATTAAGGTGTCCCCAAGAGTTCAGGCAGTAGAAGACCACTTGCTTCATCAACAACAAGTACTTTCAAGACTCAAGGAGAATTTAGCCATGGGACAAAATCAAATGAAACAACAGGCAAACCAACATCGTAGTGAAAGAAGTTTTGAAGTTGGGGATTGGGTCTTCTTGCGATTGCAACCTTATAAGAAAATCTCACTAAAGCAGCAAAGAAAGAATAATAAGTTTTTGCCAAAGTATTATGGTCCATACCAAATCATGTAGAAGATCGATAGTGTTGCCTACAAGTTTGAGTTGCCACCTACAACAAAGATACATCCAGTTTTTCATGTTTCTTGTTTGAAGAAGGTAATTGGGCATAATATTCCCACTCAAACAACACTTCCCAAGCTGGATGAAGAAGGGAGAATCATTTTGGAACCAGAGTGCATTCATCAAACACGCACAAAGAAGCTGAGGAATAGAACTATCACTGAGTATCTCATCCAATGGAAGAATTTACCAGTTGAAGATGCCACATGGGAAGCGAGGAGTTCATTCAAAAGTTTCCAAACTTGATTAGCATTGAGGACAATGCTTCTTTGAAGAAGGGGGGCATGCTACGCCCTTAATATTATTATACATCGGGTTATGAATAGTCGGCTTGTGGCTATCTTAACTCTCTATTAAATCATATTATCATTAGTATATTGTTATTTAGTTGTTTAGGTCGGCCTAAGTCTTATATAGGTGTGTCTAAGTCGGCCTAGGTGATATCCTTGGCATAAATAGGTATATATAGGAGGTTGTGAGTCTTATTTCATCATCAAGTTGTGAAGTGTGTTCTCATTAGAGATATTTGGAGGTTTTCCCCCTCGAAGTGGCTTGTTATTCTTAGTTATTATCAAGTATTTGCAGCATATTTCATATCATATTCTTCTATTGTGCAAGTTATTTCATAAGTCACATCCTCCAAATTTTACAAGTTGGCCTCTAATCCCTCTTAACAATCTAACCCTCTTTCTTAATCATAATTAATTTATGATTAATATGTTCACACCCCTAATCATCACTAGGGTCACATCCTCCACAATTTCCCACTTGCCTCTAATCTATCATTAATTTGTCTAATCAAGTACTTGCACAACCTTAATCACTTAATTAGGTCAACCTAATCCCCATATCATTTATGAAATATGTCCTAAGTCAACCTTCTTAAAGGCTTTATCCTTTTGGAGAAGGCAGTCTATTCCTAATATGAATTTTTAATTCACATTTAATCCCCCAATGCATTCCTTGGAATTTAAAATTCTTTTTCTCATCCCAATGTGGATATTTGAGGAATTTTTAATTCCTCACCCACATGGGGACAAGGACCTCCTTTATGAGGAGATCTTGTCCAATCCCAAGGTACTATGTAGTACCTCCATGTAATGTACTCTCCTTCCAACTCATGTCCACATCATCCTTTTCAAGCCACTTCACATGCCACATGTCAAGATGTGAGGGCTTGTGAGTTCTCAACTCACCATAGCCCTACATCTTTTCCTTTTTGGTTTAATCCCAACTATCCATTTCCCTAGAGAATCCAAAATTATCTATAAATATCCCCTCCTTTCTCTCATTTTGTGGGAGATCATTTATGCTATCCAAACTCTTGCAAAATTTTCTCTTGAGCCATACTTATCCAAATTCTTGCATTTGCATCCACTTTCACTCATTTTCCATCCTCATCTCATCTCATACCTTGCATCTCTTGCCACCAAAGGAGCATACAACATTGAAGATCGAAGGGCCAACCAAAGGAAAACTCAACAAGGTGAAATATTTCATTTTTCTTAGTTAAGTTAATCATTAGTCCAATCTTGAGGTGTAGGGTGTTTCTAGTTGTTATTTGCACTCTCTTTTTGCTTTCTTCTCTTTTTCTAACAATTATTTTCACCCTATCACACAACTAACCAACCTAGATCTTGAAATCTCATTCATATTATAATCTTGCACAATCTTATTATTGTTAAATTTGGTTTTCTTGGGAAACTTCACCAAATTTTGAGAATTTCTTTGATCCCCTTAAGACATCATTATATAGTTTAGGGTGATAGGATGACTTTAGGGGATCTATGAATAGTGATGTCCTAGGACAAAATGACATGGCTCAAGTAAATAAAATTTGGTTAAGTTACCCAAGGCAACCAAATTTCATTAAAGGCCTAGGAAAAAATGATGGCTTTAGGGCTTAGGGTTTAAGGTAATAGGATGGCTTAAAAGGATCTATGTAGTAAGGTCCTAGGACAAAATGACATGGCTTTTAAGGGGATAAAATTTGGTCAAGTTTCCTAAGGCAACCAAATTTCATTTTAAGGTCCTAGAAGAAAATGAATGCCTTACTATTAAGGGTTTAGATTTTAGAGTTCAAAGTTTAGGGTTTAGGGAACTTAGGGTGAAGTTTGGGTGGCCCTTGGAATAATGGACTTGCAAGTTAGTGACTAGTTTATGAATATTTTTTATTTTATGAATAGATTGACTATTTCCATAATAGAAACACATAGTTATGTATTATTAAGATTGAGTTTGATGTATATTTTAACTAGATATTTTTTTAAATGAATATAGGATTATTTTATTTAACATTTTTTCATTAATATTTCCCACTTAAATGAATTTTATGATATAAAATGTATAATATAAAATTAGGTAATGTTGAATCAAGTATTTTATTTTGGATTCTTTGGAATTAAAAGAACCTAAAAGAACTTAGAAAAGAAAAATATGTAGATTCTTTTAGTGTCTAGGTAACTAGTGCAAATTGAGATTTTAGACTAAACTATAAGCCTAATTAACAACTAATTGACTAGAATGAGGGTTAAGATTTTCGAGAGCCAAGAGACAACACATGCACACAAGAAATGGAAACAAGTTATGACTAAGACAGATCAAAACATAAAATAGAAATGAATGCAAATATTATCTAATTAAGTGACAATTGGAAATGGATTGTACAAGGATTTAGGAATTTGCTAACTAAATTTGCAAACAAACATTGATAAAATTTATGAAAATATATTCTTTAACATATTGTTTTCTAATCTAATTATAATTTAACATTGAAAGTAAAGTTTAACACATTGTTTTCTCCATACAATGCAAATAAAATTTAAAACATTTAAGCAATGCAAATATTTTTTTTCAATTATCAAATATTATTGAGCTCAAAATTAGGGTTTTTAAATGCAAAATGATTTGTTCAATTTCAATTTAGAGTTTTAGCAAAAAAAAAATTCAATTCAATTTAGGGTTTCAATCTAAGCAATTAGGGTTTTTAATGCATATTTTTTGTTTCATTTCAAACTAGGATTTTCAAATCCAATTTTTTTTGTTTGATTTCAATTCAGGTTTTCAAAAAGCTTGATTAGGGTTTCCAAATGCAATTTTTTTATTTCAATTTAGGGTTTTGAAATGCAATTTTTTGTTTCCATTCAATTAGGGTTTTCAAATGCAATTTTTTTGGTTTAATTAAACAATTTAGGTTTCAAAAGCTAAATTTTGTTTCTAAAATACAATTTAAGGTTCATTTTTTCCTTTGTATTCAATATTTTCAGGTTTCATTACATTTTTTCATCTATTTAGATACAAATCATAATTTCTACTATTATATGAAATAAAATTCTTAAAATGCCAAATAAATTAGAAAAAAAACATTGTAAAATCTCTTCTATTAAAAATCTCAATAAAAAACCAAATAAACCAAAAAAGTGGGCGTGGAGGCATACCTAGAGGTCACTTGTAGCAATCAATACCACCCACCTAATTGGGATCCCATGTAGAGTAGAATGAGGTTTCATTTTTTTAAAAATAAATACCATCATAAAATGGGATCTCAATTATTAGAAAATAGGATCCCAATTTTTACAAATCGAAATCCCATTTTGTAATAATCGGGATCTCGTTCCATGTCAGTCAGTCCAGGACCCATTACCAAACGAGATCCCAATTTTTAAAAAGTGGGATCCTGTTTGGAATTAGGTTCAAAATCTAAAGCTAAATGCGATCGCGATTTTTAAAAATTGGGATCGCATTTGTAAAAATTGGGATCCTATTTTTGTAATGTCGATTTCATTTTTTGGCTAAGGAAAAAACTTCCATGTTTTGTGGACTCAACTTTGTGCACTTACCCAATAAGAAAGTGAAAGGGTGGACCTACTACCACTACTACTTATCCTTCACAAGTAAAATACTTGATAATCCATGGTACGCTTGTTCGCCAGGGCTCTGGAATGGACATTCTCTGGAAACCTTTATTTTGTCCTTTAGTACTTACTATAATTCTTCCATACTTTGATAATGATATTGGTAGTTTCTAATAAATTAATGCCTCTACTTTCAAGACTAGAAAGATGGGAAATAGTTTTAGAACTCACCTGGAATCACTTGCCATGCACTATAGACTAACCCTTTGCAAAGTTCTCCACAAATTCATTCACTAATTGTTCATTATGCCCTTCAAATTTCTTTATAAATTCTAACCACCCAACTTTCTAGAACAAGCTTGCAATACTATCCAATGCTATTAATTTGTCCATTGAAGATGGTTCAAATTTCTTTTTAGCTCTTCCCATTCTATAGTTTTCTTATTGCTTTGCAAAATTATGCTAAAATGTTGTGGTGCTCAAAGGTGTGTCAAAAAAACTAAATTACAAAGTAAAGAAAATATAAATTTTTAATTACTTGTACTTGATACAACTGATAGGATGTGAATTAACTACTTCATTTGAGCTTCATTGCACTTGCTTGATTACTTTGCATGGGAAAGAGCATGAATATTTCCATACTTCAACCAACCGCACAATGGCACAATTTACTAAATTTGGAAAGTAGATGGCTCATACCAATTAATTTATCTTCATTCAAAATAATTACCTACTTAAAGCAAAAATTATACGTACCTTACGTCCTATCATCAATTTCAACATCACTTACTTTTGCTAATGTAATAGTATAATTGCATGATTTGGTTAAGGTTGTGGCGAATTTATTATGATTTGGATGTGATAGCTAATTGATGGCAGAATTACTATGATGAAAAAGTAGTCATAATAAGTATAAATTGTTATGAAAGGAGCTGATAATGTAGGTCGAAACAATAATAAAGGCTATGGATTCCAAGGTGATGACAAACTTTTAATTAATGGGAATGTGTATGATTCTAGAAAAATCAAAGCATTTAGAAAGGAAAATAATGTACAAAAGTTCGGAGCATTGCTAGATGTGAAGAATGAAATTTTTTGGAGCATGCTGAGAGATGGACCCAGAGTGAATAAGTGAAGTGGAAAAATTTTGTACATCGCTAAGAGATGCCATCAGAATGCAGCAACAAAATTTCTAAAGCATTGTTGAAAGATGCAACAACCAAAAATTTCTGGAGCATCACCAAAAGATGCAATCGGAAGAAGCAACAAAAAATTTTGGAGCATCGCCAAAAGAAGCAAAAATAAATTTTGCAGTATTGTCGAAAGATTGCGCCAGAAGGAAGAAACAACAAAATTCCAGAGCATCACTAAAAAATGTAGCCAAAATGCAACAATGAAAAAATATTTGGAGCATTGAAAGATATCGTTGAAGATAAGAAGAAAAATGAAGGATGTTGGACTTAGACTTTCTAGAGTGTCATTGAAAGATGTGTCTATTTGTAGGAATAACACAAGGAATAGTACAAGTTAGGCATGCAAGTTCAGGAGCATCTCAACAACTGAGCCAACAAGTTCTAGAGCATTGTAGCAAATGAGCCAATAAGTTCTAGAGCATCACAACAAGATGCACGGGAATTGTTTTTTGATTAAAATGAAGTCCTACAAAATGGAAATGAAATTTGGCCAAGTCCAAAAGATAAAAAATCAAAAATAAATTATATTTTGAAGAAAAGAAAATTCATACACATGCATTTTTTTTATTTTTTTTTTAGACTATGTTTACTATTAATCAAAACATTCCATTGGATCTGTCATAGTAGAATCAATGCATTGCACTTCTCCTTGCATTTCTACCATCTTTGTAAATTCCTCCCTGTATACGTCTAAAAATGGTCATGATTAAGCTTGTTAATTAATTAAATATGATTTATTTAATTAATTTCCTTGATGTCATCTACATATAAATAAATTTATTTATTTATTTATATCCTTCGTCTTCTAAATTCTTCTACCTTAATTAAATAAATAATTTTATTTAATTATCAAAATTTTCACCTTCCGCTTAATTAAATTAAATAATTTTTTATAATTTATTTAGATTTGATTATCGTATTGTTCTAAAGTTTGAATATTTTTGAATATTCGAATAATGGAATATTCTTCATCCCATAATCGAATTAAAATATTAAATATTTTATTTAATATTTTCCTCACCCTAATTTCATAATTAAATGATTTATTAATTATATGAAGTTTCCATTTTCATCTCCACTTCCAAATTAAATAAATTTAATTTATTTAATTTTAACTCACTCTCAACTCACCCTTCCAAATTCTTGACTCAAGCTTCAAAATGGAAGTTTCCCTTCGAAACTCAATGACAGAAATTGACGAAAAAAGGAAACCTTCCATCTTCTCTCCCACTTTCGAAAATCTCCCACCGTCTGTTCGAACAAGCTTAATCTGGGCCGTCGATCGAATCATCCAATCGAATCCATTCGAAAACTCTATAAAAGCCCATGCAAATCCAAGCCTCAGTTAATTATCTACATTCACACACACACACTCACCTTCACATAACTACGCATACATACATTCATACAATTAGCTTATGCATTTATATCAGTTTCAATATCATAGCCATACTTTCACTTTAGCATAGTTTTGCATTTAGCATATTATGCATCTCAAAATCTCGTTCTTTAGCTATCATTTTGTTGAGCTCAATCTATCATCAACAATAACATCGAAAACATATCAGGAGAAAAATTTATTTTCTTTGAAGCAATGTGTTTCACACATCACTTCAAAGAGGGGAAAAATGTATACGTCTAAAAATGGTCATGATTAAGCTCGTTAATTAATTAAATATGATTTATTTAATTAATTTCCTTGATGTCATCTACATATAAATAAATTTAATTATTTTTTATATCGTTCATCTTCTAAATTCTTCTACCTTAATTAAATAAATAATTTTATTTAATTATCGACATTTCCACCTTCCACTTAATTAAATTAAATAATTTTTTTATAATTTATTTAGATTCAATGATTATCGTATTGTTCTAAAATTTGAATATTTTTGAATATTCCAATAATGGAATATTCTTCATCCCATAATCGAATTAAAATATTAAATATTGTATTTAATATTTTCCTCACCCTAATTTCATAAAGAAATGATTTATTTAATTATATGAAGTTTCCATTTTCGTCTCCACTTCCAAATTAAATAAATTTAATTTATTTAATTTTAACTCACTCTCAACTCACCCTTCCAAATTCTTGACTCACGCTTCGAAATGGAAGTTTCCCTTCGAAACTCAATGACAAAAATTGATGGAAAAAAGAAACCTTCTATCTTCTCTTCCATTTTCAAAAATATCCCTCCATCCATTCGAACAAGCTTAATCCAGGCCATCGATCGAATTAGCCAATCAAATATGTTTGAAAACTCTATAAAATCCCATGCAAATCCAAGCCTCAATTAATCATCCGCATTCACACACACACACTCACCTTCACATAACTATGCATACATACATTCATACAATTAGCTTATGCATTTATATCAGTTTCAATATCACAGCAATACTTTCATTTTTGCGTAGTTTTTCATTTAGCATATTATGCATCTCAAAATCTCATTCTTTAGCTATCATATTGTTGAGCTCAATCTGCTTATCTGAGAGCCATTCAGAAACAACAAAACACTAAAGTTAGAGGAAGATAAGATGATTTCGGGAAGCTGTAGTAACAATTTGCATATTTTTGTTTCTTTTTCAGCCTTTCTGATTCAATATCTTATTAATATGTGTTTGATTTTTATTTAGATTGATTCCAATATTTCATACACACATAAAATAGCACCCACCGTGGGGCTCAAACCCACGAATTTAACATTTTCTGCAAGTTTCTGTTGACAGTTTCCACGTTCTGGAATCAACTTTTCAGAAAAATTTAGTGTTTACGCGCATTCAAAATTTTCTGCAGCGCATATGGGGTTTTAAATTTTTTGTTTTGTAGGATTTTGGAGCACATATAGTGACTGTTTAGGTGCATCTAGTATCTGTTTAGGCACATCTAGTATATGTTTAGGCGCATTTAGTATCTGTTTAGGTGCATACAGTATTTTCTTTTTGGTACGCATTAACTGTTTTTAGAATTTATAAATCTTTCTTGTGGCACATTTAGTTTATGTTGCGGCGCATTCAGTTTATGTTCCGTGCATATAGCATCTGTTCCCTCGCATATAGCATCTGTTCTGACGCATATACCCTCTGTTCCAGCGCATATATCTTTGGGCGCATTTAGCTTCTATTCTGGCACATATGGATTGTAACAAAAATATAGAATTTTGAGTCTGACGCCTTCTGTAGACAGAATTCTTTTTTTTCTTCTAGATTTTAAAATGAAGCAATCCTAGGGTAGCCGCATCTAGATAAAATGAAGCAATCTAGGATAGTCACCACACAATAAATCTTGTAGTTAACATTGAACAAAACTTGTTTTTAGTGAAGCAATATCTTCACTTAGATTAGATCATTGTGATTTGGGATTTAAAAAGAACATCTGCTTGCTTTGAATGTGGCAATAGGTATATGCTCTCCCCTTAACTAGGTGATCAGAATACCAGACTTTCCTTTTTAGTTTTCATGAAAATTGTACTGTTTCAATTACATCCTTTAGAGAGCCTGCTATAGTGGGAAAAAGTACTCACCCTACGGGAACGACTCAAGTGGGTTCAAGCCAAAGCCAGGCTATTCCGCCCCCCTATAAAATTTAAAGCAAATATGGGGAAACCCTCTTTTGCTGGTAGTGTGCAAGATAACCATACCCAAAACTTTTGTTCTAAAGGTTGGGAGGTCTTTTGAGGGAGTTTATTATTGCCGCACTGAACGAAAATCCTTACTATGAACCTAGTGTAGTGGCCAGCCGAGTCAGTTTCCAAACATTCTAATAATCACAGTGCATGGGGAGGGAAGAATCTGCCCCCAAGACACTCACCATATAACTACCAAGGACCGTTTGCTCAGGGGATCCAGTATCCACTTTCGTAACTCTGAGTACACGCCTGGAAAAGACAAAAACATGGGTGCCCCTTCAGGGGTGACACGGCTGTGTGAGTCGACATAGTTCTAAGATGTGGGCTATTGATTACTAGAATGACCTACTTGAGCATTAAGAGTGAGTCTGTCTGAATTGTCTTTCATGTGCAAAACCTGTGAAAACATTTGTTGAAAAACATTTTCTTTATCAAACACTTCATGTTAGTATAGGGCTTTAAGAACAACTATTTTCAAAAGTGTTTGTTGTGACTTCCATTACATTAATTTAGATAAAGAGATCATCCAAAATGAACATGAAGAACAACAACTGAAAGCACTCAAAAAAATTTCATATCATTGGTCCAATAACATTCCCAATAATTTTCCCATGCTTAGAGATTGGAAATCAACAAAATTTCCCAAGAAATCAGTGTCTAAAAGGATTAGAAAACCCAAGAAACCATTAGGATACAAGAAAACACTACAAAACAGAAAATTCTTGTACAAAAGTTGACATGTCTTATTTAATTACAGAAGATTTCTTCACAGATACCAAGACTTTATTAGAGGATTCACTGATGAGTATGTTGTAGATCCCTTAGATTCTCGAGCTTATTATCAGAGATTAGCTCTATCACAATGGCATAATCATAATCAACCTCTTGAATTTGACAATATACCACAACCTACTATTGAGTATCCTTCACACCCCAGTGATATTCTTCAAAGATCTTGAAATAATTTCTTCAAAAATGAAGATCAAAATATTTTAGAGTGCACTTTTCAAAACAACTTTCTAATTTTTGGTTCAACTTCCCCAACAGGATTCTAAAATCCTTCATCAATTGGAAGCCACAATCAATAGATTAGGAGCATCCTTGATCATATCATAAGATTCCACATCTTATCAGATCATCATCATCATCACACTTGTCAAAAACCGTGGTCTAAGTCTAGAGGAAATTTTCAAAATCATATGCCTATCTTCACAAGAGCTCAACAAAATAAATTGAAGGATACAATCCAAAAAGAAAGTCATATTCAAAACACTCAAGAAGAAGGAGAAAGCAGTAATCCCCTTTTCAGCATAAATCAAATCCACTTTTCAACAACAACATGGATAATAGAGAAGAAAATCCATTTCATAACTATAGAGATAAAATCCATGAGGATAGTGATGAGGAACAAGATGAGGAACATCTTAGAGAGGCTGAACATGATCCAAAATTCCATAAAGCCATTGAAAAGATCTTGCAGCGAGATAAGGAAAAATATTTTCACTATTTAGCCAAACAAGGGGTTAAATTGCCTCATGACTTTGACACTGAAAATTTGAAAAACAAACTTGAAGAAACACCCCTTTTTGATTTTAGTGCTTTGACCCAGTAAATCAAGGCACTTCAAGGACAAGTTAGAGAGTTACAAGGGGGAACAACCACAAAGAAATACACTCTTGAGGAGATTTTTCCTTATCCTTTCGATAGAAGTCTTAACATGATTCCTTTTCCCAAGCATTGTGAAATGCCAAAATTTGATCGCTATAATGGGAAAATGGATCCAATCGATCATGTTAGAGACTTCAAAAACATGACATTAGAATTTTCTCATGAAGACACTTACTTGATGCGATTGTTTCCAAGGAGCCTTGGGGTACACTCTATGGAATGGCTATCTAAGATTGCACCTCCCGTCAAGACATTTGAAGAATTGATCAACTTATTCATATCACAATATACCTACAACATACAACACAAGATCACCATGATAGATCTTTACAAAGTTGCACAAAAACCTGGTGAATCTTTCATTACATTCCTTCAGAGATGGAGAAGAATGCTCGCCAGGTATCCGCATCCTATTCCTAAAAAGGAAAAGATAGTTACTTTGATTAAGAGTTTAAATTCAGAGATGAGCTATCATTTGAACTTACATTGTCCTTCTTCTTTTGAGAAAATGAGTGAAGATGCCTAAACCATTGAAAACTACTTTGTTCAAAAGAGGAATAATAAAACATGACAAAGAAAATCCCAGCTCATCCAACCATCACAATAATCAGGACAGGTCCAAATTTTGGACTTAAATATGGTGAATGATGGTGTTGTTGATGCAAATCATGCCTCAACCAAACCATTTGTCCTCAGCACTCCAATCACTCACAACAACAATGTCAACTCGATTGCAAATCATGGAAATAATCCTCCTCCGAGGAACAATACAAATCAACACTTTACTCCCAATCAAGGGACTTCCAATAACCAAGGTTACCGAGGAACCAATAACAATCACAATTCTTTAGGGAACACCTCAAATTCAAATCCACTGAGATTTTCATTTTTCTCGAATAGAAGAACTTTCACTCCATTGGGGCAATCTGTAGAATCCGCATTCAAAGAATTGATGGCCAAAAATGTCATTACTTTACCGTCTCAACAAAATTATGAACCTAGTGTAAAGCCTCCATCATGGAATGAGGCATACTATTGTGATTATCCTTGGTGTAAAGGTCATCGCACAAACAACTGCCAATCTTTGAAGAATGCCATTCAAGACTTGATTGAAAATGACATCATTACAATAGAAGGAAATTAAATAACCAACGTAGACCACCAAGCATTTCACAATCCTTTGCCTAACTATCGAAAGGGTGAGCCTTCTGAAAAAAATGTGAATCATATCAATGATGATCATATAATCAATCATCTCTATGCAGATGACGAGCGAGTAAATGTCATTAAAGTCAACCAAAAGGTGGAATATAGAGAAGTCAACGCAACAACAAGAGCGCAAGCTAAAGTTGTATTGAAAGGTGCCTCTTCAAAATCCACTGAACCTCCACCTCAACATCAATATGATTTGGTCAATTAGCTTCGGAAAACCCCCACTCAAATTTCTATTCTGGAACTATTAAAGATTTCCCCAACTCATAAGGAAATTCTTGAAAAAGCCCTCATTGAAACTAATGTATCCATTGATTTAGATGTGAATCAATTTCAAACCATGGTAGGAAACTTTTCCTCACCCACTTGCCTTTCATTCTCTGAAAAAGATGACGTTTCCATAACTCATCCACATAATTCATCATTGTACTTAGAAGTCATGACTCACAAGTTTCATATTAGACAAGTTCTAATAGATGGAGGTGTTGGTTTAAATATCTGTACTATGAAGTTGGTTAAGGCCTTAGGATTTTCTGAGGACTCCATTGATTTTAGAAGAAAGATTACCATAAAAGCTTATGATGATGAAGAAAGATCATCCAAAGGTCTAATCATGTTGCCAATGAGAGTGGGCCTTGTTATAAAGAATACTTTATGTCAAGTACTGGACCGTGATCTTGCATATAACATCTTGTTAGGCCATCCTTGGATCCACAAAATGAAAGCTGTCCCATCAACCTATCATCAATGTCTTAAGTTTCCTTATGATGGATAGGAAATCATGATACCTACTGATAATTCCAATATTCAAACTTGTCCCAACATAAAAGCCAGTCAGGATACTTTGGTTCCTAATAATCGAGAAGCTCATGTTGGTACCCCTCTAAAGATTGACACACAAATAAGTCAATTGACCAATAGCTTTGACAAAAAGATGAAATTCAAGGATCATGGAGTTGGAGAATACTCTCTTTGTATTGCCAATCTACCTACATCACCTCGATAACATGGACAACCATCTATCAAGAAACATCAAATATCAGCAGCATCAACATCAAAGCAACCACCAATAGAGCCAATCACAAAATTTAATGGACAATTCATCAAAGAAAAAGTCCCCATGGAAATCCTGAGGATACAAAAATTCTAGACTGGCTCTATAAAGATGAAGAAGAAGCAGTCTCCAATGTCAAACTACCCACAGACAAATATGGAAAAGGGTACTCAATCATGCAGAAGATGGGCTATGACAAAGGGCCTACCAGAAAAAGGAAGGAAGGAGTAGTTGAACCTATTCACCTTTGCAGACTTGTTGCAAAAGAGAAAATTGGATTGGGTTATGATACGCACCCCAAAGAAAGCACATCCAAACAACTATATGACACTGTCTTCACATTACAAGAAGGCTCAGATTCACGAGAAACATGTTTGACAATAGTTAAAAAATTCTTGGAGGACAATTCTGACACAGATTCTGCTGAATATGAATGGGACACCATTTATAAAGATGAATTCTGGAGAGATAAAGAGGTTGATGTAATACACCAGTACGCCCCAACTCTAATTGAAGGTGAAGGGTCAGGGTCCCAACCGCAAGAATCTGAACCAAAAACTGACTATGATTCTAGTGATACTGAGTCAGATCTAAACGAACAAGATTATCATGAAGATAGTATCATCATTGACCCACCTCACACCTTAGATCCTACTGACCACTCTGTTATGAAATTAACCATAATCGATTTCACACAACCTGATGACCCAATACCTTTGATTTATCCTAATCTCATTGATTGGGATTCAACCAAACCGATTGATATACCCATGTTTCCAAGTGATGAAGCTATCGTAAACTTCCTTTTCGTAGATGATACAAATGATTGTTCCACCAGCAATTTTTGAAATAGAGTTTTTGATCAGGAGAGTGTCAAGTCTCCTAGCTGCAAAAGTAAAAATAAAAAAGAAAGATCTAATGGTGAAAACTAGAATCTAGCAGTATTAGATCAAACAAAAGATAAAATAAAGAGCGTATCAGATGATGAAAACCTCTTTGAGGCACCAAACGACGGGAAACTTGACACTCTCCCAAAGCACTACCATGAGCGATCGCCTATCTTGATTGAGCCTACAAATGCTATCAATCTTGAGACTTCTGACAAACCAAGAATTTTACAGCTAGCTACATCAATGACAGAGAAAGAAATACCAGAGTTCATGGAATTCCTGAAAGCAAATCAAGTAAATTTTGTGTGGTCTTATGCTGACATGCCTGGTCTTGATCTTGATCTTATCATGCATCATTTGTCTATCAAACCAGGGGCCAAGCCGGTGAAACAAAAACTCAGAAAGATGCACCCTCATGTTGCATTATTGGTTAAGGAAGAACTAAGAAAACTTCTTGATGTGGGCTTCATAAGACCAATTGACTATGCAGAATGGATCTCCAACATTGTTCCTGTGTCCAAGACAGATAAAACTATGAGAATATGCATAGATTTCAGAGATATTAATAAAGCATGTCCTAAGGATGACTTCCCACTGCCAAACATCAACACCATAGTTGATCTGACAGCTGGCCATGCCATGTATTCATTAATAGATGGTTTTTCTGGATACAACCAAATCAAGATTGCACTTGAAGACCAGGAGAAGATAGATTTTACATGTCCATGGGGAACTTGTTGGAACATCATGCCTTTTGGTCTAAAGAATGCTAGGGCTACCTACCAAAGAGCTATGACTACAAATTTTCATGACATGATGCATATCTTCATGGAAGATTATGTAGATGAAATATTGGAAAAATCATACACCAGACAAGGAGATTTTGAAGTTTTATCCAAAATATTTGCAAGATTAGGGAAATTCAAAGTTTGCCTCAACCCTAAGAAATGTGTTTTTGGGGTCAAATCTGGAAAACTTTTGGGGTACATTTTTTCAAAAAAAGGAATTGAAGTAGATCCTACAAAAGTACAAGAAATTATGGAAATGCCTCCACCAAAGAACATTAGTCAATTAAGATCATTGCAAGGATGACTGTAGTCTATACGAAGGTTCATTGCACAATTAGCTGACAAAAGTTTACCTTTCACACATCTATTGCATAAGAATGTTCCTTTCAAGTGGGATGATAAATGTGAATTGGCTTTCCAACAAATCAAATAGTATTTAATGACTCCACCAGTTCTTATACCACCAAATCCAAACAAACCATTGATCTTATACATTGTTGCAACAAAGACATCTTTGGGGGCACTGCTAGCACAAGAAGACTCTACAGGAAAAAGAACGCGCAATCTACTACATCAGTAGAACACTAACAAGTCATGAGCTCAACTACACTTCTATTGAGAAGGCTTGTCTGGTAGTAGTCTTTACTTCATAGAAATTTTGGCATTACATGTTGACCCATACAATCCATCTAGTTTCAAAGATTGATCCACTCAAGTATTTATTAAGCAAAGCATCATTAACAGGAAGGTGAGCAAAGTGGGTAATGATTCTGAGTGAGTTTGACATCCATTATATTGATCACAAGGCAATCAAAGGACAAGTTATTGTTGATCAATTAGTTGAAGCACCACTACAAGCACATCATCCCTTGCACATTGAATTTCCAGATGCAGATGTCTTTACTACAGAATCTAAAAAACTGTGGTCCTTATATTTTGATAGTTCTTTCACTCAACATGGATCAGGGGCAGGCATACTTTTCATCACCCCTCAAGGACACACCATTCCTAGATCATATCGGCTAATGTTTCCATGCACTAACAATATAGCCAAATATGAAGCATTAATCACCAAACTCAAAATAGCACTGGAATGCAGAATTACAAGTGTATGGTGACTCACAGTTAGTCATTTGTTAGATCAATAATGATTATCAAACCAAAGATGACAAACTGCTGCCTTATAAAAAGATGGTGGATGACTTCAAGAAATACTTTGTGGACATCAAATTAACACAAATTACAAGGATTGATGATAAAGTAGTTGACGCCATGGCTACGATCGCGTCATTATTACAACTCCCAGAAACTCAGACTCATTATTAATTTTTGGTGGAACAATTATTTACACCTGCTTATGATACCCCTGAAAGCCAAATCATTTGCCACTTGGTAGGACCAATTCACCTTGGTACAGAAAAATTTATGCCTACCTCAAAGATGATATCTTGCGACCTGATTTATCTCGTAATCAAAAATGTAATTTTATTCATCAATTCGCTTGCTACACTCTTATCACTGATACCCTTTATCACCGTGGTCTTGGTGGTACTTTACTTTGATGTCTTGAACGTGAGGAATCTGACAAATCTTTACAAGAAGTTCATGGTGGCATCTGTGGTACTCATTCGAGTGGACTGACCTTATCTAAGATATTGATTAGAATGCGTTACTACTGGCCTACAATGGAGAGGGAATCATTCACTTTTGTGAAAACATGCTCAAAATGTCAGATTCATGGGAATCTCATTCATGCTCATACGCAGGAACTTCAACCCTTCATGCCAACCTGGCCATTTTTTCAATGGGGGTTAGATCTAGTGGGAAAGATTCATCCTTCTTTATCGAACGGGCATAAGTTCATCATCACTGCTACAGAAAATTTTACCAAGTGGATTGAGGCAATCCCTCTTACTAAAGTTACCGGCAAACAAATATCATCATTCATACTCAACTATATTATTTGTCGGTATGGCATTCCCAACTCCATTATTACAGATAATGGACGTCCGTTCAAAAATTAGGATGTTGATGAACTTTATGAGAGATTTCACATTCCGCATAGATATTCAACACCATACTATCCACAAGGGAATGACCAAGCAGAGGCCTCAAATAAAACAATATTAAAAATCTTGAAAAAGACTATGAATGATTCAGGGAAGGATTGACATGTTCAACTCAATCCCGCCTTATGGGCCTATAGAACCAGTGTCTGCACACCAACAGGAGCAACACCATTTGTTCTTGTCTATGGAGCAGAAGCCATACTACCCTTAGAAGTTGAAATTCCCTCACTCAGAGTATCATTGCAAGGCCTCACAACAGATGATGAATATAGAGTTTCTCGACTCCAAGAGCTTGAACTCCTAGATGAGAAGAGACAAAGAGCAGTTGATCATTTGAAAGCATATCAACAAATGATGTCTCGTAGCTATAACCACAAAGTAAAGCCACGTACCTTTCAGGTGGGTGATCTTGTTCTAAAAGAGAACCCACGTAATCAACAAGATAGAGAGAAGAAAGGAAAGTTTGAACCAAATTGGCTAGGTCCTTATGTGGTTATCGCAGTCTATGGTTCAGGAGCCTACAAGCTATCAATGCTAGAAGGGGACCTGTTTGATGAACCTATCAACAACATGCACTTGAAAAAGTATTATGTCTAAGGCAGTTATCATCATCAGAAAAAGTCCTAAAAAAATCCTAAAAATCAAAAAAAGTCCTAAAAAAATCTTAAAAATCAGAAAAAGTCCTAAAAAAATCCTAAAAATCAGAAAAAGTTCTTAAAAAATTCCTAAAAATTAGAAAAAGTCCTAAAAAAATCTTTAAAAATAAGAAAAAGTCCTAAAAAAATCCTAAAATCAGAAAAAGTCCTAAAAAAATAGTTACCCTAGTGAAAACCTGGCAAACAGGCATCTTGGTAGCATACACAAAAAAAAGAAGTCATAGGGTGAAAATCTGGCAAACAGGCAGTCTATTGACAAGAAAAAAATGCAATAAAAACAAATAGTGAAAATCTAGCAAACAGACACTATTTGTAGCTCTCCATCTATTAGTTCATGTTTTGCACTTAACTTTTCGGCATTCCTTTTCACGCATCTTTTCCATCATCTTAGAGTCACACCAACACCATGCTATCATCATTTTCCTTGAGTGATAATGTCTTACCATGGCTTGACTATTGTACATATTCATTTTAGCAAGTTGTGTCAATACCAAGGGCAAACATGGGCATACTGTGGGCAATCAACTTTCAATAGTGAGACAATGACATCAAAACCAATCACGCAAAACAAAACAATCAAACCAAACTAAAACATCCAATCATTGATCCATATCATAGTAGCTTTCAGTTGCATACCTTACCATGACTCATATTTGGATGATCTATAATCTGAATAATGTTTGGAATCACAGTCTATCATTTTTGAATAATGGTTGTTTAATTTTCAATATCATTTCTCTGGAGCACACTCGATGATGTACTGAACTAGAGTGGTAAGGAAAGAGGATGATTTTTCTTTGTCTGCTATTTGGAGGTTAATCATTTATCTGTTGCAAATATGTCGCGAGACGTGATGATTGAAAATTTATCATTGATGACAGTTCAAAATTTGCATCAGATGGTGGTTAGTCTTTGTCTGTTTATGCAAAAAATGCTCAGGTCATCTCGGTTCAATTATACCTAGGTGCTTGTGTTCATTTGCTATATCAAAAATCATGAAAGTTGTACTCAGGTCATTATTGACGCCAAAAATTTATGAGGTAACAGTGCCTTATGGGAAACTCAGTTCAAGGGGGACCCTTTTGCGCCAAACTGAGTGACCTCCGGGTTTTAAAGAAGTCAGCTTCTTCTATAATGGGTTTTTGGAAAGGGAAAAGGAAACGGATATAATGAAGCAAAGTCTAATCTAAGGCGATGCGCCAAAATTTGCTGATGGGCACAATAAAATATAGATTTAAGGGCTTGAATGATGTTGTCACATTCCAAAACATCGGAGACTTAAAACTATAGCATAAACAATTCATTTATTGACATAAAATAGTATCGCATACATCCTTACTACTAAGAAGAGTCATTTAGACATGATTTAGATAAGCAAGTTTGTATTCAATATATAGAAGTCTTGTCAAATGAAATGCTTAAGACAATAAAAAACACAGTTTACAGTTTAATCAATACATGAAAAACAGAAAGGCTAAGTAGTTGGCACAGTATGAAAGTTTCTTGCAAATAAAACATATAAAAGAGGCCTAGTGTCTCTTGCTAAAACCAATATCCTTTTTCTTAAATTTTTTTTTTGGACCTTGCTCTCATCGACAGAGAGAGTATATATAGCCGGAAAGAAAACTCCCACCGCTTTGGAAAGCTGTAATAGAAAAGATCCCACAATCTCTTGCAATGATGCCTGAATCAGAAGATTCCCAATGCCGTTACAATGGCAACGAGTTAGAACACAACATCTAGTCATCCTGGTGTAGGTGCATCCCTCATAATGATGGCAGTGGTTCTAGCCAGGCCCAAGGCTACAAGTGTCATCCATCGCTTTATAAATCATGAAGAGTGGCACCCAATAGCATAATCTCCCTCAGCTAGCCTATCGCCTGCTTCGAGGATCAGCGTAAAGCATGTGGTAGCCAGTCACTGCCCGAATGAAAACTTCTCCTACTATTGCCGAGAGATTGCAAAGAATCAACACGTGTCCAATGGACTGAGGTCTTTGGTGCAGTGGACAGAGAGCTGCATCAATCAGGTGCGAAAGACGCGTGGCAACATTTTGCAGCCCGTCATTGCCCACCTCTCTGCTGTGTTGAAAAGATGTGAACGGTTGCCACCTAGCAGGAGGTGGGGCTCACCAAAAATAAAAGAAGGCCTAAAGAAGCATTTCGTAGCCCGCAACTGCTTATTTCATTCCCGCATGAAAAGCTTGCGATACGCTGCCACGTAGCAAGATGTGGGTCCCTCCGACAATCTTTAGAAATGACAGCCCCCACAAAATGCTTTCGCGACCCGAAGAGACCTCAAAGAAAAAGAAAATAAAAATCTCCGCAAGCGAGACAGGTGGACGCCCAGCGTAGCTCCTCAGGACCTGAAAGGGAAGCCACTACCCGAAGTTGTGAAGAAGTGATGCGCAAAAGGGAGAGATCAAAATTCGATGGAAAGCTAACTAAACTCGGTGACTCACAGGCCGATGCACACACATTTACAAAAAAAACCCGAAGGGAGCTATTCGAACATTTATTTTAACACTCATCATTGGTGCTAATTTCCCCTTTGATGCTTGTACACACTTCCAACATTTTCAAACACTCTATGATAATTTAAGTAGGATAAATAAAAGGCTCAACAAAATGGTCGGTTTCATTTAGTTGCATTTCATTTTAGGTCATGGTACATACCTGCATAGTAGATTTGCATCAGAATTTTGAAAGGATAATAATCACATCAAATGGTTGCCATGTTTCTTTGAACTATTTGTGGAGGAAAATACAAACATTTGTGTCATTATCATTTCATCATCATTTTAGTATCATTATCTTTGCATTTTCATTATAATTTCATATTAGTTTTATATCATTTCATTATTGCATCCATTATAATTTCATGATTTCATGTTAGTTGTATTTTCATTTCATCTTAGTTCTATTATCATTTCCTCATTTCATTCGCATTATCATCTTATCATCACATTATCATTATCATTATCATCTTATCATTGCATTTGCATTATCATCTTATCATTTCATTATCATTCATCACATTTATCATCCATTATCATCATCATTCATTCTCATTCCATCATCATCTCATTTGCATTTCATTTTCATTTATCCATTATCGTTTTATCATTCATTATCATTTCATCATCATAACCATTCGCATAACCTTTCACTATCATTTTCATTTCATATACATATCATTTCATTATCATATCCATATCATTTCATTATCATATCATTTATCATTTAACATTTAATTATCATTTATCATTTAGTATTGCATTATCATTATCATCTTATCATTGCATTTTCATTATCATTTCATTTTCATTATCGTTTCATTTTCATTATCATTATCATTTATCATTCATTCCCATTATCATTTCATTCATTATCATTACATTTTCATCATTTCATTATTTCATTATCATTCATTGCACCATCATTTATTTTATCATTTCATTCATTACCATCTCGATATTATTATCATTTCATTTCATATTATCACATCATTATTATTCATATCGTTATCATTTTTATTTTTTTTGAAACATATCATTTCACTATCATTATCATTCATTTCATCATTTCATCTCATTTCATTATCATTATCATCATTTTTCATCTCGGTATCATTATTTTGTCATATCATTTCACTATCATTATAATCTCATGTATCATCTCATTTATCCATTCATTCTAAGTACAAATCATGATATTTTCATCACTTATCATTTTATCATACATCTCATTATTTTCATTCATTTTACATCATATCATACCATTTCATCATACAAAATTCATAATGCATATCATGAACACAACATTCATTTTTTTTACATCATATTATCATCCTTTGCTTGCATTGAAAAATCCAAAAATAACCATTCTATAAATACATTCGTCCACCTGCATGACATCATTAGTACACATTATCAAATCATTATCATCATAATAATAACATTATAATCGAATCATCCTGTATATCATGTTAGTCATCAGATCATAACACAGAAATAAATGCATATCATATCATCATATCATAAATGCATATCACATCATCATATCATAAGTGCACAAAACATAATACAAAATAATCATCACTGCTGCATATCATCGCTCATCAAAAATGATACAAATGTCCACATGTCCAATGAAACTAAAATTTCCAAAGCAACATACATCAGATGAGATCAAAAATAGTATACATGCTCCAAAAAAGATGAACATCACATATCTAGCTGGTCGATGCCCCTGATGGAGCTGGTCCGGAAGGAGGTGGCCTACCGCTGGTACCTGTGTATGGGTCCTACCGAGGTCTAGTCACTCCCTTGCTCAGTGTGTGTGTCCGTGATCTACTCCTCATCCTGCTATGGGACCATGGGTATGGCTCTCTGTGATCCAGAGGACACAGCTCCTCGTATCTAACCCTGTAGTACTCAACCTCCTGTGCCATTTCCATGCCCTCTGTAATGGCATTCCGTAGTGATGCACTCTCCACAGTGCCCATCAGTCTCTGAGCAACACCCTCCGCCTCTACTACCCTCCAACTGAATGCATCTCTCTCTGCAATCACCTAAGCTAACTATGGGCTTGGGGCAGGTGCTTGTGCCTGTGCCTGTGCTAGCTAAGCCTGTAACTGCACAATGAATCCTTGAGCCTATGATAGCTAACTCTGCAACTGTCCCTGCTGCCCCTGTAATGTCTACACCTAGGCCTAAAGCACGGCTATTTGTCCCTGCTGCGAGGAGGATGCCATACGAATCACTGTCTGTCTCCCTATCCCTGTCCTCGATCATCGCATGATCTGGACACCCCTCAGAATATCTAGCCTCAACCTCCCCAGCACCTATCCCTCCTCCCCACCATCATCTCCATCATCATCATTGGAGCTCTCCTCCTCACCTCCGCTCTCCACCTCCTCTCCTCCAACTGCTCCCTGCTCATCGTCGGCCACATCCTCCTGTCTCACTGCCCCTGGCTATGGTGCTACCAAAATAGGTACTAGCTCATCCAGAGTGGTAAACCGAGGAAAAGGATGCATGTGAAAATATGCAAAGTACTCATCAGACATGCCCACAACCACAACGTCTCGTCTGTCAACCCATACCTCAGGTGCCAAGGACTGAAACTCTGTATATGCTATCTAATACGAAATACATGGCCCCCATTTAGCCTCATCTCTGCTCTGGGCATAATGTGCAACCCCCTGCAGCATCCCCTATGTGAATCCAAACTATCTCTAGACCCACAACACCAAAAACCTCTCCAAAATGAAGGGAGTCATGCCTATCAGAAACTGAGGAATGCATACATATGACATCTCTATATCATCAGTAGCCCACGGCTTGCAATCAAGATACGGTTGCCATACAACTGTATCCATGTCATCCAATAGTCGCCTCTAGTAATCCACCTTTCCCAACTTGGGCTGGGTAAGGAATATAGCATATGTATATATGTAAGGCCTACCTGGTGACCTAAGTCTAGGGCATGTTAGTCTCATCACAGCAAAATGCTCCCATGCCCATATCTGTAGCACTGTCACCCCACAAGACAAACTGGATGAACCCCTGTACACTACCTGATGCAAATCATGATAAAGATGTCCTAGCATGCAGCTCCCCCATGCATATCTCCACGACTGTAGCAGCATCTGCTCCAGAATCCTACCCCATCCCACTGATAATCCCTTTTCCCTGTGATCCAAACAAAGACCTCCAATGAATGCACCCAAAACTACAGGCAAGGCCAGATATCCTCAAAAATCAGCCCATGGTACCCAGTACCCAAAAATTTGTGCATCTCCGTATACTCTCCTCAAGGCATTCGTACCCCTGAGCTCCTTGTGATCGTAATACATAAGGGCTCCAACCATGGGGATACCTAAAATCCTATACACATCCTCCAGAGTCACTGTCACCTCACCAGTCGGCATATGAAAGGTGTTGTGCTCCGAGTGCCATCGCTCTGCCAGTGATGTCAACAAACCTCTATTGACCTGAATCAACAGCATCGCCAACAAGGATCTCAAAATGCAAGTATCTATCAAGGCTATATCAGCAGGTGTCAACTCGGGAATCCTATCCCATCCTACCAAATGTCACTCTCTAGTCTGGAGGTTTTTGAACACCTCTTATTTTCATCACAAGGATAATTTATCAGAATCATATCAATCATTCAAACAACATCAATTAGCCTCATATCTATCAATGATCTATATCAAGTGACCTCTATCAGCGATCTATATCAAGTGACCTCTATCAGTGCCCTATATCAGTGATTTATATCAAGTGGCCCATATCAATGACTCATATCAATGCATCATATCACTCAACTCATATCACACAATCAATCCTATCAGGCAAACCAACACATAATCTATCTATCTAAATATCATATCAATCTATTCTACCATCAATTACTATTTGTTTTCTATTGCAGAAAGTAAATTTATCTGAAGTCATATCAACCATCTACTCTTTGTTTTCTACTCAATGAAGCAAAGTTATCAATTCAATCTACTCTTTGTTTTCTACTCTATGAAGCAAAGTTATCAGTTCATTTACTCTTTGTTTTCTACTCTAGGAAGCAAAGTTATCAATCAATCAATCAATCTAATTATTCTATCATTTCTATCCATATCAGCATGATGACACAATAATTTACCTATCTATTGACTAAGGAAGCAATATCAATCATCATTTTTACATTAATATCATCAAAAAAATCAATTATGCCCATTTTTACCATATGCGCTACTCTTTGGACTCTATGCGCTAAACCCCATATGCATCGTTCTTTTCACGGGAAGTGCTAAATCTCGTATGCGCCATTCTTTTAGCCTGATGTGCTAAAATAGACTACCTATGTGTGTTTTCCTATATGCACAACTTTAATCAACCTAAGCGCCACTGTTTTTTCCCTATGCACGTTTTTCCTATATGTGTGCCTGTTTTCCCTAAAAGTGCTTCACCCCTAAAATTTCCTATCCTGCCCTATATGCATGTTAGTTTTTACGGGATGCGCTACACTGGTTTTTCCTAAAGTTTTAAAACCCTATCCTATATGCGCATTTGTTTATACCCTATGCGCGTCTAATTTTTTTGAAAGCACACTGAAACTATGCTAAATGCATGCAAACGTCATTTTCAAAATGAAAATCCATGGAAAAACATAAAAATTACGATTCAAATGGAAAAATTCAAAAGCATAGGAAGTTAGATCGACTCACCAGTGGTCCATATGCTGTTGGCCTCTAGTATCGGTGTGATCTCTCGAATTGATGGCGATGATAAGGGATCTCCATGTCGCGATGTCACTCTTAGAGCTACAGTATTCACTAAAGTCAAAAGTGCAAATGACTTGTCTTTTTCACCTTTTTACCTTTTAAAGGTCAACTAAGGGTAAGTTTGTTGCCTTTTTTACTTTATTTTTCAAAGTGGGACATTCTTTTTCATCATTTATCGCGAGTTAAACCACTCTCTCTCTCATCCGTGATTTACCTCCCGATGGGGCATCATCAACAATAACATCAAAAACATATTAGGAGCAAAATTTTATTTTCTTTGAAGCAATGTGTTTCACACATCACTTCAAAGAGGGGCAAAATGTATACGTCTAAAAATGGTCATGATTAAGCTTGTTAATTAATTAAATATGATTTATTTAATTAATTTACTTGATGTCATCTACATATAAATAAATTTAATTATTTATTTATATCATTCATCTTCTAAATTCTTCTACCTTAATTAAATAAATAATTTTATTTAATTATCGACATTTCCACCTTCTGCTTAATTAAATTAAATAATTTTTTTATAATTTATTTAGATTTGATTATCATATTGTTCTAAAGTTTGAATATTTTTGAATATTCCAATAAGGAATATTCTTCATCCCATAATCAAATTAAAATATTAAATATTTTATTTAATATTTTCCTCACCCTAATTTCATAATTAAATGATTTATTTAATTATATGAAGTTTCCATTTTCGTCTCCACTTCCAAATTAAATAAATTTAATTTATTTAATTTTAACTCACTCTCAACTCACCCTTCCAAATTCTTGACTCGCACTTTGAAATGGAAGTTTCCCTTCGAAACTCAATGATGTAAATTGATGGTAAAAGGAAACCTTCCATCTTCTCTTCCACTTTCGAAAATCTCCCACCGTCTGTTCAAACAAGCTTAATCTGGGCCATCGATTGAATCAGCCAATCAAATCCATTTGAAAACTCTATAAAAGCCCATGCAAATCCAAGCCTTAGTTAATCATCCGCATTCACATGCACACACTCACCTTCACATAACTATGCATTCATATGTTCATACAATTAGCTTATGCATTTAAATCAGTTTCAATATCACAGCCATACTTTCATTTTAGCATAGTTTTGCATTTAGCATATTATGCGTCTCAAAATCTCGTTCTTTAACTGTCATTTTGTTGAGCTCAATCTGCTGATCTGAGAGCCATTCGGAAACAACAAAAAGCTGAAGTTAGAGGAAGATAAGATGATTTCGGGAAGCTGCAGTAATAGTTTGCATATTTCTATTTCTTTTTCAACCTTTCTGATTCAATGTCTTATTAATATGTGTTTGATTTTTATTTAGATTGATTCCAATATTTCATACACACACTCCCTATTAAGTTCTAACCTATGGTAGATGTGTAACCAATGTCCATTGACCAACAAATTTTGAGTGTCACCATTGATCAATGGGCTTGACCTGCACTCCTTCATTTGAAAATACCTCAAAATTTTCATATGGACCTAGCCAATAAGTCCTCAGTTTCCCTTGACGATATTTATATCAGGAGTCAAATAATGATTTCCAATCTCCATTATGGAACTCTCTTTCCTTAATATGTTTATAATGCTAGACCTTTCGTTGTTGTACTAACTCAGTTTGGTGGACAACATCTAGAAGGAGTTCATCCAACTCACTAAAATATAAGACTCTTTTAACCTGGGCTCACTTGAGATCTAAACCCAACTCCATTGCTATTCTCAGGGTTTGGAGTTCACATTCAATGGGTAGAAGTGGTTTCTTCCCAAAGACTAACTCGTATGGACTAAAACTAGTGGTCGATTTCCAAGTTGTGTTATAAGCCCAAATGGCTTCAATTATTTTTCTAGCCCAACATTTCCTTCCGGATGAAACTTCTTTTATTAAAAAAAATTCTAACTCTCTGTTAGTGACTTCTACTTGACCATTTGCTTGTGGATAATAGGGTGATGAATTTTTATGGCTTACCTAGAAATGATTAGTGAAGGCTAAGAGAACTTTAGACATAAACTGGGGTCCCTGAACTGTGACAATTGTCCTAGGGGCGCCAAATCTGAGGAAAATTTTATTATATAGGAAATTAGCTACGTGTTCTTCTCTAGCAACTTTTAAAGCTTTCACTTCTTCCCATTTAGTCAAATAGTTGGTACAAACCAAGATGTACTCTTTTCCTTGTGAAGAAGGGTCTATAGGACCAATAAAATCCAATCCCCATTTTTTAAATGGTTTAAGGACTACCTAAGATTGCAGAGACATTTCATTGGATGCAGTAGGTATCCCTACCCTTTGGCACTCATCACATTGGTGGAAATATTTCTTGACATCTTTATGTATTGAGGGCCAGTAATATCCTACACCTAAAATCTTATGGGACGTCCTCTTGGTAGAATAATCACCTCTAGAATGGTCATCATGGTAAGCTCTAAGGATGCTATAGGTTTCATCTACCCTAAAACAACATCGTAAAACCATGTCAAGACCACATCAAAATAATATCCCATTAATCCATTTGAATGGGTCACTTTCTTGAATGAGGCATTTCTTATGTTTTGATGTGAAATCAGGTGGCAATTCTGAGGTGGCTAAGTAGTTGGTGATATCAGCAAACCAAGGGGTTTTAATGGAGATGGAAAACATATTTTCATCTAGGAATTCATCTTGCATAGGAGCACAATCACCATCATCTTGTTTGATTCGAGATAGGAAATCTAAAACTATGTTGAACTTCCCAAGTTTGTCAATAATGGTAATATTGAATTCTAGTAGAAGCAATAACCATCTAATTATCCTTCCATTCACTACTAATTTGTTCATTAGGTATTTAATGGCTGAGTGATTTGTATACACAGTGACTTTATACCCTGTAATGTAATGTAAAAACTTCTTAATTGCATGCACTACAACTAGAAATTCCTTCTCTGTGGTAGTGTGATTTCCTTCAATGGGAGTCAAGTTTTTGCTTATGAAATAGATGACATATTTTCCCCCATTCTCATCCTCCTATCCTAAAACTGCTCCAATAGTATCATCAGAAGCATCAACATAAATATGGAAAGGGAGATTCCAATTAGGTCTATGAAGGATAGGAGCAGAGATGAGTTTCTCCTTAATGATTTTAATTGATGATTAACACTCAGATGTCCAAATAAACTCTACATTCTTTTGGAGAAGAGAATACATAGGGGCTACAATCTTACTAAAGTTTTCTATGAAACTTCAATAGTATCTAGCATGCCATAAGAAGCTTCTAACATTAGTTTGAGTTTTTTGAGTCACAATTTTTTGTATCACCTTTATTTTATTAGGATCAACCTTTATCCCTTCAACTAAAATGTGGTGTCCCAAAACTATTCCGTGTTCCACCATTATCAAACAGTTTTCATGGCTTAGGGATAAACGATGGTCCTCACATCACTTCAATACTTTGTCTAGACTTTGAAAGGATTTGACAAAAGTTGATCCATACATAGTGAAGTCACCCATGTAAACTTCCATACCATCATTCACCAATTCAAAAAATATTGCCAAGATAGCTCTCTAGAAGGTTGCAGGAGCATTACATAACCCAAAAGGAAGAACTCAATATGCAAATGTTCCCTAGTGGTGTAGGAGCACCAAGGTCATTTTTAAGGTATATAGGGTCATAAAGTGAATTTTGGTGTTTTGAGGCTCTAAATTCATGTAATAAGGCCATATTAGGCCATTCTTGATGTTTTGAGTCATTTTGAGTTCATTTGACCAATAATGTAAAAGTTGCAAAAATTGCCAAAAAGTTGTCATGGCAAAATTGCAAATGTGCAAATTAGGAAAGTGAAGAGTCATTTTGGTTTGGGGAAGTTTAAAAGTTAGTTGTGTTCATTTTTCGGAGGTTGGTGAATGATTATAAATGCTTTTTGAACATTGTAAAAGGTGGTTGATGATTTTGTGAAAGAAACTCAATAAAAGTGCCATGTTTTCTTTAAAATTTTGTGTTTTACTTTATATTTTGTTGTTGCAAGCTAAATAAATTTCATGTACAGGAATTTTAAGGCTATAATTGGATTGTATTTATTGGAGAAACATCTTAAGACTATTTTGGCTTTTGTGAGATTGAAATGTATTGAATTTTGAGTGTTTGCTGGTTGATTTTCTATAGGCGGGTCTAAAAACTTCAATTTTAAGGGTTTTGAAGATATAAAATGTATTTATGACTAATTCCACCTATTTTGTATACTATGGCTTGGAGGAATGAGTCTATTAGGATGAAATTAGATTTATTTGATGAGTTTTGGAGTAGGGGAGATCATTTGTGTGCTTGGGTATGATGCCCTAGTTCTAAAAATTATGGATTTTGAGTGAAAATGAGTTGTTTAAGGGTGGTGAATGTTGTAAACCTTGGAGGCAAAAAATTTTGAAGGTAGATTGAGTTTTTGTAGACATAATCCAAGGTGTTTGAGGTTTGGATTAGCTAGGAAGAAGCCTGGAGCATGGTTTTTCAGTAAAACCTTGTGAAACGTGTGAAAAAGGAGGGTTTGGTGCTTAGGTGTTGTGGAGGTCATTCCTCTAAGTAACATTTCAAGAATTTTATTTTTTGTAGGCTGGTTTAAAATTTTCCAAGTTTTTTTGGGTTAGGAAGTGAGTTTAGACTAGAGTTTCTTTGTAAAAGTGGGCTAATTGGAGCCATGAATAGCATAGAAGCCCTGTTTTGTTGGTGTTGGTCCAAAGTGGCCTATAATAATTTTGTGATATGTTTTGTATTGGTATAATGGGTGTTTCAAAACATAATTAGAAGTGGGGTTGAAGTTGGGTTTGTGAGTTAGGTTCAAGAATCCAAGTTGGCAGACCTACAAGGCAAGTAATGAGATTGTGAGAGAAACCAATGAAATAGACTTTTGAAGGTTGAAAAGTTGTTTCAAAAGACTTACATTGTGATTCAAAATTGAAGGCCTCCCTGCTCTACATCACCTAGGTTAAAGTAAAAGTTTTTTTATCCTAGTCTTTTGCTACTACCTATATCTAGTTATACTCATTGAATCTGTCCATAAATGAGAAATACTTCCTCCCAGCCAGATTATCAAAGACCTGGTCTACAAATGGTAGGGAGAAGTAATCTCTATGGGTTGCTTTATTTAGCTCTCTATAGTCAATACACACTTTCCACTTCCCCTTTTTTTTGGGACCACAACTAGAGGTGAAACCCATTTTCTATCAAAAATGGGATAGATAAATCCCACTTTCAAGAGTTTCTCAATTTCAGTTTTAACAATGTCTTTCAAGGAAAGATTAAGTCTTCATTGTGGCTGGTGAATAGGTCAAACATCCTCTTTATAGATGTGATGAGTACAAAAAATTGGGTGTATACCCCTCATGTTTGTGTAGTCCCAAGAAAAAGCTTTAGATCTATTCGCCAAGATATCAAAAAAATTATGCTCTTCCAATTTTGTTAGCCAACTATTAATATTCAAATCTTTCCCTATCAGTAACATGATGGTTTTGATAGTTGGATGGTTGGAGGTGATAGTATACAATGATCTTTTCAAAGTGTTAAGAGGATAGCTATGTGGTATGTTTACGTGAAGTCTACTAATATCTTCAAAGAAATGATCCATTTTCAAAATGATATTATCCAGAGAAAAAGGTAATCCCATGAAGTTGATGTTGTCGAATTCAATGTAGCCTACGTTGATTAGTTGTCCTATAATTTTGATGCAGGAGCATCCAGTGGTGTAAGGGCAATCTTGCATCACCCAAAAATAGTTAAATTTCAAGTTTCTCAATTTTTAGATGTTTTTACATTTTTGGATACCCTTTTCATCGTAATGAAATTCCCAATTTACGGTTTTTATTTTCTATTCCTGGGTTGAAAGATATTGCAGTTTTAGTTGCCCAGATTTGCACCTGAAAATCTTTCGTGTTAGATTTGAGGCACTTAGATTTCCCGGATTGGCCCTAAAACTTGCCAAAATTGGGATAGCAAATTTTGAACACATTTTTGACTTTGAGACCTTTCCAACGGTTCAAACGGTTCGCGAATCGGAGTCCTGGATCAAAAGTTATGGCCCTGGGAAGTTGGCACACTTTCTAGAAGATACAATTGCAAATGTTCTTTTGAAATTTGAACTTCAAGTTGTGATTTTTCAGCGCCAAACCACCTAAACCCAAATTTGAATGTTGTTTTGGCTCCAAACTAAAGAGGAGCTCTATTTATGGGCGGGTTTCTAACTTTTGGGTAACTTTTTGGGGGACAAGCTCGCATATTGTGAAAGGGTGATTTTGTAGCCTTCTATAACTTGCATGTGTTGTAAAACTTGGGGATTTGAGATCCTCTGCATGTAAGAAGTTCTATTTTCTGAATAATAAAATTATTCTCTTGTTTGTGGGTTATTTTCTATGTCTCAGGTTGTGCCCTCATCAAATTTCTTCTGCATCCAACATCTCTTCATCATTTGAATCCATGTAAGATTTTCCATATTATTTTCTAGTTTGTCCTCCAACTCTTGCCCATGTTATTTGATGACTACCATAGCAAGAGAAGCTAAATTTTCCTATCCATTTGGACTTCTAGTTCATCAACCCATAATTTATTATATTCAACAAGCTTGGTAGGAGGACACAAGAATAAATGTTTGGGATTAGAACCATGTGAAATGGCCATTCCTCCCTCTCTATAATCAATCTTGGCTAAACAGTAGCTAGTCGTGGTCTTCCTAGGATTATTGGATAACTGTCTTTTGGTGTGAGGGACTAAATTATTTGAAAGTCCACTTTATATTCCCAACCATCAACCTCAACAATAATATTTTCTATAACACCCTTGGGAATGGTTATGGATTGGTTTTCCATTTGCAACACTGTAGTTGTGGGATGTAAATCAGTTAATCCCAACTTTTCAATTACATGTACATTCATCATGTTAATGGGTGCTCCCAAGTCCACATGTGTGTTAGGTATTGCTACCTCATTAATTGTTACTATTATAAGTGGACTGTTTGGGTCATCATATTTCAGAGTTGTGGTCTTTCGAGCCAAAAAGTTAGCTAGATAACCATTTATATGAACAATGTTTATCTGTTTTGGTTTCCTCCCTAGAGTTTTGATGCACAACTATTTGATCAGTTGGTTTAATTCAAGAATATCCTTAATTGCTTGTGCAAAGGAACTTCAATTTGCAACTATTTGATTTCTTGTATCAACGTAGTTTCGATGGAAAAGGAAATTTCTAGAGTATTTTTCAAGGCGGTTGGTTGCAGATGCTTTGGAAAAGGTGCTTAATTTTTCTCTTTAAGAGTGGAGTGCTTTAAAGAACCAGTTGGAGACTAACCACCCTCCTCCTAAGGTGACAAAAAATATCTAGCTGGAGATGGTAGGAAGGTCTCGTCTTGGGTACTTTCAACAATTTTATCTAAAGGTGTGGAAGATTTCTTAGTGATCTCAACAAAATCTTTAATGAGGTTGTCTAGGATCTCAACTATGGTCAATTGTAGGAGTGTCTTTTCCAACCTTAACTGTATGTTTCCACAATGAATAATATTCAATCCAATCACATTTTCCTATTTTGTAGAATACACTGAGGGTATTTTGATAGTTTTTCTTTGGGTTAGGGACAAGTTGTGTTGGAAGTTGGGGCTGGTTAACCTATTCATTTTGTTGAGGATTTTGAGGGCCTAGTAGAAGATTGTGTTGTTGATTAGGCATCCTTCTTGGCCCAGTGTAATACTAATTTTGAGGTTGATTCAACTGAGGAGCCAAGTTTTGAGGATACCATTATTTTTGAGTCTAGTTTTTCCATTGAGGATTTCCCCAAGACTAATTTTCCCATTCAGGTTGTCCCCAAGGGTAAGCTCCCTAGTTTGGTGGTGTTGGTGGAGGAGCTTAAGGCTAGGGTATTTCCCATTGGTTATTATTCCAGTTGTTTTGAGGCTTCCAAGAAGGATTTGAGTTTTTTCCATAAGTGAAATTTTGTCCAGGTATTTCATTCACAAGATTGATCTCTTCTTCAACCCGAGATAACCTCTTCTTGAAATTCTTGATTGCATTGAGGATTTCTTACGAGGGAGCAAACCCAAGTCACAGAAATACACTCACAAAATAGAGAATAATATTTTCTTATTAAAATATGGAACTCTTACATGCAGAGGATCACAAATCCTCGAGCTCTGTGATACATGTAAATTACAAACTTAAAGAAAATTACCCAGATCCCCTTTCACAGCATGCGAACTTCTTTCCCAAAAAAAGTTTTTCAAAAATCAGAAACAAGCCCCTAAATAGACCCATTTCGGTTTGGAACCAAAAAAAACCTTCAAGATAATATTTTTGATGGTTTGGTGCCAAAACTACAATTTGAAATTCAAGTTTAAATTCACTGTCAAAAATTAGCACATTTCTAAAATATGCACCATCTTCGGTAGCCATAACTTTTAATCCAACCGTCGGATCTTCAATGATAATACCTTTTCGGAAAGCTCTCGAAAAGAAATTTTTTTGCAATGTAGACCCTTGGTAGAGTACTTTGGCATTTCCACAAATTTTAGGCCCATCCGGGATTTTTATTGCCTCAAACTGAGCTCGGAAGGTTTTTCAAGGCAAAAAGCAGAAACTGGAACTTGAATAACTTTCAAGTCATGAATGATCTTGACCTGATTCTTTCACCAGACTATGTGTTTTTCCATCCTGAACCTTCCCATAAATTTCTGTCTTCCCACAACTTCAAATTCAAACCTGCTAAAAATAGCAGTTGAGCAGAAAAGAAGAAAAGCAGTTGTTAAAGTTGGAAACTCTTATTTGACGAAAAGGGTATCTAAAAATGCAAAAACATCTACAAAAAGAAAACAACATGAACAAAATGGAAATCATCTTTTTGGGTGATGCAAGATTTCCCTCACACCATTGGATGCTCCTGCATCAGACACCCAGGGTAATTTGAGAAGTGACCCTGTCACGTCTCAGATGGTTAAGGAAAACCCAAACGGTCCACCTCCGCCTTAGACAACCAAGAAGAATCTTCCACAGGCCTTCCTTTCCATTTTACCAGATACTCTTCATACTGCCTATTTCTGGTACTCCTTCCCACACGGCTATCCAGGATTTCTTCAATCTCCTCCTTCTCTGAAGTAGGTGTTGGAATGCCAAACTGTTCCATTGTTGGTGTTTCCTCTGCACCACCTTCATGATACTTTGTCAAATCTGAAATATTGAACACAAGGGAAATGTTAAATCCATCTGGCAACTCTACCTCATATGCATTCCCTAATTCATGCCTCTTCACAATTTTACAGGGACCGAACTTCTTCATCTTCAGTTTGTTATAGGTTCCCACTAGAAACCTTTCTTTCCTCAAGTGGACCATCACTTCATCACCAATCTTAAACTCCTTATACCTCCTTTTCTGATCTATCTTAGCCTTATACTGCATATTCATCTTGTTGATATGCTCTCTGACATTCTCATGTATATTCTTGATGTGCTCTGCAAATTCTTCAGCTTCAGCACTAGCCTTCTTCTCTTGGTCCATCTTCTTCAATTCTGGAGCAGTCCTTGGACTGCCTCCATACACAATTTGGAATGGTGATCTACCAGTACTTCTATTGACAAAATTGTTGTAAGAAAATTATGCCTGGGGTAAGATCAAGTCCCATCCCTTAGGTTTATCTCCTACCAAGCATCTCAGTAGGTTACCTAGACTTCTATTCACAACTTCAGTCTGCCCATCAGTTTGTGGATGGTGTGCATAACTGAACTTCAACTCTGTCTTCAACTTTTTCCACAAGGTCCTCCAAAAGTATCCCACGAACTTGGTATCATGATCTGAGTCTATACTTTTTGGCAGACCATGTAGTCTCACCACTTCTCTGAAGAACAAGTCAGCAATGTGGACTGCATCATGGGTCTTTTGGCATGGGATGAAATGTGCCATCTTTGAAAACCTATCAACTACCACAAATACTAAATCATTCCCTCTCTGTGTCCTTGGAAAACCAAGAACAAATTCCATATTTATATCCTCCCATGGCCTCTTTGGTATAGGTAAGGGTTGATACAACCCAGTATTCTGGCTCACTCCTTTAGCCATCTGACATACCCTGCAACTCTGCACAAACTTCTTCACATCTTGTGATAATTGAGGCCAATAATAGTGCTCACTGATAATGGCAATGGTCTTATCCTGACCAAAATGTCCTGCCATTCCTCCACTGTGCTTCTCCTTTATTAGGTTCTCCCTCATGGAGCTTCTCGCAATACACAATTGGCTTCCCTTAAACAACATACCATCTTGGATTATGAAATCCAGCCACTTTGTCCTATCAACTGTAACATGCTCTTTGCAAGCTTTCCAAGCCTCTACAAAATCAAGATCTTCAGGATACAGTATCTTGAGTTCATTGAACCCAACCACTTCAATCTGCATCTCTGTCAACAATGTTTGCCTCCTACTTAAGGCATCTACAACCCTATTTGACTTGCCACTCCTATGCTTTAAAACAAAGGTATAACTCTACAAAAATTCTACCCATTTCATATGCCTCTGATTTAACTTTCCCTAACTACTCAGATACTGTAATGCTTGATGATTAGTAAACAAAACAATTTCCTTTGGCAATAGATAATGTCTCCATTTATTTAAAGCTTGAACTATTGCATACAATTCCTGATCATACACAAAGTACTTTCTCTTTGCATCATTTAACTTTTCACTAAAATAGGCAATGGGATTACCTTCTTGGCTCACCACTGCTCCAATGGCACAACTGCTGGAATCACAATCCACCTGAAACACCTTATTGAAATCTGAGAGGGCTAAAACTGGTTGGTCTATCACCTTCTGGTTCAATAGATCAAAACTCTTTGCTACTCTAGTGCTCCACTTGAACTCTTTTCTATCCCCTCTCATTGTTTCAGTCAAGGGTGCACAAATACTACTGAATTTTCTAATGAACTTTCTATAAAAACTTGCCAAACCATGGAAAGATCTCACCTCAGTAGCAGTTCTTGGGGTAGGCCATTCCATAATAGCCTTCACCTTCTCTGGGTCCATCTTCAAACCTTCTGCTGAGACAATGAACCCCAAGTACACTAACTCTTTCTTTACAAAACTACACTTTTCAAATTAATCAACAAATTTTCTTCTCTCAACTTTTCAAAGACTCTACGAATATGCATCAAATGCTCACCTAGGGACTTACTGAATATTAAAATATCATCTAAGTACACAATGACAAAATTCCCTAGAAACTCTTTCAGTACCTCATTCATGAGCCGCATGAATGTACTCAGTGAATTGGTTAGCCCAAAAGGCATGACTAACCACTCGTATAGGCCCTCTTTGGTCTTGAAGGTAGTCTTCCATTCATCTCCCTCACGAATTCGGATTTGGTGATATCTGCTCTTCGGATCAATATTTGTGAAGTACTGTGCTCCACTCAAACAGTCCATCAGGTCATCCATCCTTAGCAAGAGAAATCTGTACTTGATTGTTATCTTATTTATGGCTTTGGAGTCTATACACATCCTCCACTCCCCATCCTTCTTCGATGCTAGTACTGCAGGTACTGCACATGGGCTCAGACTCTCTTGAATCAAACCCTTTCCCAACAAATCTTGAACTTGTCTTTTCAACTCCTCATTCTCTGTAGGAGTCATTCTATGAGCTGCCTTATTTGGCAAACTAGCTCCAGGGATCAAGTCAATCTAATGACTGATCTTCCTCATTGGTGGTAAACCCTTAGGTACGTTATCAGAAATAATCTCCTGAAATTCGTCCAATAGTTCAGAAACTTCTATTGGTACCTTCTCACTGCCTTCCTTATCCATTCTAGGAATCAATGCATAACACATACGCTCATGCTTCATGACTTCTAAAAATTTCTTTCCATCAACAAAACAAATTCTGGCACTACTGCATACCTTTTCTTCGTCCTTCTTCAGGGGTTTCAACTTATGGCAGATTCCATCCTTCATCAGAGAATAAGTGTTTGCATGGCCATCATGTACAACATGCCTATCGAACTGCCATGGCCTCCTCAACAACATGTGACATGCATCCATGGGGATGATATCACAAAGTACCTCATCACGATAGCTTCTGATCTTGAACTTCACCATGCACTGCTCATTGACCAAAACTTTGTGGTCCTTCTACAACCACGCAATCCGATATGGATGTGGATGCCTTTCCCTTTTCAGCTTCAACTTTGTAACCATCTCTTTGGACACCAGATTATCAGTGCTGCCACTATCAATAATGACCTCACAACATTTGTCTTCACACTTGCACCTTGTGCGGAATAGATTCTTCCTCTATTCTGGCTCCTTCTCTTCAGTCACCATGGCTCTTCTAACCACTAGGGCTTCTCCCATTTCAGCATCATCTGAATGCTCGGATTGAGCCTTCTCATCTGTATGTGCAACCCTTCCATGACCTTTTGACCTTCTATATGTCCTTCCTTGGTGTTGTGGACATTCATAGGCCCGATACCCTTCTTCACCACAATGGAAACAAGTTCCTCTAAAACCACCTCTTCTGAGTCTTGGCCCAGATCTTCCTCGTCCTCTACCCCTTTGATCACCATTGTTTTGATCACGTGGGCGGTAGAAGTTATCATTCCTCAGACCTCGACTAGTACCCAAATCTTCATTTTTCCTTTCATCCTCATTTCGGCTCCCATAAGATCTTCCACTACCTCTTCCACTTTGACCTCCTCGGCCTTTTTGCTTGTTGTCAAATCTTTTGTTCAGCTTCTCAAATTTTAAAGAAAATTGGTATGCATTCTCAATGGTGGTCATTCTGACCAGGCTTAGCTCCTCTTGAATGCTCGGTCATAACCCATTAAGATAATGGGCTACCTTCTCCTTGTTGGCCTCTGCATGGCCTATTCTGATAATCATCTTATGAAAATCTTTCGTGTATTCTTTCACATATCTATTTCCTTGCTTCATTCCTTGCAATTTCTTCAGCAGATCTAACTCGTAGTCCACTGGTATGAACTGCTTCTTCAGTTTCTCCACCATGTGATCCCAATTGTTGATCTTTCATTTTCCTCTTCGATTTCTCTCCAACTAGACCTCTTTCCTCCAAATATTGGCATGGCCCTTCAACTTCCTTTTTGCAAACTTAACCCGATCTAGGTCCTCTACTTCTTCATACTCAAAGTATTCTTCTAGCTCGTTGATCCAATCGATCAACTCTTTCAGGTTCAGACTTTTGGAATAACTGGGGACTTCTATTTTGGGTCTTTTTTCGATCTTTGAAATGACCCTAATCAGCCGCATTTGATCTTTATCAATAGCTTCTTCTTCCTCTTCTACATCTGTATCATCCACCTCTTCTTCATCCTCGCTTTCTCCTCTTCTTCCTAGGTCTAACCCTCTTCTCATTTGTTCTTGCAATGCATCAATTTGTCTTTGGAGGGCTATGAAACCCTCGGCCGCTAATGGATCTCTTCCACCAGCATTTCTGCCACCTCTGGCACCACCACGCCTACCAGGCATTACTCTCAAAGGCATCTTGAATACCTCGAACCCACAACCACGGTCTTGGTGCAAACTGCCTCATGATCGGCGATCTATTCACACGCTTAAGAAAACCTGCTCTGATACCACCTGACGAGGGAGCAAACCCGAGTCACAGAAATACACTCACAAAATAGAGAATAATATTTTCTTATTAAAATATGGAACTCTTACATGCAGAGGATCACAAATCCTTAGCTCTGCGATACATGCAAATTGCAAACTTACAGAAAATTACCCAGATCCCCTTTCATAGCATGCAAACTTCTTTCCCAAAAAAGTTTTTCAAAAATTAGAAACAAGCCCCTAAATAGACCCATTTCGGTTTGGAACCAAAAACAACCTTCAAGATAATATTTTTGACGGTTTGGTGCCAAAATTACAATTTGAAATTCAAGTTTAAATTCACAGTCAAAAATTAGCACATTTCTAAAATATGCACCATCTTCCGGCAGCCATAACTTTTAATCCGACCGTCGGATCTTCAATGATAATACCTTTTCAGAAAGCTCTCGAAAAGACGATTTTTTGCAAAGTAGGCCTTCGGCAAACTACTTTGGCATTTCCGCAATTTTTTAGGCCCATCTAGGATCATTTAGTGCCCCAAACTGAGCTCGGAAGGTTTTTTAGGGCAAAAAGCAGAAACTGAAACTTGAATAACTTTCAAGTCGTGAATGATCTTGACCTGATTCTTTCACCAAACTGTGTATTTTTCCATCCTGAACCTTCCCATAAATTTCTGTCTTCCCACAACTTCAAATTCAAACCTGCTAAAAATAGCAGTTGAGCAGAAAAAGCAGAAAAGCAGTTATGAAAGTTGTAACTCTTATTTGACGAAAAGGGTATCTAGAAATGCAAAATCATCTACAAAAAGAAAACAACATGAACAAAATGGAAATCCTCTTTTTGGGTGATGCAATATTTCCCTCACACCATTGGATGCTCCTGCATCAATTTCACATTGGTCAGTGGCATGACTCTTCTCACAAACTTGTAAAACTTTAAATTTTTCCAAAGGGCATTCTCTTAACAAATGTTTGTTGTGACACCTGGGACAATAGATGGATAACGTCTCAAGATTTCATGTTTTGACCTATATTCCATCCAATGTGGTGTTTAACTAAACAAGAATGTTAGTTTTAAGATTGGCTATATCCTCACACAGTTTGCCTATTTCATTGGAACCTTTAAAAAGAGTATACTTTTGAATAACTCCTCGAGTACAAGAGAAATTTTGACATAACTTAGTGATATCATCGAGTCCCAGTTGGGACACATCTCCTTTTCCTATTAAATTCAGGATCCTTCTGGCATCTTCATCAAGACCTTTGAGAAATATGGTCTTCAAAATCTCCATACTTATGGCTTCTCTGCCACATCAAACTTAGACAAGAATATGAACCTATCTAGGTAATCTTCTAGGCTTTCATCTTCATTCTACCTTAGTTTGAACAATTATTCTTTCTTATCGCTAACTCTCCAATAACTTTGGTATTTATCTAGAAAAGAAGACTCCATGTCATCCTAAGAGGTTATCAACCTTGAAGCTAATCCCATAAACTAGCGCATTGTTGCATCTTTTAGAGTAGAGGGAAAAAGCTTCAGTTTCTGGTTATCTTTCTTGTAGTCATATGTCAAGCACAAGACTTTAAACTCAAATAGAAATTGGCCAGGGTCTTCAGAAGACAAACCTCGAAAGGTTGGAAAGAAGGCTAGTGAAATATTTTTCATAGGTGTCTCATCATCTACATTGATAGCAATAGGATAAGTGAATGTGTATGCTCCTTGTGCTAGGTTAGCGACATTTCTATGATCACCCATGATGTTGAAAAGAATGTGTTCCTCTTCAAAGGTTTTCTCTAGGTTATGCAAAGGAATATCCTCCTCTGCAAATGTTTGTTCTACTAGGTGATTTTATGGAGTATACAAGGAGGTCTTAGGTTGATCCTACTTGATCAATTCTTCAATAAGTTCGTGAGCTGAGATGTCCTCCTCCCTACTTGTGGTTGGTATGTCTTTTGGGGGGGAGTTTCATATGAATCTTCCTTGGGGGCCTCATTTCATGACCATTCAGAAAAAGAAGCCTAGTGACTATTTTTATTCCTAAGAGAGGTATTCAATCAATCTCCCACTAACACTAGAAAAGGAAGGTCTCCAGAAATAGTGCCAAAAAGTGGCAGGTTGTCGATAGGTCCTATCGTCTTAGTTAAAAAATCCACCAAATGTATTGTCCATGTAGTGTTCGGTAGCTATATGCAATAGGAAACATCTCAACTAACTCTCTCAAGTTTTCTAAATATTTGGAATAGTTGAAAACAAAACTTAAACTAGAAAGAGGCCACTAAACTAGAAAGTAGGAAATTATTCATCTAGAAAGCATAGAACAATTAAACTAGAAAGCATGTTTATGTTTAAACTAGAAAGCATAAATGATTAAGCTAGAAAGAAAGTGAATTACTTGAAAAGGAAATGATTGTAATGAAACTATAATAACTATTAACTAACATCTAACTACCAACAGATAACAAACTTAACAACGTACAACTAATGACTAGAGTAGATGCTCTAGAATTTTAGATAATAGAACTAAAGACTATAAAATCAAACTACAACCTGGAGGAATAACTTAACAGTGCTTGACACACATAAAAAAAAATTTACTCACACTTATCATGTACAAAATAAAAACAACATAATTGAAAATAAAATACTTATCTATCTATTCTATAGTCCCTTGAGTGGCCAGCTCTCAGGTACTACTACGCTCAACTCAGATTACATAAACTTTGTATCCTCAAAATTAATCCATCCAAAGTAATTTCATTGCACAACAATAATAACTTAGAATGAGATAGGAAAAGCTTGTTTTATTCATATCAAAAGTATATCTCAGAAACATAGTTTAAGAACACATTATATTAGCATAACAATATCTAGTATCATTGTTTCTGGTGGTTACATATTTATATAAAAATTCATAACAAAATCCTATAATTTAGATGACAAAGATCACCACTGAAAAAGTCTTCAAAAAAAATTAACTAACTAGTCGACTTAAGCCCATGACATAAAGCATTAAAAAGACTCAGAGTGAACCATAAAGTCTTTGAACAAAAATAATAATTTAAAAGACTCGGTCCACCATGCATTTCCTAAAATTCTGGCACCTAGAGTTTCGATGCTTGTCTTCAATTGCTTTGAAGTCTACTTTAAACCCACTTGGCAAAGCATAATAACTGATCGTGTATAATGACCTACTCAATACTAAAATCTATACCATTATGTTAGCGTTGGTCAACTTATTTCAGTCAATTTTAGAAAATAAAGACTACATTTTTTCAAAAAAATTAAGCAATTACTAATCCTAAAGATAAATAATTGGTAGGGTGAAAATGACTTGGGAGAAACAAGGAAGGGTAATTGTATTAGTATAATTATTAGTTTATTTTTACCTCATCACAATGCATTTGTCTTGACCAATTGAATTGAATGCAAACAATTTTAAAAAATTATAATTCCAGAAATTAAAACTGAGATCTGAAAACAACAAGATATAAAGTAGACAGAGCTAGCTTTATGCTCAAAATTTTGATGAGAAAAAGACCTATACAAGGAAAAATTTCAATAGGATGAATGGGTTTTTGCACAGGGCTTGAAAAAATTAAAATATGGGTTTCTGATTTGACACATTAGGTCTCTAATTCAGATTGCAGATAGGCACTTTCAGTTATAGATTTCTAGAAATTTATGATGAAATGCAAGTGCAATTTGATGAAAAATAACAAGAAAAATGGAAACTTTCTAGATGGAATTTTGTGTGAATTTTATTATGTAAATGACTGAATGATGCTAATATGCAGACTACTATGTAATATGTATGTAAAATTTTAGATTTTTGAGATTTTAAACAATACAGAATGCAATTTTAAAACCCTAAATGAGATGCAATGCAAACTAATGCAAAATACTAGATCTAGGGTTTGAAGGACCACCAATTTTAGACATCTTATAGGGAAAGAATGTTAGGTTCACTAGAATGAAACATAGAAAAATGGTGGATTTGGATGAGGGTTCACCAAAATGATATGATGATTTAAGACACCCATACCTGCACTTTTCCTATATTTCATTAGAAAAAGATATCTACCAAAGGTAGGATTTAATTTCAACTTTGAGGTGATTCAACCCTATTGGGAAGGATCTTGATGTTTTCTAATCATAGAAAATGACTAAAATGACTGAAATGCACTTTTGGGAGATGAAAATAAAATAATTAATGAACTTAATTATATGATGTAAAACTTGAAATGCAAAGTATTTAGATAGCATGAACATAAATAGCAACTTTCAGGTAGATCTAAGAAGGGTAGACTGATGTGTACCTAACACAAAAAGTGGGTTTTGAGTGTCCTTCAAGGATAGATTCACCTTAGGGTGAATGGGTCTCTGTAGAAGGGTCCAAAATCTAATTTCATAGTCCTCTAATTCTGGATCTAAGCTCTCGATTTCTCTAGATTTCACAATGGGAAAGCCAAAAATAAATTCTTTAAATGAATTTCTATGGCTTGAAAACAATGATGACAACTTTGACAACTTTGCAAAAATGCTCCTTTGATCAATCTTCAATCTTTCTTCACCTAAAAATCTGCAAATACAAAGAGAGGGAGAACTTGTTTGTTTTTTAATAGGAGTTTGCCTTAGTCAAACCCCATGTTGGTAATTAAACCTTGTTAATAAAAAAATGAAAAAATTATAGGAATTTGATGAATGAACAATGCTATGTCACAACTCACCAAACCCTCAATGACTTCCCTTAGAGGACTAAAGTCTAACACATCTCTCTAAGGTCTAGATCTTGTATGAAATGGCTTGATTGGATGCTTGATTTGACACTTGATTTGATGTTTGAATGCTTGAAACCTACATCACAATGTTAGCTCCAAAAGCATAACATGAACACACATGAACTTTGATATGATGATATGATCTTGATTGCTATTGTAGATGACTGATAAATCCACTTTTCAATGCTCTTGACAATAATTTGTGCTTTTGTGATTGATTTCTTAAAGTATTAGATTGCTTAGCCTAGAATTTGATAAAAATACCTTGTATTTATAGGTGTTTATCTAAATTCCCAAAAATTAGATTCCAAAATTTGTTAGTTGAGACTTGAATTTAAATCATTAAAATACCACCAAAAAATATTAAAAATTGGGTCTTGGCACTTAAGGAGGACCCATTCGTGAATGGTTCCTATGACCTAAATCTAGGACACACAATTTCCAAGGAAATTAATTTAATGTTGGAAATTGTTTAATGCCAGTTTTCTTTTCAAAAAACAAGAATAATAAGGCTTTGTAATAGATAATTTGGTCAATTAGAAGCTTAATTAAGTCCAATTAATTAAGGGACCCAAACATAGTGTGAAAATGTAAAGGTGTAATTTTTTCTACACTACAGGGGCATGGGTGGTTTGGGCAAGACCACCTTTGCCAAAAGATTATATAGCAAAAGATCCATGTACATAAAGAGTTACATTTTTATTTTTGATATCAAAGAAGCCAAAGGTGTGTTGCACAAGAAGTAGATTCAACATGTAAGTGAAACATTTGACAAATATAGAGGAAGGTAAGGCAATTCTTCCAAGACATTTTAGGTCTTGTAGGGTGGTTATTATTATGGATGATGTGAATCTTGTGGATCAATTGGATGTTCTTTTACCTACAAAAGACAATCTTGGAAGAGTTAGTTTCATGATTGTGACAACACGAGAACGTCGAGTTCTTAATTTATCTTGGTTCATATCCTCTGTATATAAAATTAGAGCATTGGAACCATGTAATGCCAGGCAACCTTTTTCTTGGCATGCTTTTCTACAACCTTCTCTTCTTGGTAGATTTAAGGAGCTTGTTGAAAAGTTCTTAGAGGCTTGTCATGGATTGCCCCTATCTCTCAAGTAATTTGGAGCACAATTATATGAGAATTTATGCAAAGAATATTGGGAGTCTTTGCTTCATAAGATCTCAATAATATTGCATGATGATATCAAAGAGAAACTAAAACTATGTTATGATTCCCTTGGTGATGAAGAGAAAGAGGTATTTCTTGATACTACTTATTTTTTATTGGAGAAAATAATAGTTTCGCAATTGAATTCTGGAATGGATCATGGTAGAGTGGTCTATACAATTGACAAAGGCTTCTAAGTAAGTGTTTAATTGAGCTTGGCCATAAAATTTACACAAGAATGAATGACCACTTAAGAAATCTAGGAGGAGAAATAGAAAACCAACATTCGCCCTACCAACTTTAGTCATCCAAACAAATTATTAAAGCCGGCAAAGAAACTAAAGTAAGGTTAATATTTTCTTTTATTGTGTAAACAACCAATAGAAAAAAAAGCATTTTTTTTTCTACAAGGTGTGTTGATCTTACAGGTTAAATAGCTTATTAAAAAGAAAATCTCGCTAGCCCTTTTTGCAATCAAATCAACCTAACTTACCTATTTATTATGTATGTGTTTTTGAAAAGCCAATGACTTTATTTCAATTTTTTATTTTTATTTTCAGAAAGACAATTTGATTCGAGGAATTCATGATGTCCCAATTGGAATAAAAAAGTGGTGGTTGGATGGTGTATGGGTTGTCTGTGTTTCAGGGTCGCTTGTCACAGGTGAAATTCACACTTAATACAAGTAGAAGGATGTCTGGATATGTGGTCGTGCCCAAAGTTTGTCAAGATTTTGATCTTTGCACGATTAACTTCTCTCGGAGAATTTGAAGTAGAAGGTTGTGACTGAATTAGGGAAATTCAAGGTTTAAAATATTACACAAGATTGGAAATATTGAGACTACACACCTGTTGGGAGGTGTCAGGCATAGAAAATTTGCAGCAGATGGAGAAATTGAGGTTGGAACTGAGAGCGAACAGGGGATTAGCTATTGAAAGTTACATTCAAACGATACAGGTAATAGTTTCTAGGAATAAAATATTTTAATTATCTTCATGTCTAATCGTGCATTGACTAACTGAATATTGTGCAAGGAATTTTCAGAAATGGCCAGGTGAAATAATGTTATGTGCACAGGCGGTCCCTGATGCGACATCACTTGTAGACTCCTTCAAACTTGGGCTCTCCCTGAATCTCTGTGTCAATGAATGATTCTCTAACTATAATATTTACTCTGATCTAGAATTGTTGTAAAACCATTCCTCAAATGGCAAGGCCATTATGCAAAGTTTTGTTATAAATTATTCTTCTTCTTCACAAAGGAGAATTGGTTTAAGTTGTACTGCTGAGACAAACACCAGTCCAATAGATTAGATTAACATTGGACAGGGTAGATAGGTATCTTCACTACAACACTTTTAGCCTCTTGGCAATCTTGTACAACCTCTAAACTAAGTTCCAAAGTCTGTACACTTGTTTACAGTATGGTCCTATGGGGGGTTTGTGCATCTATTTTCATGGAGCTGGTGGTCTCATGGGGACAAAATAATTATGCTACAGGATTAATTAGTATCTTTTTCCTGAAAAATAACAGACCCTATCTTTTAGGACCGCAGATTTCAGCTAGTGAAATTGAGGTGGTGCTGAAATTTCCCCTATAGCTTAGGAATTTTTTCTGCCACTTGTCAATCATCTGAAATTTTAAATTCCTATCAGAAAATAAAAATGGGAGCATTTTTACTTATTTATTAATTCTTATCAAAGCACTGCAGTTCATTCCTTAAATTTTGGAGCTTAAAATTTTAAGTTGAATTGCACTATTAGAATCATGAGATCTGCACTATTAGAATCATGAGATCACTAGCTTTAAAATATACCTAAAAAATCTCAGCAGCACCCACTACAATTTTTTAGGAAGCCCCCACCAATGGACCTTACCCTTAGAAACCTTTTGTAGATTCTTAGCAAGAGGCTCACCTAGGTGACTTACCCTTAAGGTGTACAATCACCCAAGTGACCAACATTGGAAAAAATGGAGACCCAATTCTTGAAAGGGATGATCCTATGTCCTTTTAATTCATGTGATTTCTTTCAATTCAAGTTAATTAACCTCTTATTTTACATCTGATTGAGAGTTTTTTCTTATTTGAAATAAAAAATATTCCAACCTATTTCTCTTCTCTCAATCAATCTATTGTTTACTCTAAATTATTCCTTGGTGATCTCTCAATCATTCTCTTGTTTTTTCTCAATCATTATTTTTGAATTTCCTAGTCAATCTCTTTGTTAGCTCCCAATAATTTCATCCATTTATACTGTCTCTATGTCCTATATATTACCTCCTATCCTTTGGTTGTAAGAGAGGTTGTGTACTTCTACAACTTGGCTTTCTTTTGTAAAAGTCTCTCATTTTCTAGAATCACCATGAGGAAAGTTTCCATTTATGTCCCTGCAACCTCCCTTAGAATCTTCATGCTTGTATAGGACCAAGTGTGTCTTTTCCATTATTATTGAAGCTTTAAAGCCCCCACCTATTATTTTTAACTTAATGTTCGATCTGATTTAGAATCTACCATCTCTTTCTAGGGAGGCTAATTATTGTATTTGCATTGTTTCCATCCTTTCTTAGAGTTCTCATTCCCCTATTGAATCATCTTTGGAGGACCAATTTCATGTGATCTAACCTCCATTAAAATTTTTATGCTTGTATAGGAACTCATGAGATTTTCACATATTTTTTGGTGAAAAATTCTTATCTTTAATCATCCCATCACTTGAATTATCATAATATCCCCTTATTCATTCATATCAACAAGTGAAGGGATCAAGTATTGAAGAGGAGGATGCATAGTTTGGTGTGTCCTTGAGGACATAATCTAGGCTCTATCACTACTTATTGATTTATGGGTTCATTATTTGCTTTAGAAAGATATTTAGATTAGTAAGTAGTAGACACTCACACCCTTTGGGAAATTAAAATTGTTATTTTATCTTGCTTAGATTAGTGTTTCATTGCTTTACTAGATATATATTTTATTTCTAGTATTTTTAGATTAAATATATTTTTCTTTAATTAGATTAATTAACATTCAAAATGTGAAACTTGAAAGGGAAAAAAATAAAGAAAATTACTTCAAGAAATGTCTTACTAGTTTCTCACTTATAAAATATTTTCAATTTTGGTAAAGTATATAATTATATCACATTCAAAAATTATAAAAATACAAAAATAAATTTGCAGTCATACAGATTGAGATTGCATTCAAAATATGATTAAAATTGTGTGCATGACAATGTGTTCGAAGTGAATGATTTAAGCAATAAAAAACAAACACTCAAGATAAGGCTAAGAAATATCAAACTAACATAATGTGTCTCTCGTTGAGGCACATTTTCCCATGATAGTTGATTGGATGTGTGTTCAATGGAATTTTGGCAACATAGCACTACTAAATTACTCAAAGTTGTAAGATTCTTCAAAAATGGCTAAGATTTAGCATATCAAGTGAGGGAAGATGGATGGAGGGTTGAGATTGATTCAGAGAAGATCAATGATTAAGGATGGTTGAGACATCTCAACTCATGAGATGATGCCAAGTGGCATCATGAGAAGAGATGTGGGGGAGGTGATCTCCTGAGCCCTAGGATTGTTACAAGTGTCACCATGTGAGGGCTTGAGAGGGAGATTGTACTTCAAAAAGGTATTACGTGGGTATGGAGAGGATCAAGGTCATAAAGGCCTTGTGTCCTACATTCCCAATGTATGAAAAGGAGGGGAATAAAATAATTCAAAATTCCTTTTGGATAATTTTAGAAGAAAGACCCATGTGCCTAAACTACATTGGGTCTTCCCAAAAGGGGAAAATTTAATGAGGAGGGTGTGTGAGAGGATAAGAAATAAATGGAAAGGGATTAGCCCTTTCCTAATCCTAAGATTAGAAATATGAAAATGATTAGAGGGGATTAGGTGAAGATTAGGATTAAAGGTAGGTGATTAGTGAGCAAGTGAGAAAAATTGGGTGATGTGACATGAGGTGAGAGAAAAAGAGAATTAAATAATTTTATTTAATTCATGTGAGGAAATAAGATGACTAAACTAAATAAATAAATATATTTAATTTAGGGAGGAAAGGGGATAAAGATAATGTAAGCAATTAAATCAAGTATTTGTTTTAGGACATTAGAAGATTTTATGGATATACTAACAATATTAATTAAATAATTAAATATTATTTAATTAATGCAGATGAAGGGGGATTGGATGAAATACTGAGAAAAAATTGACCAAATGTAAGTTTTCAATTTTAGGTGTCTACAAAAACCAAAAAACATAAAAAATTAAGAAAAAATTCCCTTCATTTCATCATGAGGCGCATACATTCAATAAGAATATAAGAAAGGGAGCTCTCAATTTCATCAAGAGGAACATAGCACACAACACTGAATATTAAAAATTAAACATTCAATGATCAACTATTCATAAAACAGCTTATAATCCTTCTTGAATTTTGAATTCACACTAAATGCATGAAAGAGTGACACAAGACTAGTTATAGATAAAATAATGGAAAACCTATCAATTCAAGTGAATCCTACCAAATAAACAAGCCCAATAACAAGTAAAAAAAGGAAAATGAACAAAAAATGAAAAACTATGACAAAGAGAGGAATTTCTAGCAAGGGAATTTAAACTACTAGACGAACGAAATGAATTGGAAGAGAAAATATTGAACAAGTTTCACCTCCTTTTGCTAATGAATTGAATAAAATTAGAGTGACTGACCCTCTAGATCACATCAAAATAATAACAACAATAAAAGTATCCAACATTCACTAATAACATCAAAAATATATCTATAGATTAAACTAAGAAAATCACATCATCAATACAACTAAATAGATCTTATAAATAGTATAATTACCATCTATTATGTTTCACTTTCCCATAAACATAACAAACCATTGGTCTAGCTCTTATCAATAGAGGAATGTCTAGAGGGTATGCCTCTAACAAGGGTGTGGTTAACTATGCTATGTTAGAGTTTGTCTCACTCAAATTATGCATGGGTGGATTTTGAATAACACATATTCTAGTGAAACCAACATGAATAAAAAATCCTTCTAGTTAAACTTGTTCAATTTATTTTCTTCATTCTTGGTTTTTGCTTCTCTTCACATCCATTTCATTTTTTTGTGGTAATTTTTGCATACAAAAAATATGATAGAATTAGACAAGGTTCAAGGTTAGGTCCCCTCTAACAACCCTACTAATCCTCATTTTGATAAATATCATTTACTAGATCCCATGAAACCAATCTCAAACTACTACAACTTTGAATATTTTGATTCTAATGGTGAGAGACTATAGGCATAACCTCAAATGTTGGTATGGGAAGATATAGGTGCAAAGCAAAGCAAGTGCAGGTGCAAGCGTAGGTGAGAGCAGAGCATTTGAATGCTTTGATGGTGAGGAACAATTGGGGGAAGATGGAGAGGTGGATGGTTGGCATGCCCAAGATGGGCTTCTCTCATTGGGATCTCTAGGTGCATGGGGAGGAGTTCCTTCAGCATTGGTGGGAATTTCTTCTTGCCCTCTCGGTGGGTGTTTTACCTTTTGCTTTTCCCTCGATGGGTTTGGTGTTGTGTTTAGAGCTGGTTTTTTTGGCTCTTTGACAATGTGGTTTGTTCCCTCTTTTCCACCCAAGGCGATGTGGGTGGAAGGGGGATTTTTTTTTTTTGCAAAAGTTGTTGTTGGTGATTGTGGTGGTGTGAGGTCTCTCTCGGTGGGTTTCTTTTTTGTTGTTTCTTTAGATTTCTATGCGGTGGCTAGTGTTGGGTGCTACTCTACACTTTCTTCTGTTTCTATGGTGCCATTGCGGTTGCCTCTCTTACTTTTCTTTTGGCTACCTTCTTGGCTGAGGGTGTGTGTTGGTCTATCTAAGGAGGGTTGGTTGTGGATTGAGCTTATTTTTTCTCTGACTCGATGTAGTTGGAGGGCTTGGGGGTTCTTAGTGTTGGCTTGTTCTGCTTCTTATTTTTCCTTGGTCTTCCTTTGCTTCTTCCTATGGCTATTTTGGTGGTTGTCTGTTGTTTTCTAGTTGCCCTCTTTTTAGGGTTTGTGGGAGTGCATTGGTGGCTTTAAGGGAGTTGGGTTATTGTTTGGGATTTTTTTTGTCCCTATTTGGCATAAAAGGGAGGCTTGGGGGTTTTCTTGTTGGCCTAATTTGCTTCCTGCTTCCTTCTTGTTGACTTTCATTTCTTCCTTGTTCTCTCTGCTAGTTTGTGGGTTGCTTGTGTGTTTTGGTACCCCTTGTGCTCCATGATGCTCATGTTTTTTATGGGGTTGTTATGTGCCTGTGTGGATTTGTGTTTCTGCTCTGACTGGGAGTGCTCATCATTTGTTTATGTGATGGTTTTTGTGATTGTCTTAGTTTCTTTGTCCCCTTGGTAGAAAAGTGTTGGTCTCACTATTTTTCTTCTTGGGAATCTTTGGGTTACTCTAGCTTTTCCTATGGTGGTGGTCCTATCTTCCATTAAGGGGGAGATGGATGTGGCGGGCGGTGACCTATCTCTTATAGAGGTGGAGCGGGATGCTAGTGGTTTTGTTTAGAAGTGTTGCTAGAGGGCTGATGAAGCCCTGCTTTGTGGCTACATGAGAGTTGTTGGTGGCCTTTCTGCTGGCTTCTTTTCTTTATCTTCTATAGAGGTGGAAATATTGAAAAGTAAGTTGATATTTGTGGTGTTCACCCTCAAGGATAGGGGGTGTTGTAGCTATGATGGTATGGTAGAGCTTGGGTTTCTCTCCTATAGAGGTGGAGAGTACAACTAGTTTTTGAAGATCATTTTTGGAGCCTTGTGCATTTGTGGTGACCTTTCCTATAGAGGTGGAAAGGGTGTTTTGTTGGGCTTTGATACTTCTATTATTGGTGCTTTGTTCCTAATCTATGTTTTTCAAGTTATCTTCTTGGGTTCAAAGTCCCGACCAATTCCTAGATGTACAAGGTTGTGGATCCCTTCAAAATCCATTGATTTGGGTTTAAGGTCCCAGCCAAAACCTTGTCTTAGTGGGTTGTTGGTCCTGTCAAAACCAATGGGTTGTAGTGGGTTTTTGGTCCTATCAAAGCCAATTATTTCAAGATTCATGTAGAATCTTGGGTCTTTTTTGGGCAGCCTGTTAGCTTTTGGCTAGTTGTTGGCTTGTTGTTTCCTTGTTTCGCTATTGGTTGCTTTTGAATCTATCCTTTGGGTAGCTTGTTCATCTTTGTATGGGTCTGGGGTCCCCTCAAAACCTGATGGTTTCTAGTCCATTCAAAACCTATTGTAAATGGTTTTGGGTCCATTCAAAGCCTGTTTTTCCTCTAATCAAAAACTTTGTAACTTTCAACATCCTATCCTAGAGTCAAGACACCATATTTTAACCAAATAATAAAAAATTAGAGCACACATAGTTCCCATTCAATTGGATATCCATTAATAATACAAAACTATTACTAGTTATAGAGGCATGACCAACCAAATGGATAATGAGGTGAGCCATCCAGAAAGACATTTGGAATATGTTTGAGAAACTTGTGATGATGTCCACATTGACTATCAAGCTAAAAATTTGTAGGCATGTCACATATCATAGAACCAATGGATACACTCAAGACCCACTCCACAACTACAAACTTGAAGGTGTTAAAACCAATGAATAAATAATAATGAGATTGGCCCAGCAATATCATATCTACCCTATTTCAATAGATCATGAGACTTGAAGTTGAAAGTGTCATAGAAGTTCTTAACAGTGAACTTGAGGAAGTGCCTAGATCTCCAAACTGGTGATCACATGTAAACCCATTTACCCTCTTTAAAAATGATTATATGGGGTAAAATTAAAATACCCATTACATAAATTTTCTTATATAAATATCAAAAATGAATCTTTTGTGACTTCCTTACCCTCATCTTATAATACAACATAATTAAACCAACTAGGGGGTCCCATCCTTTCAAAATCTAAACAATCCAAGTCTGATAATTTCCACTCATAATTGAAACTAATAAAATCTATTTATTGTTCAAAATTTGAACACTAAGTCAACTAGATTTACAAACTTTATATGGTACTAATAACTAGGAATGGTTTTCAAAGTAGAAAACATAAAACAAGCTCTACCTATTGGACTTATGTTTTGGGAAACTAATCCATATGGATGTGCACAACCTCTTTTCAAGAACATATATTGAGTGTTTCAAGAAGGAATTGGAACACATAATTCACAATACCATGTTTCCCAATTCTCTTATTGAACTTGCCAAGTTACAAGGAGTAGGGGACCCTAGCTTGCTTATCAAGTCCAATACAACAATAGTTTGAGAACTTGTCCTTAGAATGGAGTGGCCACCAAAAAAAAATGAATAACCATGGATGGAATTTCCTTGGATTTATATTATAAGATTCCTAAGGACTGAATAAATTATTTTCAATATCTCATTGGCGATTTTCTTACTACCTTTGAGATTAATAAACTAGTTAGTATAAGGATTCAATAATTCTTAAGTGTTAAGAAAGATGTAAATGAATTAGTATCCCATTTCATCATGGGATGGAGGAAGGTCCTCTACTTATTTACCTAAAATTTTATAAATATTCTCTTTAAATTACTTTTAAAATATATTAGGCCATCATTCATAGTGGATAGAAGGAATATAACAATGGAAGACTAGTTAAAAAAGATAATGGAAAGAAAAATATCTCATGCCAAATATTTTTTAAAAATAATTGTAGTGACACTACCAATGGGGTGATATAAATTCAATGGCCATTTATAATAATAATAATAAATAAATTGTATAATAATTTTGTCAAAATAATTATAACTTACGGAATAAAAATATCAATGTTAGTGACTATCGATCAAATAACAATAACAAGAAAATAGGTAGACTAGGAGATTTGTCATACATCAATCATCATGACCCCTATCAAAGACCTAAAGAGTACTAACTTGATAAGTATTGTTCATTCCAAAATATAAGGGGTCACGACACTAAGTCATGCCAAGATTATAAACACCTTATATCAAGACATCCCAAGGAATAGTAGCAAATGTTAGTGTATATATTTTTATATTCACATGATAAAGAACATACATTGAAACGAAGTACCAAAACATGTGTTGACCAATACATGTTATTCCTTCTCAAAACTAATCAAAATAAGGTAATCTATACCACCCATAAACTTGGGAAAATTTGCATGGTTTGACCCTTTTAGACACCCTAGATTTTCTTTAGGATTCTCCTACTCATTCAAGTTTTCTTGATAATGTTCTAGAATTAGGCCATGAGATATGAACCATTTAAAGCCTTTACGTCAATAATGTAGTGAGTAATCCTAACACAACTAGCTTTCCTCCTAAATAAAATTATATTTTATTTTATTTTTAAAAATTACCTATTGATTATTAAACAGTTGAATGGGATGATTCTAATCTTTACCTAATGATCCAAGTTCCTCACTATTGCATTAATTATATATCATGATTGATGAAAAGTGTGCAATAAGTTTAGTCCCTCTTTCCATCATCAAAATGATTGGTTATGATAAATAATAATCACTCATACTAATGATATCCATAGAATATGGGATAATATTAATAATTTTATCATTGTGAATGTAATCTCACTATTACCATTGCTCCTAAGATACTATCAAAATATTATTTGTGATAGATGAAGAAAATTTCTACCATATGATTCTTGCATAACGTTTGATTCATGGAATGAGATCCATCATATATACCATATTTCAAGAAAACTACTTTCCTCACCTTATTCAAGTCCAAATAATCAAAGGAAATCTTAATTATTTTAGTGTTTATAGTGCTAGACAATCAAAAAAGAAGGATAGGTAAAATAAAAATCATAAAAAACTCTATGAGATAAAATGAATCAAGTATAAAATAACTTAGAATTAGTAATTGTGAACCTCTTACTAAATATGAGCATCAAACAAGAAATGATTATTATTATTTTGTGTTTTATCTAATCATCTTGATAAATCATTAGGGTGTTCAAATTGATGGTGAACTTCATAGCTCCTATAAATTGCTTGCAATCAAAAATCATATCACATGGATAGAAAAAAATAAATGATTATGCTATGCAATCTTGAAATAATGATTGATTCAAGAAATATATTGTACATGCATTAAATTAATTTGAATAACCTAGACAATTACAATAATGCATAATGAATGATTATAAAATAAAAAAACAAACCTAGATGAAACCATAGGTGAGTATTAACTTAGATCATGAAAAGTTTCCACATCATATTCTATGAGACAACGTGACCTAAAAATAGTTCAATATAATAACTAAAAAGAATTTTCTATGTTTACCTTAGAGTAAATAAGGTAAATGGGGCCTTATAATTAATTAATGATTGATTTATAGATATCTGAAATTGTCCTAGCCTATGAAGTAACATTTAGCACTATTTACCATCATTTCCTAATGATTAAATAATGTTCAATTATTTAATTATTACCTAATCTCACATTTCCACTATTAATTAAATGACTTTATTTTATTTAATTAATTTACCTTTTCATTGATCTTTTTAATTAATTAAATAAAGCATATTTATTTGGTTATGCCTTAATATTTATTGTGTCTTGATTAATTAAATAAAGCCTAGATTTATTTGATTATGTCAGTAATATTTATTCTGTCTTGATTAATTAAATAAATCCTATTTATTAGATTATGTGTTAATCTTTATTCTATCTTGATTAATTAAATAAATTTTGTTGACGGAATGAAGAAGCTTATCATTAATGAGGTGTCATTGATGCCAAAACTACATGATGGATGTCTATATTGTGTTAAGGATGATTTTAGAAGATTTATTTTGTAGGATATTTTGATCCACACACAGGAACAATCAAGTATTTTTGCTAAGTGTCTACACTGACAGTTTTAGTACACAAAGCACTTAGGTAATTTGGTTTGCATTTTTTCACTCTTATATAATTACTTTTGTAATTATAATATGTTTTTCATGGACATCAGTAGCATCTTAATTCAAAACTTCACTTGATTTCGATGAGTAGTTTGAAAGTTGAAAATAATAGAAGATCTATATATAGGGTTCACATAGTTCTCTGTGTAATGGCTATGACCTAACTGGTTTGCACTCTATGGATTTGAGTTAGACCTTTTTGTTTTGGTAGATAATGTTAATAAGTGTCAAGGCATTGTGTTTTCTAGTTGGCACAACATTTTGACGTCCACGAGTCCTATGGTGATGATCAATTGGAGTATTTTTCCTTTAGGTCCTATGCTTGACCAACCTAATGAATGTAAATAGTTGCAACACAGATTATATATGTGATGAAAATGTAGCAAGGAGCTATTATAGGTTGATGCCAACCTATATTACATGTTTTTGGGTGTGAAGGTATTTTGATTTGGATTGGGTGCCGACAAGGCACGTTTGGTATGTTTTAGGGCTGCATCTAATTAGGCTGACCTAATTAATGTTTGTGATGGATTTTGGTATATATACAAAGTTGATTTGAGTTTGTAGATATCAAATATGAATGTGTACGTGATCTAAATACAAGTAGTGATGCAAAATTTTGTAGAGTTGAGTGAATGAGTTGTGAAAATTGAGAAGATGTGTGTGAATATAGAGTTGAGTAGAGATTTGTAATTTGAGTTGAATAAAGTGTATTAAGTTAAATTTTTGAGCTTCAAAGGAATTTAATCCAAAACATGATAGATGCACTTTGTATCAGTTCAAATCTTGGTTTTGAAGCCACTTCTTTCTATCTTTCATTCACTGTGAACAATGAGTTCACTTGGACAGTGAGTCCACCTAACAGTGAGCCTTTCTATAATATCTTATAACCATTTATAACATATTATGAGCTAATCTTCACCGTGGTTTTTCCAAAAAAAAATTCCATGTAAAAATCTTGGTGCTCATGTGTTATGTGTGTGATGGGTGTTTTGTGCTTTCATTTATTATTATAGTTGAGTTGCTTTGGTAATTGGATTTTTAATTATTGGTTGGTTTAATAGAATACTAATTCACCCCCCCTCTTAGTATTACAAGTGTTCAAAAATTGGTATCAGAGCTTAGTTCCTTGGAAGAAGCTTGACCACTTTGGGAGATCTTGGAGATTCAAAACATGGCTAATAGAAAGTTTCCTATTCCTTTGGAAGAGATTCCTATTATTGGATACATAGAAGAAGACTCCATGCTTGATAAAGATGGAGAAATCAAAGTTTCTCTTGAATATCTTGAAAAAATTGAAGATGAAAATAGAGATCTAAAGGAAAATATTAAAGAATCAAATGATTGCATTAGAAAATTAAGAGAGAAAATCAAGAAGTTCAAAGAAAGGCATAAGGAGGTCAATGAATAATTGAAACAAGAAAATGAGAACATCACCAAAATGAAAGTGCAAGTGGAAGAAAAGAAAATAATTGAGAAATGTTTGAATGTAATGGTAAAATTCAAAACTAATGAATGCATAAGGCTTGAACAAGAAGTGGTAAATATTCAGATCTGGAGAAAGCAAGGAGTCATGAGGAAAAATTCAAAACAAGTTCTACAATGCTTGATGAATTGATTATAGGTTAGAAAACATCTAAAGACAAGGTGATGTGGGGCTTGAAAAAGGAGAAAGCTCAAAAGAAAATTAGACACCTAATGCAAAGAATATCAGTGAACCAAAGAAAATTGAAGAGAAGAACAATGGCAAGTTTTGGAATCAAAGAAACAATGTTAGAAGACCCCCTAACAAACAACCAAATGCTTAAAGGTACCTATATTTCAATGGTATTTGTTACTCTTGCAATAAATTTGGACATGGAGCAATGGAATGTAGAAGTAGAATGAATTAGAATGTTTCATCCTTTATTGGTCAATGTTTTACATGCAAGAAGTTTGGGCATAAAGCAAATTAATGTAGAAGTCAAATGATGAATGGGTATAACAATGGTAGAATGATTTAATATTTCAATGGATATTGTTATACATGTTATGGATTTGGAAACAATGTTAATCAATGCAGATATAGAATGAATGGAAGGATTTTTGTTTAAAGGAATGTTGTATGTCACAATTGCAATAGACCTAGACATATTGCTAGATTTAGCAGAAGAAGAAATACAAGGAAAGATACTTCAATAAAGAGAAATGAACCAATTAAAAAGATTGATCTAGTTGAAGTAAAGAAGTAAATGGAAAAGATCTAGAGAAAGAAAGAGGGTCCTAAGAACAAGGAAGAATTAGAGACTACAAATGAATTTTTACCAGCATCTAGTGCAAATAATTCCTCTAAGATTTGAACCTAGGAATTGGCTTAAGAAGAGCAATAATAGATAGTTAAATAACCCCTGGCTAATTAAGGTGTCATGGCTTGGCACGAATATATGTGATCGAGATGGATAGTAGATCTTTTGGAGAACACTCTGGAAGAAAATAAGCAAATGTAGAGATTTGCAAAGTGATTTAGGATTTATTGTTGCATAGAGAAGGGTTTTAACAACTTTACTATTTGGTGCATTGAATGTGAATTAGGGTGGAATCAAAGGGTTATATATATATCTATTATTTGTGGATTTCATTTTATTTTATGCATTTGGAGTGAGTAGAGAGAACTGAAGCAAATTCAAGAGTTCAAAGGCAATTTATGAAGCAAAGCATGCAAACCCTAGTTCTAGTTGAGCGAGAAAAAGATATTTACTATTGTCTAAAGCTGAAATAGAGTTTATTTTTTAAAGCATTTGAATTCAATAGAAATGGATACACCTACAGTAATGAATGTGAGTAAGAAACCTTGACTAAAATTCAAGAAATGACCCCTGAAAGTATTTGAGAATGACCCACTTAGAGCTATTTTGAGTATTCCATATAGGGTTTTACCTACATAAGATACTAGGGAATGCATCCATAGGAAAATGGAAGAGTATAACAACACAAGATTTACAGACCTGTGGATAGATCAATTGATTAGAGATGATTACAAAATCAAGCCTGAGTATGAAATGTAATACCCCTTGTGTTGTCTTTTTCTAATACTTTTCTCATGTTTTTTTATGGACTTGAGACTACGATGGTGATTGTTCACTAGTTTGACTTGTTGGTTAACAGTTTTTTTTGCATAGACAATTATGATACTCTCTTTTTTGATGTTAACAACATAATGATGCATGGTGTTTATCTTATCTAGTTATGATTATTATCTAGATGTGTTATTCAGTTGTTATGTGGACAAATTAATGCTTGCTTCATGATATCTATGATGATGTGTTACTATTTGGAGTCTTGGTGAGAGGATGGTGTAGCATCACTCGTTCACGAGTGCCCTGCTACACTGTGACTCCTCCTCACAGTGTGCATGTGATTGGATATATATGTTTCTTAACATTTGGTTTGATGTAGGATGCAGGTATTGGGCATCAACTCCAACCGCACTGTCAGGTCTTAGCGTGCCCTATAATCCCAATGGGTATGATGTGGAAAGTAGAGCTGACAAGAAAGTCCCTCATCCTAGTCCATCACCTCGTCATGTTGTTTGACGACATCGTCTATTGCAACCTCTTTCTTGTTTTGGTATCACTCTATTTGTTTCATTCGTTTCAATTGTTCATTTAATGTTGTTCTATTTTGTTGTTCAAGTTAATTAGTTAATTAACATTTTTTAATTATTTGGCATGGCCGTGGTTCATTGTCATTCTAGTATCATTTTGGGTTTTGTTGCTTGTTTTTTGTAATATTAATTTAATTAAAGTAATACATTAAATTATTAAAAGAATTTAAATAATTATTTATTATTTTAATTTGAAGGTTATTATGATTTATTAGTTTACATTATTATTTCATTAAAGAAAAATATGAAAATAAAACATAAATTTGTTTTGATAAATAATGTTCATTTTAAATATAATATAGTGGATTAATAATCCACTTATTAAGAAAGTTTATTTTTAAATTTAAAATATTTAGATAAAGAGGTGTTTAATAAATGGACATTGTGTTAAATATTATATTTGAAAGGATAAAATTAAAAAAATAATAATAATTAAAAGATTCACCATGTTTGTTATGATTTATTTAATATAAATAGTATGATATATTTGATATATTTGATAAACAAGTAAAATATTAAAATAAGGGTAGCAATATGATTTATTAAAGTTGATAGTGGAAGTTAGGTTTCTTATTTAACTAAAATGTAAAGATTTTCTAACAAGTGGTAAAGCTTGGGAAAGGTGAATTGATGAGTGATGGAAAAATGAGTTTTTAATCTTGCCACCTGTCCAATGGATTTACCAAGAAACTTTAGTGTAATACCTTAATTTATTTTGGAGATTTTGGTGAAAAGGTTACATTTGAAATTTTTACAAAAAAAAAATTAACTCGGATGGTGCTCTGGTAAAAAGATAAAAAAATTGTTTTTTCAGCCGAGTGAATTCTAGAAGGACCTATAGGATTCAACTCAGCCTGTCATCTCCATCTTCAAACATCGTTTCCAGGTTGGTTGCATTTGGTTTTACTTCATCTTATATATATATATATATATATTGAAATCATCTTCTATTAACAGTATGTTTGCTATGTCATCTCATAAACAACAAAATCAATATATTTGATTTGAATAGTGGTGGTGTCTAAATAGATATAATTACTCTTTAGGTTGTTTAGTGTCCATCTGATTAAAACACGCCCTAGATTTTAGCTTTCTTCATGCGATTGTTGATAGTTGAAGTTAGGTCTCTAAAAGTTTTTGGAGTTACTTATCTCCAACAATGCTCAGCTATCCATTCCAAACTCTCTATCTTTTTTTCTTTAGAGGCTGCACCCTTGAGCTTATGCTTTGTGTATATGTATAAAATTCTGAAAATTTGATAGATATCTTCCTTTTTCATGATACATATAAATACATTTGCAAAAGAAGTGTGATTTTATTTATGCTAGAGTATGGTGCAGATGTCTAAAACCTTGCTTGGCACCAAGTGTTGGGTGATCTATGTCGACTCGTATTAAATTACATTTTGGAATATAAATCAACTAGTATTTCTTTTGCTATTTTTTGTTCATGTCAATGGATCTTGGCTACTGTGTGGTCATTAGTTTAGTGTTTAAAAGAAGACTGTGATTTTTTTTTTATATTTATTGTTAGAGTTATCTTTTATTAGCTAATAATTTTTTAATCTTTAATTGATTATTAGTCTAATTTATTCTCACACTTAAGCTAAATTTAGGAATGTTTTATTAGTTGAGTTAATATTAGATCATTATGTGACATCTCATGTGATGTTGACACTTATCACATGATCTGATCTCTTTCTCATTTAGGGATTTTCTCTTATAAGCATTCAACCCTCATTGTAATTATTCATGAGAGAATATTTGTAGCTTTCATATCTTCTTGAAATTTTTCTCTCTTCTATAGCTTTTTCTTGTTGAAGAATATTGCATATATTGTTTTGCAGATCTCTTGCGTGGAAGGTATATTTGTTTTTTGTTTGATCTTGTGCCTTGTGGTTTTGTGCTTGTTTCACAATTCTAACATGGTATGAGAGCATGGATTCAGTGAACCCCTTCTCAATTTATGAGGTTTTTCTTCTTCAACAAGGGTTGAAGGCTTCAAATCTTAATCCCCTTTCCTTGTTTAGCAAATTTTGGACATGGGCATTTTTCGAAGCATTTTGGCATGCATCATACCTCTCCATTGAATTGAGAGCTACCGAAATAGTCAAGATTGACCTTTGTTTCATCAAATTTGGCTTCCATTTATCAGATTTGTGAGGGTTTGTAGTAAGGCATTTTTTGCCAAATCCAGGGGGTGCTTGATTTTTTGGAGCATTTTGAGCCCAAACAGACCTCACAGTTGTGTCCAAAGTGGCCAAAAACCTAAAGATCAATTGTAAACTCGCCTATATTTGGTCCGTTGACCTGAGGCAAAAAAAATTATCTCCAGGACCATACAACCTCCCAAGCACGAAAATCAAGGTTAAAAAATTAAAATATATATATTTTATAATTTTTCCTGCGTTTGGAAAAAATCATTTAAAAAATTTTCATTGAAAATCCTTTGTTTTGAAAGGCACACAGGTTTTATTTTTTTTTAAAAGTGTATTAAAAAAAAAATTGTAGTACCCGGGTTACCTGCCACCCTACGGTGGCAGGCCCTCGAGCCCCGCCTCCCACTAGTGGTGACTTTTAAGCCCACCGCTCAGCAACTTAAAGCCACTGGTCCAGCAGTTGGGGAAGCGTGGTGGGCTCCACCACTGCAAACAAATTTTTTTTTTAAATATATTTTTTTAAAAAGTAGTTTTTAATATACTTTTTTTCAATAAAAAATATATATAGTTTTTTATGCTTTTTTTTCTATTAAAAAAATAAAAAGGCATATTTTTTTTGCAAAATACTATAAATGTAGCCTACCTAGAGAATTTTTTTCCAACATCATTATATTTGGCAGACTTCTAGATTTGGAGGTTTTTTGACAAATTTGGTAGAGATCACTTTTTGCTCTTCTCAGCCCCTCTCCGTTGGGCTTTTCAATTTTGCACCTCAACTTCCAGATGCCATATCTTGGTCATATGGTGGTCTTTTTGCATGCCATTTTTTTTGAAATGGGGTGGAATTTTTCGCTCTTCACAGTGGTGTAGGTATTTTCTAGTTTTGAATTTTGGTTTTTTACAAAATTATGTTTTCTTAGTGCTGTAGTTGTTTAGTTCTCATTTTGGAGACTTTGATAGGCCATACCTTCTGCATCTAGATAGATTTTTGGGTGCCATTTTCTTTAAAGTGAATTTTTTTTCATGTAATTCATCATGGTGCTACTAGTTTCCTCTTTTTCTATCAGAGAATTGTATTTTCAACATGTTGTATTATTTGGACATTGTAGACATCTTTTTCATGCATGTTCTCTTTTGTAAACGCACTAAGATAAAGTGTCTCAACTTTGTATGTGTATTTTTTGGGATTCTTTCACATCACTTTGTGCCTTGTTGTACTCACACTATGATATAAAGTGCCATGGGGGTTGATGTTTGCCATTGTTTTCCTTCATACCTTTCTCATGCGTATATGAATTTTGTTTTTACATCCTTTCTATCTACTTGTAATTTCATGTTTGCACCTTCAGATGCTCCTAGTTCCTCTTCATGCACTACTTTTTGGCATTCAGTTTCATTGTACCTGTCATGCCTCTCCCTTTTTAGTATTATGGGGGGGTTTCTATTGTTGGTGCTAATGCTTCCTTGGTTTCATTGGAGTGAGATATTTATATAGTATTTCTTCCTTTTACTAGGTGGATGCAGTGATTGGTTACCCATGCATTTTGGTGAGATGGATCACTTACCATATGGACACTCTTGCATTCCTATTTCTAGAGGCAACCTTCATTTTCTCATAATCAGTTCTTTAAACTTTTGGTACCTTTGCCATCTGTATCTTTGAGTCCCAAGTGTTTTCCTTGGTTTTCCATTTGATTCAAGTAGTGTCATTGGGGGCACTCATACATATTCTTGTTTTTTTTATCCTGGTCATTAGATGTTTCAGAGGAGGTTCTTCTTTCAACATTTTAGCAGTCATTCTTTCACAGTGTTTGCAGCTTCATCATGCTTCTGTGGAGTTCTACATGTTCTTCTTTTTTAGGATGTTGTTTGGTTGGAGGCTTCTCAATCCTTCACACCTTGATTTGGAGGCTTTTTACTCCTTCAATCACCTTTGATCTCATTTTGGACTAGAGTTTTTCCCATGAGTTTTTCTATTTTTCTCTGCATTATAGAGATCTTCTATTTGTACATGGGTACCTTTCTTGGCCTTGTTTGTTGGGACCCATCATGCACTTTTTTAGGGTTTTTAGCTACTCCCTAAGTTCATCTTAAGGGAGGGTGTTAGATTTACCTTTCATTAGGTAATAATTAATTAATCTTTAATTGATTATTAGTCTAATTTATTCTCACACACTTAAGCTAAACTTAGGAATGCTTTATTAGTTGAGTTAATATTAGATCATTATGTCACATCTCATGTGAGTTGACACTTGTCATGATCTAATCTCTTTCTCATTTAGGAATTTGCTCTTATAAGCATTCAACCCTCATTGTAATTATTCACGAGAGAATATCTATAGCATTCATATCTTCTTGAAAGTTTTCTATCTTCTATAGCTTTTTCTTGTTGAAGAATATTGCATATATTGTTTTGTAGATCCTTTGCGTGGAAGGTGTATTCATTTGTTGTTTAATCTTGTGGCTCGTGGTTTTGTGCTTGTTTCACAATTCTAACATTTATTTATGTCGACTATATTGTCTTTGGCGCGTAGTGCCTCCCACCTCCAAGGCATCCTTTAATTTTGTTGTACACAACCTTCTGTTGTGGTCGCGCTCTATTGTTGGGGTTATTTACAATGGTCTAAGCTTGAAATTGGCAAATTTTAGATCTGTATATGAGTGATTTTATCAATTCAATGGCATTCTTTGTTTTTTTAGTGACTTCAAGTTGTGAATACGTTTGACATCTTCTGTTGGTTGAGCCCCATCACTTGGGGTTTACTTAGTTTTTATTTAATTTTATATGTATAGGTACTGGGAGTTTTGTTTCTTGTGTATATAAATTGATAAACAAATATGGAAATATGTAAATATAAATATGTGTGTGTGTATTTATATATTTATATTCTTTTTTTTTATTTCCATTGGGTTATCATTAAGAAAAGATGTGAGTAATTAAATGTTTATAGAGTCATTTAAATTAGTAAATTCAATTTGGAGGTTTAAGTTAAATGATTTAGAATAAGTTTTATATCGTGTTTGTGTTTAAATAAATGATTTTACAAGGGACAGGTAAATTGTGATATTGAAATGGTAATTTTATATATGTATTTAGATTTCATTTGCTATGAGTATGATGTCTCTATGTTGTTTTAAAAACATCATATTTAATACATTTAACTTTAAGCAGTAATTATTTTAAAACAAATATAATTATATTTATTTATATATGTATATGTTTTTAAATCATGATCTCAATTCAAAGAAATAGGTTTGTATAAAAAGCACATTTCATTAGTATTATGAGCAATTCATTCATGTCAAAAAATGCATAATTAGATATATGTGTAAATAGATGCATACACTATGAATTATATTTAAGAGTAATTAGTTTGGGAAAAAAATGCATGTAATAGATATTGTAAACTATGATTGTCTAGTTTTCTTAATTATCTAAAAGATGTCATTTTGGACATGTAATAAATATATTTGTTTATTTAAATATTCTTTAAAATTTCTTATGTGAGATTCAATTGTGTTTACATTCAGTAAATGGATTTTTATGTTCCCTTGATTGTTGCATTGTCCCCTTGTATTATTTTTAATTTAATGAAATTTCATGTTTAGTCTTGAGGGAACTTGTGACATTGAGATATTTTCTCCCCATTGGGAGTTTATGGTTAGGTTGTTCTATAGGCTCCCAGAGGAAATAGGGAAAACTGGTGTATGTTGGATTTCCATGCTTTGACCTTTGGGAATCGTTTGATTTCTTTTTGGTTTCATACTTTTGTGGGCGTTAGCTTGTATTATGATTTTCCTACCTTGTGATATGGCTTTGAGCGAGAGGGTTCATGCCTCGCTTATGCAATTGGGCTTTATAGTTTTAGTGCCTTTTTATGTTTTGGTTCACCCCTTAATGTTATGAATTTTGTTTCAGAGCTACTAGGGAGAGTGGCTCTTCATGGGGGTTGGCACACAAAGGGGAAGCCTAGATAACCCATGGAAAAGTTGGTTAAATAAGTGAAAACCTAATAAAATAAACTAGTGGGTTTGGGTAGGAACACATTAATTAAAGATAGTAAGATACCTCGTCCATGCTAATAGTGCTTTCACAAACTAAGGGTGGGCTGAGAAAGCTGCGGTTGGCAAGATCACTACCTCATCCTCATGAGAGGCTAGTAGTCTCACACAAGTCACCCTATGGGGCTTGCACCTAGTGTAAGGCAGCCAAGATAACCATAGATGGGGACCAACGCCTGTAGAGAGGCAACCAAGATAAACCATGATAGGACCATGCAATAACACTCTCCCATAGTGTCCCTTGTTATTTTTTTTGTGAGCATCTAGAAGCGGTCATCTTGTAAGTAGTCGGGTATTGCGCAGGATCATGATGGGCCAAAAAGTGGCGATATGATGGGTATATGTAGGGTATGTGGCTGACTACTTTTTATAACCCAAAATTGATGAAATGAAAAGGGGTTTTAAAGGAGATTCATAGCTTTCCACCAATATAAATTATGCTTTACTTTGAATTTAATAAATAATTATTATTCATTTTCTATTTGAATTACGACTAAAGTCTTGATTGATAGGTTGATTGAGAAACATCTATAGATTTCAAATGGTATCACATTTTTTGAATCCAAAACATCTGTCACATTCTATGCTTCACATACTATAAGATTAAAAAAAAAAATTTAATTTCATGAATTTTTGACCAAGTTAAGGTGGTTAGAGATACGAGTTTTTATATTTTTTAAAAGTTGTAATAAAAAAATCATAATTAATTATTTACTTGGAAAAAAATTACAAAAAAATATGCATCGCATCGAGACATGAGTCCTCTACTTATATATAAAATATTATAAAAAATACTATCATTTTATTGTGGTTAGGGTGGTAAAATAGACTACTTATTTTTTCTCTGAAATTTAAGTACTACTACATTGAAATTTCAAATTTTCACCAAATAGATTTAAAAAATGAAAATAAACCTAGTAGTTTAGAAACTACATTCAATTTCCTATAGATTCTATTCTTACATATTTTTGAAATAATATAGATAACTTATTTGAATTTTTACGTCAAGTTGCCAAACTCTGATTTTTCTAATTTTTTTGCCACTTAAGGGCCTATTTTTTCCATGATGATCCTACACATACCCAGTCATTGAGATTGTTCTTTATTATGTTATGGTTTCTCTTTTGTGGTTTGGTCTCGTGGTCATTTTGTTCGACTGTCTTGGTCATGGGTCTTTCTTGTCATCTCCTAGCATGGGGTGGGCCTTTAGGTCCATGTGGTTGGGAACAACATGCTATGCACCCCATTGGCTTCTAGTCAATGTTCACGAAGTGTAGAGTTCATGTTGTTGCTGATGAACCAAAGCTTCACCACAATTTATTTGTACCATGTTCATTTATGTACCATTCTTGTAATTGATGTATCATCTCTTCTTTGTACTGGGAGGCATTAATGTGCATATGTAATCCTAAAAAGATGTAGCTTCATAGTGATGTATATGTACATTCTGAGTTGATCAAAGGAATGAATGGATATTATTGATTTTTATCATGTGTTTCATTTATAGATGATTTTCTTATTTGTATTATGATGAATGTCTACACATGGTTCACTTATCCTTTATCATGGTTTATAATGTAATCTTGGAATTCATTCGTTATCATTATGGTATTAGTTTAGGGTTTTGTAATGTCGTCATGTGTACCCCAGAGGATGTAGTTAATATTGTAATTGTATGTTCACATTCATCTTATGCAATGCTCTTTAAAAAAAAGAATGTGTAGTAATTTTCTAGTCTTAAGTTGTCCTTTGGGGTTCACATGGCAGGGCACTACATGAAAACCTAATGAAGAAGAAACTAGGCATCTAGCAATGGTTTCCATACTTCATTTATGATGATGAAACTAAGTATCTAAGAATTGCATTAATTAGAGTGCATGACAAGTTAATATGGACTGACATGCCTAGTTTGATATCAAAGGAAGTCATAAGGGAAGTTACAAGACTTTCCAGACCTATATCAATATTAAAATCTATGAAAAATAAGGATGTGATGGAATTAACTGGAGCTACATTTGATCAAAGGGCTCTCACTATGAACACTATACAAAATCTTGTAGTAATATATGCAACTATGGTCATAGGATACAAAATATACTACACCAATAGAGAGAATTTTGTGTCAGCTACAACAATTCATGTAGCCTATGAAATGGTGGAAAACGGAAAGGACTATGATTTGTGTGAGTTGCTCCAACAATAACTCTTTGAAAAGTTGAAGCAAACTAAAGAGAAGAAATACCCCTTCAAATTTAGTTCTTTGGTAGTTTTTTTGTTATTTTAATTTCTGAGGGAGCTTCCAGGAAGAAGCAATGTCATATGAGATAAAAAAAGACTAGTGTCCCATCAAATTTTGGAATATCTACACAGTATTAGTGATATGAAAGCTCAAGGTGAACTTAAGTATGCATTATTTGTAGTATTTTAGAAGAGAATTCATCAAAGGGAGAGCATCCCTAAGTTAATGGTGGACAAATATGAGAAAGCTATTACATTTTTGGTCACAACAAATGAATGCATTATTGAGGCTATAGAACCCATAACTACCTAGATTCTACCACTTGGATATGAGACTAATGAAAATGAAGTAAATGGTTATGTTGATATACTACTAAAGTGTTTTAAGGACTCTACACAAGAAATAACATTGAAAATATGAGGAGAAATGGACATGAAAGTGCATATGGAGCTGAAAAATCTTGAAGTAAAGAAGAAAGTGAAAAATTTGGTGCATGACTATTTCAAGGATAATGGATTCACAGAAGAACAAATACAAGAGACAAGAGAATGAGTAGAGGGATAAGTGAGTATAGAAAGTGGGTCCATTGGGCCTAGAAGAGCTAGAAGAATTTCTTCCACCATTCCCCCTAGTATTCAACAACCCTATGGATCAGTTTCTACCTCTAGCAAAACCAAGACAACAAAGACTAGTGCATTGGTAACTGAGGAACCCTAGGTGAAGAAGTCCACAACACCTGAAAAGAGAAATAAAACTACTTTGGTAGCCCCCACTATTTCCACCACATCAACAAGTAGAAAAGAGAAAGTTGTAAGAGAAAAGAACATGAGTGTGTTATCTAAAGAAGAGGTAGAGGATGAAGGTCCTCCATTAATTTTGAGAAGAACTAGTACAAACAAATAGAGAATAGATATTGTTCATACCTTAGATGAAGAAGGGATTGAGAAAGAAAAAGAAGGCTTTAGGATACATATTCATAAGAAGATGAAGGAAAAAAATAAAAATAAATTAGACATAGTTGAATCAGAGAAGAAAAAAAGAAGAAAAAGACAAATTTGGAGAGACCTCACAGTGTAATGAAGTTGGATGCATTATTAAAAGGTATTTTGCATCATGAGATGTTGGGAGACATAGTTTCATTATACAATAATTCAAATGAGGTGGACAAATCCACCATAATAGAGGCAATCATCAAATACATTGTGATTATTGAAGTATACATGGAGAACATTAAGAAGAAGGTTCTAGATGATGTAGAACATTTTAATGGAGAGGAGAAAAGAGGCCATAGAAAAGGAAGAGAAAATCAGATTAGATGTTGTGGAAAAAATTGGATTCTCCCTATATGATGCTAACAAGGCCACATTGTTTGAAGTCTTTAGCAAAGAATTTAGAGCAAAACAAAGGGTCACAATTCTAATGGGAAGAGAACATGACCAGTTTGAGAAAATGTAAAAGAAAATAGAGGAAAAGATAACTAACATAACACAAAAGTATGGCATGATTCTGATTGCCTCTATCAGTAAAGATCAAGATATGGTAACTAAAGCTCAATAGGAGCATGTAGAAAAAATTGGAGTTACTGATGTAGAGGAAAATATTGATAATACTCCTCTAGATAGAGATGAACCAATACAAGGAAATGTTGAAGATGAGAATATTGCTGAAAAATAAACTATGATCAAAGAGGAAACCACAAAGAATGACACTTATATTCCTCCAGTGACACATGTTACTCTATATCAAGGTAACCTGAAGAAAATTCTTCTCTAGTAGACATAGAATAGAGCACTGATGAAGGTGAAAAGCAAGATACAGTCAATGAAAAATGGCATGTGAATGAAGAGAATCAAGAAAGATAGAATGATGATGAGAAGGAAGGTGAAGAATATAAGGATGAAGAGGGTAAGCAACTATAGAAGGATAAGGATGAAGGAGATGAAGACAAAGATAAAGACAAGACCTCTGGTGAAGAAGAAGAAAAGGAAAAGGAAGAAGAAGATCCTGATACCGGAAAGAATGAAGAAGTAGAGAAGTCTAAGGAGTTACTTAAGACATTTGATGAATCATCCTCTAGTAATCCTTTGAAAGGTCTATTGTCCAAGTACTTAAGGTTCCAACCAATTGTCTCTTCTCATTTGTTGTAGTTTCCTATGGAGCAAGGCAGTGTTGGCTTTTAAAATAAGATATCTCTTATTCATAAGTTGTAGTTAGATGATGTGTTTCATGCATCAGCTAGAAAAGAAATTATTGAGACTCACCAAAGGAGTGGTGAATTGATGGATGAAGCCATGAATACATTGCAGGAGATCATACCAGGAACTAATGTTGATACATCTTTTTCTGTTATAGAAAATTTTAAATTACTAATTAATTCCTTTAAATAATATGCCTCCAAATTGAATGGACAAGTGGAAACAGAGGTTGATACAAGGCTTATAGAGAAAACATTGATGGATATCACAAAGAAATGTGAATCTACACATACCAAAGTTGAAGAGTGTTTGAAGGATGTACAAGCCTGTGAGGAAGAGGAAAAAACACTTTTTTTGTATAGCATGAAGTGGTTAGATGCCACACAAGGAATAAAAGATGAAATGGACTCAATCGAGTCCTAGTAACTAGCTAATGCATCAAGTGCCCATGGTCTGGAATTGGATAGAGATGATCAGACCTATACTGCTATTGTAGACTTTTGACAGATTCTTTGCCTTGCAAAGACAAAAGGAAGAGATTATAAAGTAGCATGGGATGCTAAGGGACTTGGTAAAGACAAAGCATATACCTATCTCAAGCTCCCTTGCCAATACTATTAAAATTTTAAAGCTAAATATCATCCTCGATACTGTGGAAGAAGGAGAAGACACATTGATGGAGCTTGTGTCTCTACATAGGATGCTTGTAGTAGTGAAGAAGAGCTAGGAAAAAGGAAAATCTACTAAAAAAATGTTCTTCAGAAGTTTCAAGGGTTAACATCTTTGGGTTGACCATTTCTACCTTTATGCATCTTTTTTTTTTTCATGTTTTTAGATTCTTTTGTACATATGCAAATATATTAGAAGTTTTTGGTTAAGGGGGAGCTAGTACATTCATTTCAGTTTGTATATATGTTTAAGGGAGCATACAAAGTGTTGATACAGCTAGTACACCCTTTTCCCTTGATGTCAAAGGGGGAGAGATATTTGAGGAGGGATACTCACAGAGAAGTTTTATTTTGGCACATGTTGCCATCAATGACAAATGGGGTGATTGTTGAAAGAATGAAGAATTTTGTCATTAGTGAGTTGTCATTGATGAAGACACTACATGATGGATGTCTATATTGTGTTAAGGATGATTTTAGAAGAGTTATTATACAAGAGGGTTTAATCCACACACAGGAATAGTCAAGTATTTTTGCTAAGTGTCTACATTGATAGTTTCAATACAGAGTGCCCTATGATAATTTGGTCTGTGTTTGTTCACTCTTATAGATTTACTTCAGAAATTCTAATATGTTGTTCATGGAAATCAATAGCATCCTAATTCATAATTTCATTTGATTTGGACATGAGTAGTTTGAAAGTTACAAATAACAAAAGATCGGCATATAAGGTTTACACAGTTCTCTATCTAATGGCTATGACCTAACTAGTCTACACTCCTCAACGGATTTGAGTTAGACCTTGAAATTTTGGGAGAATGTTAACAAGTGTCAAGGCATTGTGTTTTCTAGTTGCACGACATTTTAAGGTCCACAAGTCCTATGGTGATGATCAATTGTAGTATTTTTCCTTTAGGTCCTATGCCTTTCCAACCTAATGAAAGTAAATAGTTGCAGAGATTAAATATGTGATGCAAATGTAAGAAGGAGCTATTGTAGGTCCATGCTGACCTATATTACATGTTTTTGGGTGTGAAGGAATTTTGATTTGGATTAGATGCTAACAAGGCATGTTTGGTATGTTTTAGGGCTATATCTAATTAGGTCGACCTAATTGACATTTGCGATGGATTTTGGTATATATAAAAAGTTGATTTGAGTTTGTGGATATTGAATATGAATGTGTACATGATCCAAATACAATAAGTGATGCAAAATTTTGTAGATTTGAGTGAATGAGTTGTAAAAATTGAAAAGATATGTGTGAATGTAGAGCATAGTAGAGATTTGTAATCTAAGTTGAATAAAGTGTATTAAGTCAATGCTTTGAGCTTCAAAGGAACTAGATCTAACATATGTTAGATGCACTTTGTATCAGTTCAAAATATTGGTTGTGAAGCCACTTCTTTCTATCTTTCTTTTCTCTATGAACAGTGAACTTTCACTTGGAGAGTGAGTCCACCTAGCAGTGAGCCTTTCTATAATATTTTATATAACTAGTAATAACATATTGTGAGCTAATCCTCACAGTGGTTTTTCCCTCTCAAGTTTTCTACATTAAAATCCTAGTGTTCATGTGTTATGTGTGTTATAGGTTTTTCATGTTTTCATTTCTTATTGTAGTTAAGTATGCTATGGTAATTGGATGGTTAATGAATGTCTGGTTTCATAGAATACCGATTCACCCCCCCTCAGTATTCCAAGTGTTCAACATATTTAATTACATCTTTAATTATCTTGTTCCTCGAAATTAATTAAATAATTATTATTAGTTATTTAATTAGCATTCACCCACTTTCTAAATTAAATAATTACTTTCAATATTTAATTATCCCATTTCTAAGTTAAATAATTACTTCAATTATTTTATTCTCCATATTCACACTTCCTAAATTAAATAATTACTTAAATTATTTAATTTATCCCATATTCTCTCAACATTATCCACTTCACCAAGAATAAATAAAATATTATTTTATTCATCTAATTCCCACTTTCACATTCCTCAAATAATTATATCATTTAATTAATTATTATCTCATGCGGGTATGTGCATAATCATCATGGAAAAAACAAGCCCTTAACTGGCAAAAAATTTAGAAAAATCAGAGATAGGAAACTTGACGTAAAAATTTGAATAAGTTATCTATATTATTTCAAAAATATGTAAGAATAGAATCTGCAGAAAATTGAATGTAGTTTCTAAAATACTAGGTTTTTTTTTTAAATCTATTTGGTGAAAATTATAAATTTCAATGTAGTAGTACTTAAATTTCAGGGAAAAATTAAGTAGGTGTTTGTCTGGCCACCTTAACCACAATAATATGATAATATTTTTTTATAATATTTTACATATAAGTAGACGACTCATGTCTGGATGTGATGCATATTTTTTTGTAATTTTTTTCCAAGTCAATAATTAATTATGAATTTTTTATTACAAATTTTAAAAATTATAAAAAACTCATATGTCTAACCACCTTAACTTGGTCAAAACTTCATGAAATTCAATTTTTCCTTTTTTAATCCCATAGTATGTGAAGCATAGAATGTGACGCATGTTTTGGATTCAAAAAATGTGATACTGTTTGAAATCTATAGATTTTTTCCAATTAGCCTATCAATCAGAACTTTAATCATAAATAAAATAGAAAATAAATAATTATTATTTATTAAATTCAAAGTAAAGCATAATTTATATTTGTGGAAAGTTGAGAATATCCTTTAAAAACCCTTTTCGTTTCATCAAATTTGGGTTAAAAAAAATTTGCAAGCCACATAACCATCATATTGCCACTTTTTGGCCCATCATGATCCTGCACATACCCATGCATTCCCACCTTGTTTGTAATGAACACTCTCTTCCAATCGACAAGATAATCAATGTCAATCCATTGATTAATCAAATTAGTTCACCTACTCAGTGAGAGTTAATGAAGTAATCAAATCCCTTAACTCCTCAATCAATTCTCCATGCAAACAGTTAAATAAAATCCTATAGCCCATTATACTTAGTTAACACATTCATCAATTCCTCTCAAGGATTAAATTGACCCTTGATCTTGATCATCCACCTCTTAATCCTGACTATTTATTCAAATCAAACAATTCTATAAAAGCAACCTTCATTCCTCTTTGGAGGCTAACCATGAATCTTTGGTGTTTTACGTATGTTCAACTTATTCATTCATTTGAGCTTAAGAAAAGATAGTGCACACATAATTGAGAGCAAAGCAAGGAAAAGAGGGATAATGGAGGTAAATCAAGTTGAAACAAGGAAGGTAATGGTACTACTTTATTATTTGATTTCACTATGTTAATTGTAATTCATTGGTTGAATTGGATTGAGTTTGGTATTGAATTACAATTTAGTGGTTTATGTGTTTAGTTAATTATTGATTATGATTAAATCTCATTTTTCAATTGAAAATTTGGTGAACCTGACATGAAACTAACTTTTTTTTGTAAAAAATTGAGAAATTTTGATACATAGGAACAACACTACATCTAATGAAAACGATGACACATCTATTGAGAAAAACACTGCATTTATGAGTGTGATGCATGCATAGATGTTTGAGATGAATTTTTAACATTTAGCACCACATCTGATTGTCATGAATTTTTATGATGCTTTCTGCACTAATTTTTTCTATTTTATCAATTACATAGGTCTAACATTGGTTTTTCTTATAATCTAACATTAAAATATTACATTCTAGGTTATCTATTTCTTGATTTTTTTATTGATTTATGCTTCAACATGTTCTATTACGTAGTCAAATTACAGTGCCACAATCGTCATGTACATCACCCCATTTGTTTGATAAAGCACCACAATCATGAATCTTAGAGCCACAATTGTTATCACTGTGCATTGCAACTATCTGGTTGTGCACTGCATCTATTCTGGCAATGCACCACATTTGCTAGGAAGTTAAATTTGAGTTTCCAGGTTTTGATTTTTGATTTATTGTCTAACTTTGCTAGGATAGGATTTTACGTACTAACTATTTCTATTGGATTTATGGCTTCCACTGGGAAAAGAAAGAAAACATTAAAATTAATGATAAGATTTATTGCAGCTCACTATTCAAAGACAAAATCTAAAAATATTCATGAGTTAATATAGGTTTGATTGTCGAAGAAAATCTACAAAAACCTCATGTTTTCTTTTTATTAGTTTAGAAAAAAAAATGGGCTTCAAATAAGATGAGTTTTTTTGTGTTTGGTTAGCCTATAACAAATTATGCTCTTCCCTTACACCTACCATGATCTAGAGAATCATAAAAGTTACTTGTTCACAAGTCTTGTTTTCTATACTCTTGAGGATTGTTGTTACTATATGCTCTCCCCTCGCAACTCCTAAGAATGATCTTGGGGATCAAAAGGTACACCATATCCATTTATTTCAGTACGAGACCTACTTGGGGGCCTCATCACCCTACAGTTTGATCTAAACTATTGTGTTAAAACACGGTATAGAAAAGAAGGGAGAGAAAAATTTGTACCCTAAGGTGTGGCTAGCCTCCTTCAAGCCAAGCCCTATGACTCTTAGTTTGTCAAGACAAGGAGGTGAAGAGTAGGGAGGAGACCCCTCTCAACTTGAGCATATTGGATGGGCTCACTTTAAACTAATTATTCTATTAAGAACCTTGTTATCTAGAAACCTAAAGTCCTTTTTGGCCATCAATTTATATCGATGCAATGTTACAATGTCAACACGTGAAGTTACTCACTATATTTCAACTCTTGTTGAGACAATAATAACACCTACAAGGACCTTCTCCTTCTAGGGTAAGAGGTGTCAAGGTGGTACATGACCTTGGCATACTATAGTCGTCCATTCATAGGAAGGTATTTTGGAGCAGGCCTAATGATAAGCCTGATCTATCCACTAGATAGGTCTTGTATCTATGAGTTGGTTTTATTGTCAAGACTAGTGAAACTAATTAGTGTGATCATGTGGAAGCAGACACACAAAATTTATCCTTATCACCAAAATTCAAAGTCACAACTATTCTTATCTACTATATACTATTTTTTATGATTTTACAAGTGTCTCAAGTTGAAAACTAAAAAAATTGAAGTCATGGAGTCACTTAAGAAATTGTTATTCAAACCAAATTCAATGCACCACAATTATTAACTTGTGCACCGCAATTGTGTTTCTACAACACAAAAACTGTGTGACACATTTGTTAATTTTTGTGATGCATCGGTCTATGTCAAAAAATTGTAATTCTCTCTTTCTATAATGTAACTGTTTAAAACTAAACCACATTTGGGTAAGTGTAAAAATATGGGGGGCCAAAAAGGGGGCTTAAGTGGCCAATTTTTTTAAAATAAGAAAATACTAACCTTGGATGTGAAATTGAGGATAGTTACACTCAAAAATTTGAGATGCAACAAAAACAAGGATCGTAGTGCTCTGAGTCTACTTTCTAAACTACTATTTTATTTTAAAAATGGTTGAGATTAATGGGTTCAAAAGAGGGGTGTTGGTGTAGCTTTTTTAATATTTATTTTTTCTACACATTATAAAGCATACTTAGATTATGTGAGACATGGTTTATGTGAGGACACGTGGCGATTACATGTGTCACTCTCACCCACACTTGGGTGGTTGATTCTCACACCCTCTTTTGGCCTTTTATGCCACTTCACAAAACTACTATCTTATCTCTTTCTGAGTAGGTTGTACCACTGATTTGACATTTTCTAAGTAGATATAACTCCCACCTAATTCGGTTATTTGGGAGTTATTATCCATCTTGGAATTATATGCCCATATTATGCTATATATTCAACACTCACCTCTCCCTCTTATCTAGTCCAGATGAGCTCATATTAGCTTAGTTAGTTCAAGGAGTGTTGATGCATGTTGTATCATTTGGAGTGTAATAATATCATTATTCAATCATTGAACCATATTCAAGCATTTCATCCTCTTGTTTCTCTTGTGTGGAAAGTTAATCTTAGTTTTGCACATGATCCTAGATGCTCAAGTTCATCAGCAACTCTTACATGGTATCAAAGCTTTCAAATCTGCAAGCCCCTTCTCAAATTTGGGAGAAATTTAGCATTGATTTTTTCTAGGAGCATTTTGAGCCAAAATAGACTATTGCATCATGTCCAGGAGGCCCAAAAACCCCTATTTTCATATATAATTTGTCCAATTTGGACAAAGTTGAATTTGGAGCAAATTTTTTTTAGGGATTCTAATTGTACGACCCCTATGTGCGAGATACTACACATTTTTCAAAAAATATTTTATAATTTTTCTATGTTAAAAACAATTTTTTATTTTTTATTTTGTAATTTATTTTTTTTAATTTGCAAAAAATCAAAAAATCAAAAAGGAAAAAAATATAAAAATCAAAAATCAAAAAAAGGCATTGTAGACCTACGCAAGTAGATCATACCATACATAGGATTGAAAAGTACCTTGTTGGTACTGGTCGTGAGCCCGAGCCACCATGCGGTGTTCCCCCATTCGCCCATGTAGGTTGTACTTGCCGAATTTTAAAAACAAAACTAGCATATTTTTTTATAAGTCTTTAAAAATTTGCAACATACCCTAGACAAAACCAACAATGAATAATTAGAGATATTTTGATTCCTCAATATTTTGACAACATAGAATATTCTTCAAATATTTGATGACTGGCTAGTACTTGCAATGTTCAAATGGATGTTAATTTTATGCTAACTGAATAGGCGAATATTCTTGTGAGGTCTGAATATTCTCTTTAACAGGCAAAAAGCTGTCCAATTTAGTGCAATGTTTTGTTGACATCAAAGGTTGGTTTGAAAATTTTGGACCCCCTTTCATTTGCATTTTTTATTTCATAGTCAAACTTTGGGAGGCTTGTTCTCAAGCATACAAAGGCCTTTTCAAGAGCATTTTTTTTATTTGGGGTAGAATTTCACATGCTTCACAATGATGTGATCATGTTTTACTCAAGTGATCTAGATTTTCTAGAAAATTAGTTTTCTCAACAGATCTGAAGGATAGCTCTTTTTTTTTAAATTCAAACAGTTGTAACTTTCACATACACCTTGCATTGAGGTGATTATTTTTTTGAAAGTTGATATTTTTCCAAGAAATACGCATTAGTACTATTTTGAGGCTCTGATTATGAGATTAATTTGTAATTTCAATATTCAGTTCCAATTTTGGACATTATAAAACTCTGGTAACAACTCCAAAATTGTAAGTGCACTAATTATAAAGTGCCATGATCATATTTTTCTGGGGGAGATCATTGATTGAGTGAATTTGGGGGGGTGATCTTGTGGTTTTTTTATTTCTTTCATTTCTTTTGTTGTGTGTTAGTACTATGGGAAAATCTCATATTGAAATCCTAACTCTACATAATTATGAAACATGGAAAAAAATAGTATGGAGTTATCTAAGGGAAAAAGTTTGCACAAGCTATGTAAAAGAATCTATTCCTAAACCTACTGATGTTGATGTTAAGGAAAAATGGGATATCAATCATGAGAGAGCTCTTGGTTACATTTGTTCACTAGTCTCTTTTTATTTACAATTTCATCTTGAATCATGCAATACACCTAAGGAGGCTTGGGAGACTCTTGAAAACTTGTATGGTAAAACTGATAAGATTAGGGGTTATCAAATTGATAATGATTTGATGAATCTTGATCCTAAATTTTTTTACCACATCCAAGACTATATCTCCAAGAGTAAGCAACTAATAAAATGACTAAAGGATTGCAATATTACTAAGGAGGATTTACAGTTAATTCTCAATGTGTTATCCAAGCTTGGTCTTGAGTATTTTGTGTTTGTTTATGGCTTTCAAACAAATAGAATTTCTATGGGAACTACATATGTTGAGCCTACATTTGATGAATTTTCAGATCTTCTAATCCAAGAGGAAGCAAAGCTTAATTCAAATGGTCTCATCAAGATTTCCAAGTCACAAGCATTGGTGGCTATTGAGCCTAAGAGATAGAAAGAATTAGGGCATCCTGATCAAAAACAAAAGAAGAAAAAGAACAAGCCACAAAAATAATTTGAATCCTTTTCCTCAAAAGGGGAATCATCTAAAAAGGAAAAGCCCACATGTGCATATTGTAAGAAATTTGGGCATGATGAACATCAAAGTTATTTAAAACAAATTGATGAGTTGAAGAATCTTCTAACAAAGAATAAAATCAATTTTCCTTCAACTATGTTAAAGGATTCATCATCTTATTCTAAACCAATGTTAGAGAAACAAAAGGGGAAAGCACTTGTTGCAATTGCATGTTGAGTCAGGGAGATGGATCATTGATTCTGGAGCTTCACATCACATGGCTTCATCATAGAGTATGTTCTCTTCATTTGAAACTTTTTCATCACCAAATATCCTGATGGCTAACAACACATATATTTGTGTTTGTGGGAAAGGATCTATTGACATAGATGAAGGATTATTTAATGATGTTCTTTGTGTTCCTTCATTGTCAAAAAATATCCTTTCTATTTATCAAATCACACATGGTGGGAAAGGAGAGTGTTGATTTCACACTAGATTTCATGACTATTCGGGATTTGTATAGTAGAGATATTGTAGTTGGGGAGGTGGATCATCAATCTCAAGTATACACCTTCTCACATTTTTCCTCTAATGTTCCTTCAGCTGATGTACACACTAAGGAATCTAATGTGAACACTTTGAAGGAGATTCAGAGTGGTCAAGTGAATATTAGTATTATTTCAACTAAGGTTCAAGAGAAATGTGTTGACATTTCATCTCCTACATCACCTATTGTTTCTGATGATACTAGTATTGCTACATCAATGGCTTCTATTGAATTATTGCAATAGGAAATTCATTGTCTTCCAAACATAGCTACTTGGGATTAGTACTTGACAGACATAGCAGGTTTGTTTTGTGAGTCCTACCTTACAAAATTGGAGGAAAAAATTGAGTATACATCTTCTCTTTAATGAATTTGCTTCATATTCTTCATATGTTGAGGGGGAACCTTTTGACCCTTGTGTTCTTTTCCCACATGATCATTCTTCATAGTTTGACATGACCATGGCTACTATTGAGCAACATGTAGAGGAGGTGCCTTTGTCTTTAGAGGAGATATATTTTTCTCTAGATTTTTTTCTACATCCATCTCCACTAGGTAATGGATTTTCATCTTCTACATTGTGGCCTAGAACACCTAATTTGGTGATGAAAACTTTTGGCATCAACATAGGGACACCTGAGCAAAGTTCAGAGACATCATACATTTTCATCATTCTTCCTACATATTCCTTTCAGGTTTGGGAAGATATCCTGCATACATCCTTGGTTTTCTTTCTTCCTAAGGGGAGGTAAAATAAATGAAAACACTTCTTACTAAGACATTATATCAAATATTCAATATTTAAACTAATTTAAAGCAAGAATCATCTGAAAGCGTCCTATTGTTCTCCATGTCTAAAGATTTATTAAGTCACATGGCTCTCAGATTGGGTAAGCATTGTGACTATTAATATGCCAATTTAGAGAACGAGATGCTACTAAATGCAATAATGTAATCATAAATGGAGATTTCTAAATGATATGATGAAGCTACTGTAATTTACACTAACATGAAACTTGATGAAAGAATCTATAGTAAACTATGATGCAACCATGATAGTGATTCTAAGATGCTATGATTGCTATTGCTATGATGGTGCTAAATGCCTGCAAAGTAAGATTGCACAAATTTGGGACCCATTTCCTATAGAAGAAGGTTGTATTTATAGATTTTCAAAAGGCAATTGTGACATGGCAACAAGCAAGGGTTGAGATTGAATCTTGATAAATTGATGAAGAAGAATCAATTTTGTTGAGAAGAAGAAGGAAAGGATAAAGAATTCCAAATGGCCAGGAAGAAAAAGAGGAATAAGAGAGCCAATTCTCTCGTGAATGTTCCAAAATTGGTTTGGAAGGATAAAGAAAAATTGATTTTAATTGAAAGTTTCAATTTTGGAAGAATATTAGAATTATTCAATTTTGGAGGAATATTATTAAATAAAGCAAACAAATGAAATTTGTTTATTTAATAAAGGAGATATAATAATTAAATAAAACTATGTGATATAGTTTATTTAATTAAGAGGGAATAATTGAATAATTAAATAAATCAAACTATTGAAGTTGATTATTTAATTAAGATAGAATAATTAGAAGAATGTGATTAGAATAGAATAATGAACTATATAAATAAATATTTCTATTAATTTAATAGTAGTTGAATTTAAGGTTAATTAATCAAATAAATAAATTTAATTAATTAGATTTATCAAGACCATTTTTAGGTGTATACATTTTCCCCCTCTTTGAAGTGATGTGTTTACACATTGCTTCAAAGAAAATTTTGCTGCTATTGCTAGTATCAACAAAAAAATTTCAATATACCCTAGACTAGCCCCAGACAGTGATTTTAGTTGATGATGGATATATGCCCCCTTGGGAGATAAATCGATGAATTTTGAATTTGATGATTGATTATGATGATTTGATGATATAGAGATGATTTATCTCCCGATAGAGAAATACTAATTTTTCCAGTTGATTAAATGTTGCCATGCATTGCCTCCTTGTATTTGATGATTGATGATCACTTCAGCCAATTGATTTGATGATATTGATGATTAACCTCATGATAGGTGAGTATCAATGATAGATTGATTGATAATTGACCTCATGATAGACAAGGTTCAATGATTGATTGATGATTGAACTCATGATAGGCGAGGACCAATGATATATTGATTGATTAACCTCATGATAGGTGAGGTTCAATGATTTATTGATTGATTAACCTCATGAGATTTTATCAAAGCTGATTATATTTTATTGATTGATAGACTAATTGATCGATGTTGAATGATTTGATAAGATTGCTGATTTGTCAAATGTTATGATCATAGAAGGATTTCCACATCTACTGCAGGGAGATTCAAATTTGATTAGGCAATGTGGTTTGACTTCTCTGATTGATTGATATGCCCAAGCATAGGATTGATTAATGTACTGAGAATTGATGATGCAAAATGATGAATAGGATAGGGGATGGGATGAGGAAGAGATAATGAAAGGAGAAGATGAAAATTAAGTAAGCACAAATTGATTCAAGTATAAACGTGATGTTTCCCCAATCAAGTTGCAAGCCAAGATTCATTGATGATGATGATAAGAGTGTTGTTGATGGAAGGATACATCCAAAAACAACACAAAAGGATAGGGAAGGATACATCCTGATGATGATGATGATGATTGGATAAAGGCGTGTAACAAGGTTGGGAACAAAACCAAGGATGTGATTAAATGATTTGTGCTAGAATTAATAGATTTGGATTAGATGGAAATGTGAGAATGCTGAAATGAAAGAAAATGATCCAGAAAGAGATGATTAGGATCTAAAAAATCTATATTATCCTAAGAAATATTGAATAGATGATGATATGATGAGGAGAGGGCATATGTGTACCTTTTGAGATTGAAATTTGGCAGCTTTGAAACAATCTATAAATGCAAATGCAAGACTAATATGGATGCAATCTATTTTAACCATGAAAATCTAAAATGCAACATTGTCATCTTAATAGTCTATTGAGCATGCTTTTTATCATCATTGATCCTTTAAAATGTTGAAAGTGAATACAAGCACTAGAATGGTATGAGTTAGACCATGATGACCTGAGTACCACTTTCATGATTTTTGATATTGCAAGTGAACACAAGCATCGAGGTATAATAAAACCAAGATGACATGAGAATTTCTTGCATAAATAGACAAGAATTAATCATTTTCCTATGTGAATTATGAATGTCATTAGTGATACTTTGTAGAGCACGCCTCACAACAATTAACACAATAATAATGATCAACTCACAAATAGTAGACAAAGAAAATATCATACTCCTTCCTTGCTTCTCTAGTTCAATACATCATCGAGTTGCTCCAAAGATATGATAATCAATGATCAAAGTACAACAATTCAACTTATGCTTAAAGTATTTCAATCATTATTCAGATTAGATCATCCATATTAAGTTACCTTATGATGTTTTCATGATTTTCCAAGATTTTGACCAAACACCTAACCTAAATGCCTATCATAGGGGCCTCGAGGGCTGGTCAAAGATTAGCCTTGCCTATGTTATACATGCAAAGACCACATAGTTCGACTAGACGACTGTTTTTTTAACTTTTTGACCAAATTTTTGACCTTTTTTTGGATTTTCTTGGATTTTCTGATGTTTTTGAATTTTTGATATGATATGGATGTATGATGCAGTAAAATGATGATTGATGTTCAATGTTGAGTTTTGTTTCAGTCATTATTTTGCTACCTTGTGATGTTGTTTGTCCATTTTTTTAAACCCAAAGTTTATTGCCCCAGTGAGATCAGGATTTTTCCCCCAAGCTAGGGTGTGACACGATCACTTTGCCATGATATGTATACTAATGGTGATCCTCTCAAATGATAGATGGAAGATGATGGCGAAAGGAAATGACCAAAAAAAGATCCATGTGTCCAATAGATAGAAAAGCTGGTTTAAATTACAAGTAGTGCCTGTTTCCAAGTTTTCACCAGTTGTTTTTATTGCTCTTTTTCAGACTTTATGATTTTTTTGTATTTTCACTTTTTTCTTTTTTCTTTTTCTTTTTTTCTTTTGATTTTTTAATTTATTTGATTTTTCTAATGTTTTGATTTTTCTAGATTTTCAAGATATTTGATTTTTTGTATTTTCAAGAAATTTGTTTTTTTATATTTTTTTATTTTTGATTTTTGATTTTTTTTTAATTTTTTGAGGATATTTAAGATGGAATGAGATGATATGGCCGATTGAAGGAACAAGATTCCCCACAGTAGAGGCAATGCAACCATGGATAAATGATACAACAAAATGAAAGATTCACTGCAAAACATGTCACACAAGCAACATATCTCTTGTTGAAAGATGATAATAGTTGATTGATTAAGATGCTAGGAATGATTGATTTTGTAAGGAATGATGATGATGAGTACTTAGGATCACTGATTTCCTCTAAGTATGATAAGATTGATTATTTTTGATGATTTATTGACAAAAGATATGAGGATTGGATAATGTTTTACAACTAGGCTCAAATATGATTTGCATGATAAGATTGAAGGTTGCAAAGGAACATGAAGACATGGATTTTGATAAGCTAAGAGATATGGAATGGAAGAATGCAAGGATAACGATAATGAATGGGATGATCAAGATCAACTAGATAAGATAAAGACACAAGGTCCAAGTACTTTTCCCCTATTCCTCATCAAGACCAAGGATGAAAAAAAAGATGTATCTAGGAAGAATTATGGAACATGGATAAGATGAAAGATATGGTATGAAAGATATGGATAAATCATATAGGATAAGATATATGATGTTCAAGAAGATCATTAACATTGTCAAGATCAAAAGTGGAAATGTGGAAGATAATATATGCATGATAGGAAGATGTAAGAAGGACTTAAACATCAAGTTTCATTACCAATTATCCCTTTAATAAACCATGGAAATGGGGATTAAACTCATAAATGTTGGTAGATTAATGGTATGATGGAAGAAAATAAGGACTTAAGAAAATGTTCGGATTAAAGAAGAATGATGGGGGATGAATGTTGGATAATGGATAGGAGGATGGAAGGCTTGTTGATGGATAGATGGAAAGGATGACAAGCTCAACAGTGGCACACACCTTAAAGGGTGGTGGAGTGATGGATGAAAAATGGATTTGGAAGGTGATAGGTTATTAGATGGAAAATTGGAGGAAGCTTTTAGATTAGCAAATTTGGATGCCAATTTAGATTTTATTGCTTCTATGAGACTTTTAGGAATCCACATGACTCTTGACTTTGAATTTATTTGTGGGCCTTTGTGTCCTTTGACATTTTTATTTTTGATTTATGGACCTTTGTGGTCTTTGAAAATTTCCTTTTTGCTTTGATGGGCCTTTGTGGTATTTTATTTTTTTCTTTTGATTTTGGATCAAATTTTCTTTTATTTTTGCATGTCTCTTTGAGGAGACATGTTGATCCTTTGATACATGTGGATTTTGATATAGAAGCTTTTGATATTTGGCACCCAAATTGCTTCCAAGAGAAATGGGAGGGGTGGATTGAGATGAATGATATGGAGGTATTATGGATGATTTAATGTGGGTAGAATTTTGAAATGGCATCAAGGATGTGTGCCTTTGTTGTTCTTGAGGAATAGGATATGGACCTAAGATAGAGGGAAGTTTTGTTGGACTAGGATGAGGACCTAGGATAGATGGAATGTTTGATGAAATAGAATGAGGACCTAGGATAGATGGAAGGTTTGATGAACTAGGATACTTAGGTATATAACCCAATTCATGGTGATATGGATGTTTTTGAATAGAAAGGGATTCTAGGATACCTTGATCATGAATTCCTAATACTTTTCCTTTGTAGTTCATACTTTGACACATTCTTTTACCAATGGGATATGTATTGTTTGTGAAACAAGATGCGAGTCTATATTGGGGAAGATATGATATGGATGAGAGGATAGGTGTTGGAATTAAAACAGAAAGGATAAAGGTGGAGGATCCCAATTTATAGGTGTGGGGTTCATGGATAGCTTGAATAGGCGTGATAGGATATTAACATGGGGATGATGGGGTTTTTTTATCTTGACTTGGAAAAGGATTATGAAGTGGTATGAAAGGCATAGCTTGACCATGAGAAGGATAAACATCTTCATGGGATGAAAGGGTATCCTTGAATTGAAGCATATCTCGATCTTGATGAGGAAGGGAATCATGAAATTTTGTAGAAAGCATGTCTTGATCATTAGTTGGTAAGACATCATTAGATAGGATGGAAGAACTATCATGCTCTTGTGATGCAATAGAATCATGATATGGTATGGATTGATTAGATGATGTGGAAGAAGAACTTGGAAGCATACTTGTCTCTTGAGATGGATGTGAATTATTTTGGATGAAAAGTGAAAGGAGGGGATCATCATAAGATTCTTGAGAAATGGGATCTTGATCAAAGATTGGAAGAATTTGTGGAATTTTGATATCAATGGATGAAGTGGAAAGAATATTTTGATCTTGATGTGTAGGGGAGTCTAGATGCTAGAATGCTTTGGATTGAGAGATTGAAATGAATCATTGGATGTTGAAGATATGATAGAAGAGGATGATTGGATGGAATTGTTAACTTGAGTGAAAGAATCTTGAGGTTTATTTTGGCTTATGGTGGATGGAGCTAAATGTATGACATGATAGGATTGCTCAATATCATTTGTGTTTGAGGACTTAGATTTGGGCTTATTGAACTTTTGTAAAAATTCAATGACATTGAACTTGGATGATGTAGTTGTTGGTGGAGAAGGTGTCATGTCCAAATTTTTTTTAGAGGAATAAGAACAAATGTCTAGAAGAAAATATATTTCTATGGTTGTTTCCCTTTGCATATCCTAGATTTGTTGTTGAAGAGTTTTCATTTGATGAGCTAAAGCATTCAGTTGATCCTCATCTATTTTAGCCATGGTGGTTTGAGTTTCAATTTCCTTTTTCTAGAAGTTTTTTTATTTTTAACCTTGTTAAAATGGACATAGGAGCATTATTGTTTTCAATAAAATTTTGATCTTAGTTTGGTATAGTGTCAAGGATATTAACTCAAGTCAAATAGAATGATAGATTCTATTGATTAGACTAAGTTGATAAGTTGATTATATAGTTTTGTTTCTTTGATTTAGGATGATTGATCTTGAAACTTAACTCACTAATCAAATGTGTTTGATTGAGACACTTTTGGATGGTAGATCTTGGTTTGATTTGAACAAATTCAATTGTAAAGTCCAATTTATGTAGGTTTAAGACTCTGTTTGCAAAGGATTTCTTGACAAATTTTGTGGATTTCCAATCCCTAATCATGAATTTTCACAAGTTGACTTGTCAAAATTTTTGTGTTCTTTTTGGATGATCTTTATTTGATTTAAAGATTTGAAGACACAACAAGCAATTGTAGAATAATAATTTTTCAGTCCTAGAGTCTAAACAGTAAGTGTATGTTCAAGAATCAAACATGATTCTTCTTGATTTTCATAGGTTTTTGACAATAAAATACACTTCAAACAGACTCACTCTTAAGGTCAAAAATGTCATCGTTATACTCAACAACCCACATCTTAAAATTTCATTGACTAACACAGCCGTGTCACCCCCTAAAGGGCGCCCGTGTTTTTTTATTTTCCAAGAACGTACTCAAAGTTAGATTTCTCAATCCCTTGAACAAATAATCCTTGGAAATTATATAGTGAGTATCTTGGGGGCAGATTCTTTCCTCCCCTTGCACAGTTGAGTAATACAATGTTTGGAAGCTAATAAGTTGGATACTACACTAGGGTTCGTAGATAGGGTATCCGTTTAGAGCGGAAAATGAACTCCCTCGGGAGACCTCCCAATCTTTAGAACAAAGATTTTAGGGATGGTTATCTTGCACACTTCTATTGAATGTGGGCTTCCCCAAATTCACTTTTGTTTTAAAGTGGGGTGGAAAACCTAGTTTTGGTTATTCCCACTCAGGTCATTTGTATAAGATTTTGGCATGTTCTTTTAGCACGACCGAGAGATTTTTCAATTCTTCCGATGAAAACTATAGTGCTTCTAAAGACTATTTCAACACATCTAGCAAAACTATAGAGCTTCTAAAGACTATTTTAGTGCGTCCGTTGAAAATTATAGCGCTTTTGATGACTATTTAGCACTTTTACCAGATACTCTAATGCTTCTGATAAATTTTGTAGTGCTTTTGACCTCTGTTTTAGCACTTTTAATGAAATAGTGCTTCTAATAAATTTTGTAGCACTTCTAACCTATGTTTTAGTGCTTTTAATGAAATAGCACTTCTAATAAATTATGTAGTGCTTTTGACCTCTATTTTAGCACTTTGATATTCAATCTTAAAATGGTCATATCTTGGTCATACAAAGGTCTTTTTTGATGTTTTTTTTCTGAAATGGAGTAGAATTTCATAAGCTATGCAATGGTGTAGGTATTTCTCACTTTTTGTATAGTTAAAATTTTCAATTTTACATTTAAAGTCAAATCACATTGTAACTTGCTCTAAGGTTTAGGTTTTTTATGCTTAATCATTCATCTAACCCTTATATCTTCTTATTTCTTGATCTCATTTAACATTTTGAGCATTTATTGTAGGTTTTAAGAGGAATATGGAGTACTGAAGTGAAAGAAAGAGCATTCAATATTCATTGTAATAGTGTTTTCAAACACTCATGAGAAAATAACCCATCATATATTATGTTTCGTTCATGCTAACCAAATATCATCGATCAAACTATAAAAAATTGGATTTGGATCTGATGTGACCACGACCAATAAGTTCATTGATTCATTTGGACTAAAATATACCAATCCTAGGGTATTCACTTGGTTCAAAATATATCAATCCTAGGTTAGTCACCATACAATGCTATTTTGGATCAAAATTGACATCATGTCTTGTGTGGAGCAAAATCTTCACATAGAATAGGAAACTATCCTTTTGGATTTAAAACCAAAAAAATGATTATTGTGATTGTGCGGTGATAGGCCTATGCTCTCCCTAGTGTTTTAAGTAAATAAATGAAAACACTCCTTAATAAGATATTATATCAAAGATTCAACAATACTTAAACTAATTTAAAGCAAGAAACTTCTAAAAGCATCCTATTGTTCTCTATCTCTAAAGATTTGTTAAGTCACAGGGCTCTCAGATTTGGTAAGAAATATGACTGTTAAAATTCCAATCTACAGAATGAGATGCTCCTAACTGCAATAATCTAATCATATATGGAGATTTATGAATGATATGATGAATCTATTGTAAACTATACTGACATGAAACTTGATGAAAGAAGTTACAATAAACTATGATGCAGCCATGATATTGATTCTAAAATGCTATGATGATGCTAAATACCTACAAAGTAAGATTGCACAAAGTTGGGATCCATTTCCTGTAGAAGAAGGTTGTATTTATAGATTTTCAAAAGGCAATTGTGACATTGTAGCAAGCAAGGGTTGAGATTGAATCTGGATAAATCGACGAAGAAGAATGAATTTGGTGGAGAAGAAGATGGAAAGGATAAAGAATTCTTCCAAATGACTAGGAATAAAAATAGGAATAAGAGAGCCAATTCTCCCATGAATGTTCCAAATTTGGTGTGGAAGGATAAAGCAAAATTGATTTTAATTGAAAGTTTCAATTTTGGAAGAATATTAGAATTATTCAATTTTGGAGGAATATAATTAAATAAAGTAAACAAATGAAATATGTTTATTTAATAAAGGAGATATAATAATTAAATAAAACTATGTGATATAGTTTATTTCATTACGAGGGAATAATTGAATAATTAAATAAATCAAACTATTGAAGTTGATTATTTAATTAAGATAGAATAATTAGAAGAATGTGATTAGAATAGAATAATGAACTATATAAATAAATATTTCTATTTATTTAATAGTAGATGAATTTAACGTTAATTAATCAAATAAATAAATTTAATTAATTAGGTTTATCCAAACCATTTTTAGGTGTATACACTTAGCTTATGTGAGACATGGTTTAAGTGAGGACACGTGGCAATTACATGTGTCACTCTCACCCACACTTGGGTGGTTGAGTCTCACATGGTCCTCTTTTGGCCTTCTATACCACCTCACAAAACCACTATCCTATCTCTTTTTGAGTAGGTTATGCCACCTATTTGGAATTTTCCAAGAATGTATAACTCCCACCTAATATGGTTATTTGGGAGTTATTACCCTTCTTGGAATTATATTCCCATATTATGCTATATATTCAACACTTACCTCTCCCTCCTATCTAGTTTAGATAAGCTCATATCAGTTCGGTCAGTTCAAGGGAGTGTTGATGCATATTGTATCATTTGGATTGTGATAATATAATTATTCAATTATTGCACCATATTCCAGCATTTCATCCTCTTTTTTCTCTCATGTGAAAGGTTAATCTCAATTTTGTAGGTGATCTTGGATGCTCGAGTTCATCAACAACTCTTATAAGGGACCACAAAAATTGGTGTTGTAGACACCTAAAAATGACCTAGGCCTACAAGCTTCATTTTACCTCTTTCGTCCTAGCATAATTAAGACATTTAATTATGTCCTTGGTCCGCATTCGACTATTGATTAAATAATTCATAATTATTTAATTAATTCATGTCTTTTTATTCCTCATGATTATTAAATAAATAAATTTTAATTTATTTATTAAATACGTCATTAACTATTTAAAGTCTTCCGTTAATTAAATAAATTTCTGAATTTATTTAATTTCCCCTTTGTCATTTATTTCTTCTTGATTAATTAAATAAATTGTTATTTATTTAATTACGTCACTAATTAAGTCCCCTTCTTTTAAAAATTAAATAAATTATTATTTACTTAATTTTATCCACTTTCCACTATAATTAAATAATTATTTTAATTAATTAATTATTCATCAGCCTCTTCTCTCATAAATTAAATAAATTTTATTTATTTAATTTGGTCCACACTTTTAATTTTTGAATTATTATTTAATTCAAAATAATTCTTTTTGTCACATTCCTCTATAATTAAATAATATCTTTATTATTTAATTATTCATTTGTCACTTAAATTAAATAGTTTTTATTATTTAATTCCTCCAGCAACCTCTTTTTCTGTGCCAATCTTATCTTCCAAATCAAATCTTATCTCTTGACATCTCATTCAATTTCATCCCTTGATTGAATTATTTCATAATTCAATCTTAGCCCTTCATCTTTATCATTGCCCTAATTTTGACCTAACCCTATTCCATACTACAACATTCAATCTTGACCATTAATTCTAGGGTATTTGTCATCTTCTCATCCTAGCCACACATTCAAAATTGCAGTTACTATAAAACAACAATTTTGTTCTTATTTTGGATCTCTCATGCTCATTTTGTCAACTTAGGTTATTGTTATTGTCATTTGCAGTCATTGTCATTTTAGTCTATTGTGAGGTCATTACTTTTAGATAAATCCTTCAACCTTTGCATAGGGCTTTGACATTAGTCTAGGTGCTCATTTCAAATCTGAGGGTCTCCTTCAATTTGCTGCAAACTAGAAGGTGTAACAAAGGTGAAGCATGGAAGATGAAGACTTATGGTAACATTGTTCCTTTTGTTTTCATGTTTATTTCCATTGTACTTTGTTACTTCAATGGATTTTAATGTTATTGTGCTAACCCTCTAACAATCTGATTTTCCCTTGATTACATTGGTGAACCCGATGTTATTTTCTCTGTTGTCGTACTAGTTTTTTGTTGTTTTGTATTGTTTTGCAGGTACAGGTACGGATCGACGCAAGTGTTTTTTTTAAACATTGTGACGCACTTGATGTGTCACGACACATCTGACGATAGAAAAACCGCAATCGCTCTAACAAGCCACAACTGACAACCAGAATGACGCATTTGATTTTCTGAGTCGCATTCGAAGACCCTAACAACGCATTTGCTCTACCACGCTGCATCTGTCTGGTAAAATTTTTCTTTCAGTTTAGAGGTTCTGATTTTTGGATTTTTGGTTTTTTTTAGTTTTTGGTTTTCTGATATTCTATTTTTTTCTGTATTCTGATTTTATTCCTGCATGTTGGCTAAGATTAGACTTTGTGTTACTAATCCTCTCTTGTAGCATGTGGCGATCCCCATTCGTGTGTTGAAGACCATTGTTTCAAAAGACTACTAATTCATTATTTGCAAATTCGCAGGTCAAAGAAGGAATAAACAAACATTGTGCTTGTTTTTATTTCTAGATTAGCAAACATTTGAATTTGGTGCATCTAAAAAGAATCATGTCTTCTTTGATTGATTGTGCTTGTGGAGTGATAGGTGAGTATACTCTCACTTGGTGAAAACCTTGTGATCAGAAAACCAGACCCATTCTTATTTATTATTTACCTTGACTTGGTACAACGAAGTATCCTCTCCCCTCGTGCTTTCAGGCGATCTTGGGTGTAAGAGAAATGGTTACGAACTCTAGAAATTGGGCCTGCTTGGGGATTTCATCACCCCAACGCAACTCAAACCAAAAACGGAGCTAAAGCCAAGCTACCCCCGATCGGTATATAAATGTAAACCTTAAGGGAAAACCTAAGGTTGCGAGTGCGGATGTGTCATACGGATGGAGTTGTACTCCCCTAAACCCTGTTGAGCTTAACCTCTTCAGGCTAGAGTGCCACCTTAATGGTGATTAATCTCTTGCCCCATGTATGGCCACTCGAATGGGGGTCCCGAACTAAAAACTCTTGTGTAGTAAGCCAAAATCCTTCTATTTTCTAACGCAACACCGGTCGGTGTGAAGGAATCCACACTTTCGTAGTTTGTAGTAGAGGTGATCAGCTCGCCATGGGAGTTTCATGGGGGTTGGAAGCTTGGTTGGCCTAAGAAGAGAGTGCACTGTAAGGGGGAGCCCGTGCAGGCAAGCTTCTGAATTCACACACTACAAATATGTGGTTACGTGGAATCTAGTGAATATTGTCATGGCCTAACCTAGGATTGTGCTTATCTGATGTGTGTTTGGTTACTTCTCAAAACGCTGTGTTTGTCAAGCGTATTCTAGTTCTATCACAGTTCAAACAAAACATTCATCAAATAGATTAAAATTTCTGTCAAAAATGCCAAGAAAACCACTTTGAAACTAAACTGAGTCGCATCTGTCGAACTGCAACTACTTTACTAAAATGCAACTGCTCTGATAAACCGCATCTGAAACTTAGAACAACGCATCTATAGGCATCGTGACGCATCTGACAACTGAAAAGTCACATTTTCTTAACAGATCCGCATCTGACAATCTGAACCGCATTTGATAAACTGTGACGCATTTGCTCAACTATGACGCATTCACCTGTCAAAATTTTAAACTTCACAGTCGAAACCTAAGGTCTTCAAACTGTCAACCATTTGTCAAACTCTGTCATCAAGAAGCTTCTGTCAGAAACCAAACTTGATATTGCTCAAAGTCTTGTCTATTCATTTGCATTTACTCACCATAGGTTTCATCCCCATTCCTTTTAGTTTCATGCATTCAACATTACGTTGTCCCTAGGTCCATACTTGCATACTTAGGATTAGGCAAATCTTAAGCACACCTTGGCAAAGTCATTGTTTTCAAAATTAGACCTCTTTTGGACCAAGTTATCAAACCTCCTCTTAGTCATTGTCCTCTTGTGTGAGATTTCTTCCAACTCAAAAGTCTAGTTAGGAAGACTCACTAGTCATTTAGACCTTGTCAACTTGTCATTTACAACAAAGTCCTTTAGCAGTCAAAATTGAAAACAAAGTTCTAGCTTAGAAGTGCTTAGATAACCTTGTCTTACTTTGCATACACATTGCATATCCTTATTCATGAAAATCCAAAAATAGTGGTCATTTTAGTTGTCATTTTGAACCTTAGACTTTCCATACTCTCATACTTGCATTTAGTTGTCATTCCTGTTTGAGCAATCTCATTTATGGTCGAAACTAGGCTTCAAAAACAAAGGAGAAAAATGGAAAACTTTCGACAAGACTCCATGTTCAATGTCAACAATCCTCCACATGATTCAAACTGGACCCTTTATAATCCATTTTCTGATTTAGACAATCAACCTCCAATAACAATGCAATCCTCATCGAACACTCCATTTGAACAATTTTTGCAAAAATATGAAAATGGGTAACTACTTCAGAAAAACATAGAGGCATTGACACAAGACCCCGAGGCCTGTCAGCTTGCTGAAGCTATGGTTCATCAGGATAGAGAAAGATTCTTAGATATGCTCTTGAGTGAAGGAACTAAGTTACCACCAGGATTTGACATCAGCACACTAAATTTGACACTTCATGACCCTAATACCAACAACACACAAAACATGTCACATAGCGGTCAACTTCTAAATACCACGAACAATATTTCCTTGGGGACCACAACAACAGTACATACCACGCCCAACAGCCCAAACATCTCCAACATAATAAATGCTACATCTATTGGGGGATCACAATCATCCACAACATCCACAACACTACCCCAATCAGATGGAACCACTCTTGGCTCCTCGACAACATGGGCAAATTATTCCAATCCTCTTTTTACCGCAACAATAAATACCAAGGGGGCATCATCAAGTCCCCACAACCCCCCCTTAACAACTACATCTACTACCATGAACACAACTTCGACAAATCCGTTCAGTGGTAATTCACAACATTCTTCGGGAGGAACCACACGACGTATCTTTATCCAAGGACAACAACAAAACATTAACACGACAACACAGTCAAATGTCATTGCCTCCCAAGGCATAAATACAAATGTCCCCCTTGTACAAAATCAGCAATTTACACAAGGTGGCCAAATAACTCAACCCATGACATCATTGGTACATCATAACATTCATGGTCACAACATCCCCCAAATAATGACACACATGGTTGGGGGACACATCCCAACATACTCATCCAACATTCATACTCATCAACATGCACCCAATCACAACTTCTAATACCAACAACACACGTCGTACGTACCGCAACAATTCGTACCACCACACACCTATACTCACGCACACCAGATAGGAACAGATGGTATACCAGGAAATCCAACATATGGAAATGTATATGACCCTACCATAGATGAACTCAAAGCAACAATGAGGGATATGGAGAAAAAAATGCAAAACATGTTCATTACAGGCGGGAAATCAGAAATATCATATGACCTAGATGTATACCCATTCGACACAAACTTACATATGCCCGCATTTCCGCCAGGATACGTGTCACCCAACTTCACGAAATATAGAGGCAAGACAAATCCCATTGAACATGTCCGCGAATTTGCAACCAACTGTATGGATATCGCCTACGAACCAACATACCTGATGAGACTTTTTCCCAAAAGTTTGGCAGGTCAAGCCCTTGAATGGTTTTCAATGCAAAAAGATATCCAGACATGGGATGAGCTCAAATGAAGATTCATAAGAAATTACGCATACAACATTGACATGGACACCTCTATCACTAGCTTGTGCAATCTCACACAAGAATATTCGGGTGAGACATTTATCCCGTTCTTTCAAAAATGGAGAAGCCTCGCTAGTCGATGTCACATTGACATTCCTAAAAGAGAAAAAGTTGACATGTTTGTCCAAACACTTCTAGGGCCCTAAAATTCACATTGCAAATCCATTGTTGCACAAACTTCATAGAATTAGTTGAAAAGGGAGTTCAAATTGAGAAAGCCCTTATCGCAAAGGGAGAATTGAGATACGGTTTCAAAAACACGAACACCAGCCCACCCGCTGACAAAAACAAATATTGGGTTAAGAATAAGCATGTTACAAATGACGATGTTGTGGACGCCAAGACTGCAAGTCCCGTATTGGCCCTGAAATGGGTTCAACAACAAAACAGACCAACAACAACATTGACACCTCCTCCTAATACTTCATCAAACAATCAAAGTGGTCAAAATAGTCAAGGACAATATCATCAAATGAGACAATTTCCTAGGGGTTGCACATACACCAATTTAGGTGAACCCATTGAAGAAGTCCTTAAGAAATGCATCCAACATGGGGTCATCACACTTCCAAAAATAAAACCTTATGACCCAGGACAATTCAAACCAGCATGGTGGAATGACAATGCAATTTGCAAATACCATCGAGCCAAGGGGCATACAACCTCTAACTATTGATAATTGAAAAACATCATACAAGACCTTTAAAAAATTGCACCATCGAAGTAGGTGGATCGCAATTCAACTCCAACTCAGATCATACTATCCACAAGAATCCACTGCAGGACCATGGTTCTCATAATGCTTCCAGTTCAAGTTCATAGAATCATGCTAACTTTTCCCGAGTCAAGTACGACTATTCTGGTGGACCTACTATAAACAATGTCTGAACTGAAGTTGAATACATCAATACCATTACGATCAAGAGAACACCACAGTGTAATGCTACTATGCGAAGTGGCAAGGTCACTACAGCCGATCCACCTTCCTCTAGACAAGCCAAGATCACTATACCGGGCCCATCAGATAAACAACCACAACCTGCTACATAGCCAAAACCTATCTCAACCCCACAACAGTGGAAACCCAAGAGTCAGTTCAACCTCATTGACCAACTAGGAAGGACTTCCACACAAATATCTATCCTTGAGCTGCTTCGTATCTCTCCTGCACATAAAGAAATCTTAGACAAAACTCTCCTAGAGTCATCGGTCCCTAAGGACATCGATGTCAATCAGTTTGAAACTATGGTGGGATATCTCACCACGCCACACCATGTCACCTTCTCGAATCAGGATTACTCATCATCTAAAACCAACCATAATGACCCATTACACATAGAAGTTTTTGTCCACAAGCAAAAAGTTAGACGGGTTTTAGTAGATGGCAGAGCAGGGTTGAACATATGCTCCCTCAAATTGGTTAAAGCTCTAGGGTTCTCTGATGCTTGCATAGACCCAACAAAAATTATAGTGATCAAAGCATATGATGATGAGGAACGCTCTTCACAGGGTGTTATCTCTCTCCCTATTAGAGTGGGACCAGTCATTGTGGACACCACTTGCCAGGTCCTAGATTTGGAACTACCATATAACATCTTACTTGGTCGTCCATGGATCCACGCCTTAAAATTCATTCCGTCAAAATACCACCAATGCCTCAAGTTTCCTTTCGATGGTATAGAAGTAACCATATACGGAGACCCTGACCCTTTCCAATATTGTACCAATTTAAGGGGCATCTCTGAAAACTGAGTACCTATTAACTGAGAAGCACCTGGCTCCTCATCATCCAAATACATCGATTCTTCCACACTCATGTCATCTTCCACACCCACTCCATCCACGTCTTCCGCCATACCAACACCTTCCACCAGCCATAAGACTAAACCAACTGTCAAAATCCAGGACCTCGGCTGCGGAGAGTTCAAACTAAATATAGCATACAACATAACCATAATACCCACTCCTCCAAAGATATATGGTTAGCCGTGTTTCAGAATGGAACCTCAAGAAACCTTCAAAGTTCCACCAAATACAGTTTTTATCAAGTGGGGAGACATGAGTGAGGAAGACCTTGCTGACATCACAGGATGGATCTATAAGGATGTTGTCACACTACCTCCGTTACCAGTTCAAAGATAGGGCAAAGGTTACAACATCATGAAGGCTAAAGGCTACGATGGTACTAGTGGCCTAGGAAAAAATAAAACTGGTTGAAGGGAACCCATAGAAACTTTCCAAATCCTGAAGTATCTTGGATTAGGGTTTGGATCACTTGCCAATGACGATCGACATACCTCTAGACTTTCAAATGAGCAAGTACATGCTTCTGACAGTGTCGAGACTCCTAGGGAAACCCTAATTGAAACTGATTCCCATGAGTGGGAATTTGGCTCAGAACGATCCCTTAGTGACTGTTGTCTTGATGATTTGTTTGTCGAACCAGGGGAAATAACCTCTAGACAACGGTTTTGGCAAACATTCAAAATTGAACAAGCCCCACACAGCCAAAATCCTACTACCACTCCCCATGACACACAACAACCATCATCTAAACCCCATCAGTCTAATCTATCTAAAGTGTCAGACGACATTGATAACCAAGGCTATAAAACCTTCACTCCTTATTACAACAACGAATATGACACTAGTGAAGGAGAATACTGGATAGAGTCTGATGTCCAGTTGGATGATGATAACCTCATCTACAATATCAATGAATCCATCTGCATGCTGTCCGCATCCTCACCCCAATTCACTAGCCTCGACGATGGCGTCTCTTTAGTTTACCCTGAATTAGTCAATTGGGACCAATAAGGACTGCCAGTTTTGGACACATTCCAAAATGATGAAGCCATTGCCGAGTTCATGGGATTACGAGAAGGAATACCCAACGGGGACCAAAAATTAGGATTTTCCATTGATTTAGATTGCATGGCATACTTCAGCAAGACTGTCCAGTCCTCTAGTTGCAAAAGTAAAAATAAAGTAAAAAATGAAACATCTCTAGGTGAAAACCGAAAGGCACCTCTTGACGATAAAATAGTAAAAATAAAGGATGAATCTGCGGGTGAAAACCTCCCTAAGGCGCCCAAAGATGGAGGACTGGACTTTCTCCCTGTGCAACAGGAGAAATTGGCCATGCTTATTGAGGACACAATAGAGGATAACATTTCAACTACAGACGACCCCAAGATGGTCCTATTTGCGGCATCACTGACAGATGAAGAGAAACAAAAATTTCATAAATTCTTTGCAAAACATAAAATAAACTTTGCATGGTCCTACGATGACATGCTAGGACTGGACCCCAAACTGGTTCTGCATCATCTGCCACTATTACCCAATGCTAAACCAATCAAGCAGAAGTTGCGCAAAATGCACCCTCAAGCTGCTCTATTGGTCAAGGCTGAATTAAAGAAATTACTGGATGTCAGATTCATAAGATCTATAGATTATGTTGAATGGATTTCCAACCTAGTGTCGGTCACAAAGCCAAATGGACTGATTCGGGTGTGTACAGATTTCTGAGACCTAAATAAAGCATGTCCAAAGGATGACTTTCCTTTGCCCAACATTGATATCATAGTTGACCTAACTGCAGGACATGAGATGCTATCTCTCATGGATGGTTTCTCTGGTTATAATCAAATCCACATTGCTCCTGAGGATCAACACAAAATAGCATTTACGTGCCCATGGGGTACATACTGTTGGAACGTCATGCCCTTCGGTCTTAAAAATGTAGGTACCACATATCAAAGGGCTATGACCACGATCTTCCACGACATGATGCACAATATAATGGAAGATTACGTAGATGACCTATTGGCCAAATCAGCAACTAGGGAAGATCATTTGAAGGTACTCGACAAAATTTTCAAAAGACTGGAAGAGTACAAAGTTCGGCTAAACCCTAAGAAGTGTGTTTTTGGGGTCACGTCAAGCAAACTATTGGGATACATAGTCTCCCAAAGAGGCATAGAAGTCGATCTGGCAAAGATCAAAACAATCATAGACATGCCTCCACCTCGAGGGATCAGTGAACTCAGAACTCTGCAAGGCATAGTACAATCTATTCGTCGTTTCATAGCTCAATTAGCAGATAAGTGCCACCCATTCCAGTACCTATTGCGCAAAGGTGTCCCCTTTGTATGGACGGATAATTGTCAAGAGGCCTTCCAGCAAATCAAAGATTACCTGATATCAACACCAGTCCTCATGCCACCCATTCAGGGAAAGCCATTAATTCTATACATCTCGACCACTAGTTCAGCACTACGAGCATTACTGGCCCAAAATGATCATGAAGGGAGAGAAAGAGCAATCTATTACATCAGCCGCACACTAATAGGTTATGAGTTGAACTACACATACATTGAACATGCATGCCTTGCGGTTGTCTTTGCAGCCCAAAAACTAAGGCATTATATGCTCAATCATCAGATATAATTGATTGCCAAGATTGACCCATTGAAATACCTATTAAGTCGGGCAGCGTTAACAAGCCGATTGGAAAAATGGGTCATGATCCTATGTGAGTACAACATACAGTATGTTGAATGCAAGGCAATAAAAGGGCAAGTAATAGCAGATCAACTGGCTGATGCACCAATGAAAGTCTCTCATCCATTGGTAACTGATTTTCCTGACGAGTCCATTTTTCATGCAGAACCAGCAACACCATGGAAGCTTTATTTTGATGGGTCTCACACTGGTCATGGCTTAGGCGCTGGAATCTTGTTCATCACACCACAAGGGGATTCAATTCCTAAGTCATTTCAAATCGCTTTCCCTTGTACAAATAACATTGCTGAATAGGAAGCACTAGTTACAGGTCTCAAGTTGGCAATCAAATGGAAAATTCAGACATTGCTTGTATTCAGGGATTCCCAGTTAGTAATCAACATAGTGAATAATGACTATGAAACAAAGGATGAGAAGTTACTTCCTTACAAGAGGATGCTGGATAGTTTCCTAACATATTTCCAATTAGTTTCTTTTGAGAAAATCCCCAGGGCACAGAATAAGGCAGCCGATGCAATGGCTACTATTAGTTCTCTTTTGGACATCCCTAAAAATGTGTCACAATTTGAGTTCCTAGTAGAACAGCTGTTGATACCGGCATATGATATCCCAGAGTCGAAAATGGTTTGTGAACTTGTTGGTCCCAACTCTCCTTGGTATCAAGACATTTATAACTATCTAAAGACTCAAACCCTTCCACCGAACTTATCCAATAACCAAAGGAAGTCCTTCATTAGGAAATCTACAATATATGTCATTGTCAGTGACACCCTATACTGCCGTAGTTTCGACAATACCCTCCTTAGATGTCTAGACACCGAAGAAGCATGTACGACCTTACGAGAAGTACACAACGGTATATGCAAATCTCATTTGAGTGGTCCTACTATGGCTAAGAAACTAACGAGACTTGGATATTATTGGCCGACAATGGAAAAAGATACAATTGAATATGTCAAGACTTGTCGCAAATGTCAAATATACAGTGATTTGGTCCATGCTCCAGCACAAGAACTTAGGCCGATCACTTCTCCTTGGCCCTTTGCACAATGGGGACTCAACCTCATGGGTAAGATTCACCCAACTTCATCCAACAGCCATAAATTCATTATTACCACCACTGAGTATTTCACAAAGTGAATTGAATCCATCCCATTGACATACATTACTGGCAAACAAATATCAAAGTTCATCCTCAATTACATTATTTACCAGTACGGCCTCCCACAGTCCATCATCATTGACAACGGACGTCCATTCAAAAACCAAGACGTACGTGAGTTATGTGAGCGATTCCATATCCAACACCACTTCTCATATCCATACTACCCACAAGGAAATGGCCGAGCTAAGGCGTCCAATAAAACCATTGTCAAAATTCTCAAAAAGACCGTCAATGACGCTGGCCGTGACTCGCACATACAACTTAACCCTACTCTGTGGGCTTATCGAACTATCATTCATATGCCTATAGGGGCCACACCATTCACCCTTGTCTTTGGCGCCGAAGCCATCTTACCCATTGAGGTCGAAATTCCTTCACTACGAGTCTCCTTGAAGGGTCTTACTAATGAAGAGGACTACCGACAATCACGATTGCATGAACTAGAAATGTTGGAAGAAAGAAGACAAAACTCGCTGAATCATCTCCAAGCATATCAGAACCACCTTTGCTGCAGCTACAATAAAAAGGTTATGGTGAGAAATTTTAACATCGGCGACTTGGTTCTAATGCAGAACCCCAAGAACCAAGCAGACAGAGAAAAGCCAGGAAAATTTGAACCAAACTGGCTGGGTCCATATATTATCATATCTTCCTTTGGTTTGGGGGCATATCAATTGGCAACTCTAGATGGGGAACAGTTGACAGAACCTGTCAATAGTTTACATCTCTGAAAGTTCTATGCATAGCATCAGAGAATGGAGCTGAAAACCATAAAATACAAAAAAAATCAAAAAAATCAAAAAAATCGTCACCTTGATGAAAACTTGGCAAACAAGCATTTTGGTGACATCAAAAAAATCAAAAAATTATGAAAATAGTAAAGATAAAAATGATTTGTTCAATAGTGAAAACCTGGCAAACAGGCGCTTTGGACAGGTACCATGGTGAAAACCTGGCAAACAGGCACCATGTGTAATCAATCATTACTTTGCCATCTACTGTCACTTTGTCTAACTTGGCAAAATTCCATCACATCCTACCTGACCTGTCATAGTGGATAAATGATTGATGTCAGGTCCTGACGATAGTTCGTCTAGCAAGTCAACCGTATCATGTCCATATTCCTTGCAAATGGCTAAGTCTCAGACCTAACTGGGGGCAAAATGTTTATCATACAACTGCAGTGGATGTCACATATGATCACAAAAACATCATAAAAAGTCCTAAAAAAAGCCAAAAACATCATAAAAAGTCCTGAAAAAAGCCAAAAACATCATAAAATGTCCTGAAGAAAACCAAACAAAAACATCAGACTGCTCGAAACACACAAGCGCACTATCATCTCTTGTCAAAGTCAATATGGTCAAATCAGTCTTCATCATTTGTCTAAACTACGTTGTCTCTGCGCATTTGCTACGTAGGCAAGACTCATACTTGAGTCCCCGAGACATTAGGCCAGTCCTTTTAGGTTCATCAAAATAAAATCATGACGCAAGCTTGGATCATCAAGACAAAGTCATTGGTCATGTCGAACTACGAGGTCTCTGAGTGTATGACATAGGCAAGGCCATCTATCGATGAGCCCCCGAGGTCGCACTAGGTCAGTCCATTAGGGTTCCTGGCACTACATTGGTACACACATCATTCAATTTCCACATGGGAAAACTCCTGATACAAAATAAAACAATCTTCTATTCAGCATGATAAGCTCATCACTGCAATCCCATATCATCAAGGCAATATCGGCATATAGTCAAACACAAATCAAATTTAGTCAAAGAAAGTCATATCATCAGAAACCAGTCAAACTATCCAAATTCGGTTAGTCTTCAGATGAGTCCTTCTAAACGATAACCTCTGTCATTTATGCCTTAGGATGTGTCTTTCCTAAGCACCGTCATCGTCATTCAACATTTTTGAGCGATCTTCTTGACATCTAAAGATCACTCTTCATGACATTAGTATTCTTCATATGTGTCCTTCTGAAGAACCAACCCTGCCATTTATGCCTTAGGATGTGTCCTTCCTAGGCATCGTCATCATTTTGAGGGACCCCTTATGACCATTAGGGATCAAATCCTCTTGTCATCAGCATTATTCAGGATGTGTCCTTCCTGAATTCACCAAGTCTCGACATTTTTTTAAGGTCATTGAAACTTTAAACATTCAGACATCTTGACATTATCAAACATGGCATCTTGACATCAGAACAATGGATATCCAGACGCACTTGGCAAACACTTGACAATTGTCTTTTGAATCTCTTATCATGTTATTAGTTTTTCAGTGAGATCCCACTAAGCAGGATTTATAGAAGCAGCGACGTAGCATGACAATTGACACACATGACTACTAGCTTCTCAGCGAGGTCCTGATCCTGGGATTTAGAAAAGCAACGATATATCATGATAGGGACTTTATTTTTGTATTTTGGCAATCATGTCACTAGTTTCTCAAGGATGTCCTAGAAATAGGATTTAGAGAAGCAACGAGGTTTCATGATCTGTCATTATCTTTTTCTACTTGTGATTGATTCTAACAAAAGGACTAGGGCAATCATGCTCTTAGTATGAGTCATGATCATCTTTGTTTGTGACTGTTTGTCTTTGGTAATGGTACAACCTTGCACACTTTGATCTATGTCATATCATAGTGTTTCTTGGCCATTACAATAGTTTTCCCAATGATGATTAAAGAGCAATAAATATTAAAAGTCCTACAGTAAAGTTTTGAAGGATTTGGTCTAGGAATTCACATGCATTTGTCATAGGCTCATGTCTTCTCCTCTTGCGTCTGGTCATTTTCTCTCATCCATCCCACGATGATATCCTGTGACATCCAAAAACATAAGTGCATACATGATCATATACATTGCATTAGGACCATACATATATCATACATGGTGTTAGATCATATACATAATTACAAGCATTGCATATTTTAAATAAATACATCATGCACATCATTAACATAGTCATATAAATAAGCATTACATTATCATGACATCAATATCACAACATAAGCATCATAGGACATGCATGGCATCATAAAAGAACACCAAACATCATACATATCATAAAGCATTAAATAAAGGAACATCACATAACACATGTAGGCTGCATCAAAACTGCATCATCATATAATATCTCAAAAAGGTACAATGTCACAGGATATTGTCATGGGGTATCCCAAAAATGGAGCTCGCGGGCTCACATACATAATGTGTCATAATAAAAAAATGCCCCTAGAGTAGGCCCTCATCGTCCCCTTGAGGCGAAGAATGTGGTGGAGGCAACTCTATCATAGGCGCTGAAACAATAGGTGGTCCTATAGCAACCCCTGTCTGTGAAGCTGTCGGAACTGAGAAGACAGGTGTCATCTCAACAGTATAGTGCACCTGTGAGGTCACTGTGGCTGGACTCTGAGAGATAGAGGGATCTGTAACTGGTGGTTGTACCTGTCCTGACCTCTGCATGGAACCAGTCGACCCATGGCTGTGACCTGTGCCCAGATGTATGACCTATCGAAGTAGACCCTCTTACGCCGGTATGGCTCCTAGTACCACTGCCACTGCCAGACCTGTGTCCGCTACCTAACCTCATCTGTGATCGGGACAAGGTGGGATCCCATCGCTCTGGCGGCACTGCCTGCTCATAAAGGGTCCTGTACTACCTCAATATGGTGCTCACCCTAGCGAGCTCTCAAGCCATGTCCCCCATAGGTCCTGTGCATAAAGCTACAAACTCAGTACACCACTGGGCTGCATCCTGCTGGCGGATCACTGCCTGATCCTGCTCTACACGGGCTACCTCCAGAGCTAACTGTAAGGACCTGACCTGTGCCAAGCTGGCGTCTAACCTCTGTTGAAGATCTGCCACTCTCTGATCTGCTGTGGCATCTGGTGGCAACCTTGAAGAGGACGGTATCTCCTCCTCCCCCTCCACCATCTGCCATCTCAGAAGCCTCTCAGCCTCATCCATGGCGTCATCATCCTCATCGTCATTATCAGCCTCCTCCTGTCTAGCCACCTCCGCCTCCTGTCGGGACCCTTTGCAAATTTTTCTGCCGCCGACCCAAAAATTTGAAAATTTCCCGAGGGGCCAGTGATACTCTGTATCCTCACTGGGGCATATCTTTGACTTATTTTCTTTTTTATAACGCGACAAGTGACATTATGACAAAGAGGGGAAAAATGTAGACACCTAAAAATGACCTAAGCCTGCAAGCTTCATTTTTACCTCTTTCGTCCTAGCATAATTAAGACATTTAATTATGTCTTTGGTCCGCATTCGACTATTGATTAAATAATTCATAATTATTTAATTAATTCATGTCCTTTTATTCCTCATGATTATTAAATAAATAAATTTTAATTTATTTATTAAATATGTCATTAACTATTTAAAGTCTTCCTTTAATTAAATAAATTTCTGAATTTATTTAATTTCCCCTTTGTCATTTATTTCTTCTTGATTAATTAAATAAATTGGTATTTATTTAATTACATCACTAATTAAGTCCCCTTCTTTTAAAAATTAAATAAATTAATATTTACTTAATTTTGTCCACTTTCCACTATAATTAAATAATTATTTTAATTATTTAATTATTCATCAGCCTCTTCTCTCATAAATTAAATAAATTTTATTTATTTAATTTGGTCCACACTTTTGAATTTTGAATTAAATCATTATTTAATTCAAAATAATTCTTTTTGTCACATTCCTCTATAATTAAATAATATCTTTATTATTTAATTATTCATTTGTCACTTAAATTAAATAGTTTTTATTATTTAATTCCTCCAACAACCTCTTTTTCTGTGCCAATCTTATCTTCCAAATCAAATCTTTTCTCTTGACATCTCATTCAATTTCATCCCTTGATTGAATTATTGCATAATTCAATCTTAGCCCTTCATCTTTATCATTGCCCTAATTTTGACCTAACCCTATTCCATACTACAACATTCAATCTTGACCATTGATTCTAGGGTATTTGTCATCTTCTCATCCTGGCCACACATTCAAAATTGTAGTTTCTATAAAACAACCATTTTGTTCTTATTTTGGATCTCTCATGCTCATTTTGTCAACTTAGGTTATTGTTATTGTCATTTGCAGTCATTGTCATTTTAGTCTATTGTGAGGTCATTACTTTTAGATAAATCCTTCAACCTTTGCTTAGGGCTTTGGCATTAGTCTAGGTGCTCATTTCAAATCTAAGGGCCTCCTTCAATTTGCTGCAAACTAGAAGGTGTAACAAAGGTGAAGCATGGAAGATGAAGACTTATGGTAACATTGTTCCTTTTGTTTTCATGTTTATTTCCTTTGTACTTTGTTACTTCAATGGATTTTAATGTTATTGTGCTAACCCTCTAACAATCTGATTTTCCCTTGATTACAGGTGTTGTTTTTGTTAGAAAAGTATTTAACAAAGAAACTTTTGTGGGTACCTAGCACAGTGAACTTTTTTAGTATTTTTAAAATCACTTCAGTGAGAAATTAGCTAACAATATGTAGTTTATGCTTGATTTTTTTGATAATTTTTTAATGAATATTTGATTTTTTACTAGTTTTCAAAGTGGACACTTCCTAAAAAAAGAATGTTGGCTGTGCTACCCCTATAAGTTTTTGAAACTACTTGAATTTTTTTTAATATGTGTATAATGGAGTCTAGTTTCTAAAACTATAATTTATTTGAAATTTCTATGGACGATTAATTTGTAATGAAAAAAAAACCAAACACTAGTTTTTTCCAAAAAACAGACACCCAAACAAAATAAATTATAGATCAAAGGCTTAACATTTTTAAAATGTGAAAAAAATTGCATCGTTAGATAGCTAAGAGAGAGCCTAACATTACACAAGTGTTTGATTTGTTTGACCTTGAAACATGTACAAACCTGACGATGAACATGAACGAGAATATGTGAAATTTTGTAGAATATGCAAAAACATGTCTTTGGATGTTGGTAATGCCCTCCAAGCCTTTGGGTTGGAAATCCAAAGCAAATAAAAGCTAAAGGATTGGGAATTCCCAAAGCAAGACAAAGTGTGAACACATTATAATGCACCCGTGTTTTGATTTACAATGAATTTATTTTTCTTCTCTTTGTTTTTTCTTTCTTGTTGTTATCTTTGAGGGAAAGTATATACATGAAATAAAAATTTAAGGATAAGTTAAAATTTACATATGGATGTTTTCTTTCTTATACTTTAAGTTATATTTCATGTATATAGTTTCAGGATGTTTAAGAGTGGTTTTGGATCTCTAGGAGTTATAATGAAAATTCTAGTTTTTGGAAGATCTCACAAATTTTAATTTTCAAGAGGTCAAATTTTAGTAATCATCAAGTCTTATTATTTCTCTCTCCATCTCACTGATTTTTCATCCCTTACACACACTCTCTCTCTCACTATCTCCATCTGTTTATCTCTCTCTCTCTCCTTTTCCCTCTAATTCTCTCTATCTCACTTCTCTCTTGCTCCCTCCCTACTTCCCTCTCTACTTATCTCTCTCTCTCTCTCTCTCTCTCTCTCTCTCTCTCTCTCTCTCCCTTCCCCTCTAATTCTCTCTATCTCACTTCTCTCTTGCTCCTCCTACTTCCCACTCTCTACTTGTCTCTCTCTCTCTACCTACCCCTCCCTCCATCACTCCCCTACTGGTCTCTATTTCTCTCTGCCTCCACCTCTCTCACCTCCCTCTCTCCCTCCACTGCTTCCTCTCTCCTCTTCTTCCCTATCTGCTCTGTCTCAGTCCTCTCTGCCTGCATCCATCACCTACCGTCTCTCTGCACCTTTCTCTCCTCCTACCCTCACTCCTCCTCGATTTCCCTCTCGGATAATAATCGCCAATGTAATCATCTTGTGTTTTTGGACGTTTCTTGCCCCTCTTATCTCCTCTCCCTCCCTCTACCTCTCTTTCTCTTTCTCCCTCCTCCCTCACCCTATTTCTCTCTCACTCTCTCCTCTCTATCTCAATATTCTCTCTTCCCCTCTCTGTAACTCTCTCCTCTATATATCACCATTCTCTCTCTACTTATCTTTATCTCACCTCTTTACCTCTTCCTTCCTCCCCTCTCTCACCCACGCTCCCTCCTTCCCTCTATCTCTATCTTTATCTACTTCTCTCTATCTCACCTATCCCTCTCTTCCCACATATCCCTCCATCACTCCCTACCACACTCTCTATTTCTCTCTATCTCACCTCTCTCTCACCTCCATTTCTCTCCCTTCATCTATCCTTCCTTATCTACTCTTTATCTCTCATGTCTCTCAACCTCTCCTTCCCTCTCTACTTATCTTTATCTCCCATTTCCCTCCCAACCTCTCTCTCTCTCTCCCCAATCCCTCCCTCCCCCTCTTTCTCTCTCCCCCTATGAGAGTTGAGAGTGTAAGGTTGAGTGTTTAAGGTATAGGGTTGATGTTATAGGGTTAAGTGTATAGGGTATAAGGATTAGGGTTTAGGATATTAGGTATAAATTTGAGGGTATAGGGATGAGGGATGAGGGTTTAGGGTTTAGGGTTTACATTATAGAGTTGAAGGTTGAGGGATAGTGTTTAGGGTTGAGGGTATAAGGTTAAGTGTATAGGGTATGTGGAATAGGATTTAGGATATTGGGTGTATGGTTGAGGGTATTGGGTTGAAGATATTAGGTAAATAGGTTTAAGGGCTTAGGGTTTAAGATTTATGTATAAGTTTAAGGGTTGAGGGTTGAGGGTTGAGGGTTGAGGTATAACATTCAAGGTTGAGGGTTTAAGTTTAAGTGTATAGGGTATAGGGATTAGGGTGTAGGGTTTAGGGTATAAGGTATAGAGTTAAAGATTGAGAGTGTAGGGATTATTTTTTAAGTATAAGGTTGAGGGATAATGTTTAGGGTTTAGGTTATAAGGTTGAGGGTATAGGGTATAGGGTATAGGGTATAGGGATGAGTGATGAGGGTGTAGGGTTTAGGGTTTAAGGTATAGGGTTGAGGGTTGAGGGATAGTGTTCAAGGTTGAGGGTATATGGCTAAGTGTATAGGGTATAAGTATTAGGGTTTAGAATATTGGGTATAGGATTGGGGATTTAGGGTTTATGGTTTAGTGTACAAGGTTGAATGTAGGGTTTAGGGCTTAAGTATATGGTTGAGGGATGATGTTCAGGGTTTAGGTTATAAGATTGAGGGTATAGGGTATAGGGATGAGGGTTGAAGGTGTGGGGTTTAGAGTTTAAGGTATAGAGTTGAGACCTAAGGTATAGTGTTCAAGGTTGAGGGTATAGGCTTAAGTGTATAAGGTATAGGGATTAGGTTTTAGGATATTGGGTATAGGGTTGAAGGTATTGGGTTTATGGTTCAAGGTTTAGGGTTTAATTATAGGGTTAAGGGTTGAGGGATAATGTTTAGGGTTTAGGGTATAAGCTCTAGGTATAGGGTATAAGGATGAGGGTTGAGGGTGTAGGGTTTAGTGTTTAAGGTATAGGATTGAGGGTTGAGGGATAGTGTTCAAGGTTTTAAGTGTATAAGGTTAAGTGAATAAGGTATAGGGATTAGGGTTTATGATATTGATTATACAGTTGAGGGTAATAGGTTTAGGGATTAGGGTGTAGGGTACAAGGTTGAATGTAGGGTTTAGGGTTTAAGTATAGGGTTGAGGGATAATGTTTAAGTTTTAGGGTATAAGGTTGAGGGTATAGGTTATAGGGATGAGGGATGAGGGTTTAGGTTTGAGGTTTCAAGGTATAGGGTTGAGGGTTGAGGGATAGTGTTTAGGGTTGAGGGCATATGGTTAAGTGTATAGGGTATAGGGATTAGGGTTTAGGATATTTGGCATAGGGTTGAGGGTATTGGGTTTTAGGTTGAGGGTTTAGGTTACAAGGTTGAATGTAGGGTCGAGGGTTTAAGTATAGGGTTGAGGGTTGAGGGTATAAGGTTAAAGTGTATAGGTTATAGGGGTTAGGGTTTAGGATATTTGGTATAAGATTTAGGGTGTATCATTTAGTGTATAAGGTATAGGATTAAGGGTTGAGAGTGTAGGGTTTAGGGTTTAAGTATAGGGTTAAGGGATAATGTTCAAATTTTAGGGTATAAGTTTAATGGTATAGGGTATAGGGATGAGGGTTGAAGGTGTAGGATTTAGGGTTTAAGGTTTGAGTGATAGTGTTTAGAGTTGAGGGTATAGGGTTAAGTATATAGGGTATCGGCATTAGGGTTTAGGATATTGGGTATAGGGTATAGGGATTAGGGTTTAGGATATTCGGTATAGGGTTGAGGGTATTGGGTTTAGGGTTGAGGTTATAGGTTACAAGGTTGAATGTAAGGTTGAGGGTTGAGGGTATAAGGTTAAATTCTATAGGATATAGGGATTAGGGTTTAGGATATTGGGTATAGGATTTAGGGTGTAGCATTTAGGGTATAAGGTATAGGGTTAAGGGTTGAGAGTGTAGGGTTTATGGTTTAAGTATAGGGTTAAGGGATAATGTGAAAGGTTTAGGGTATAAGGTTAATGGTATAGGTTATAGGGATGAGGGTTGAAGGTGTAGGATTTAGGGTTTAAGGTATAGGTTTGAGGGTATACGAATTAGGGTTTAGGATATTGGGTATAGGGTATAAGGATTAGGGTTTAGGATATTTGGTATAGGGTTGAGGGTTTAGGTTCCAAGGTTGAATATAGGGTTGATGGTATAAGGTTAAGTGTATTAGGTATAGGAATTAGAGAGGGAAAGAGGGAGGGAGAGAGAGAGAGAGAGAGGTGAGATAGAGAGATAGGAGGGAGGGAGGAAGAGAGATGAGGGTTAAATGTATAGGGCATAGCGATGAGGGTTGAGGGTGTAGGGTTTATGGTTTTAGGTATAGGATTTAAGGTATAAGGTTAATTTTATATGGTATAAAGTTGAGGGTATTGGGTTGAAGGTTTAAGGTTAAGTTTATAGGATATAGGGATTAGAGCGTAGGAGAAGGATACAGAGAGAGAGGGAGAGGGGGTGTGAGGGAGATACATGGGAGAGAGAGTATTCTCTAGTTAGGCTAGGAGGGAAAAACTTGAGAGAGGGGGATGGGGTGGGAGGGAGAGACCAGAGAGAGAATTATCTAGTTAGGGTGGGAGGGAGACTTGAGAGAGGGAGGTTGGGAGGGGATAGACCTAAGAGAGGGAGGAGGGAGGAGAGAGAGAGTCTGAGGAAAACTGGGAGGGAGAGAGGGTGAGTGGAGGTGATATGGAGAAGAGTAGAAAGGGAGGTGGGAGGAGGTGGAGATTTGAGGAATTTTTCATGCAACTGTCAGTACTGCTGCAGATTACTGGTAGTTCTCATTGTATGCAAAAAATTCCTCAAATAAATGGGTTCTCACAGTGATGTTTTTTCATACAATGAGCACTACCTTGTCAATGCTACCACATTGACGTATTGACAAGGTAGTTCTCATTGTATGAAAAAATGCCTGAAAGAAATAGGGTCTTATGGTGATGTACATCACTATGAGACCCCATTTCTTTGAGGCATTTTTTCATATAGCGAGCACTACCTTGGCAATGTTACTGCATTGATGCATTGACAAGGTAGTGAGCTTAGTGCTCATTGTATGAAAAATTGCCTCAAAGAAATGGGATCTCACAGTGATGTACATTGCCATGAGACCCCCTTTCTTTGAGGAATTTTTTCATACAATGAGCACTACCTTAATTCAATGTGTACATCACTGTGAGACCCCATTTCTTAGACCCATTTTTTCAAATAGCCCACTAGGTTGGCAAGCTAGTGGGCCCACTAGCTTGCCAATTCATTGAAATTTACAATGTAACTTGAGTTGTTTGAAAAAATGGGTCCAACGAATGGGGTCTCCCGGTGATGTAAATCACTAGGAGACCCCATATCTTGGACCCATTTTTTCAAATAGGCTAAGTTAGACTACATTGCCAATTTCATCAAATTGGAAAACTAGTGGGCCTATTTGAAAAAATGGGTCCAAGAAATGGAGTACATCATTAGGAGACCCCATTTCTTGGACCCATTTTTTCAAACAGGCCAAGTTAGGTTGCTAATTTCACCAAATTGGAAAGCTAATGGGTCCAAGAAATGGGGTACATCATCGGGAGACCCCATTTCTTGGACCCATTTTTTCAAACAGGCCAAGTTAAGTTGCCAATTCAGTGAAATTAGGAATGTGGTGGCCTATTTGAAAAAATGGGTCCAAGAAATAGGGTCTCCCGGTGGCGTAAATCATTGGGAGACCCCATTTCTTGGACCCATTTTTTCAAAGAGGCTAAGTTAGGTTGCCAATTTTACAGAATTGGCAAGCTAGTAGACCCCAAGAAATGGTGTCTCTAAGTGATGTACATCACTAAGAGAGTTGATCACTGGGAGACCCCATTTCTTGGACCCATTTTTTCAAACATTTCAAGTTAGGTTTCCAATTTCACTAAACTGGAAAGGTAGTTGGCCAACTAGCTTGCCAATTCAATGAAATTGGTAGCCTAACTTGGCTTGTTTGAAAAAATGGGTCCAAGAAATGGGGTCTCCTAGTGATGTACCCCATTTCTTG